>HE672075.1:698148-774292 GCA_000313835.2 Heliconius melpomene melpomene
CAAAATGTCGCGGTAACGGTTGCGTAGCGACGCGACGGTTGTTATTAACATGGCAGAATAAATTGCATGTCAAATTAGAATGTACTTTAAAATATATTAGTTTATATGTGTAATGTAATGTTATATAGCCTATAGCACTTCTGAAGAATGCAGCTTTCATACAAAACAAAAACAATGAAAATCGGACCAGTAGATCCAGAGATCTTAGCGTTCAAACAAACAAACAAACAAACAAACAAACAAACAAACAAACAAACTCTTCCGCTTTATTATATTAGTATAGATTATTATAACATGTAAATTAATATTACCCTGAGTGAAAGAAGCAATGATTTTTTAAGATTTATTCTACTGTATTTACATAACCGTTTATTGTTTTGTTAATGTATATTGAAAATAAATTAGTCGTAGATATTAATTACGATGACAATGTCTAGTTATTTCTAATTATCATATAAATATATCAGAAATAATGTGTACAGTACAAGTATTACATAAGTATTAAACTGTAGGGTATATTTACTATTCATGAATTAGAAAATTAAAAACTTATTAATTGTTCTATGATAAAAATATCGTAAAATGTAATCGTAAATTCGATTAATTTCATATTTTAAAATAAAAATCAGCTTCTCGTTGTATCCTGAATATTAGGGTACGTAGAGAGAACCTAATCTTAAGACACGCCGTTCCTCGCTTTCTGGAGAATGTTTCGAGGCATTGCGTGTTGAGTGGCGGAATTCAACGCCGCACCGGGACTATTAGTTAATTAACAGCTGCCTATATATGTGGGTATTTATTTTTATTGATAATCTAGACTCCTACAAGAGATTTGTTTATATTTCTTAAAATATATAATAATATATATCGTATTTTTTGCGTAGTTTAAAGAAGGATACAGAAAAGAGTGACTTACCAGTTACCACTAAATCATAAGATAATAACGTTAGATGGAAATATATTTTTCTTAATATTTTTAACATTTTAAAAGTATAGGAGAGAAAAATACTTCTTTAGAAAACTTAAAAAAACACAAAACAATTTAAATAATATCAATTTAAATCTTATGTATAGGAAAAGCACTAATATAAGCAATTAAGCATATTTGAAATATACATTAGATAAATAGATAACAAAGATTCTCTTATCAGTTTTTAGATGCTGAATCCTCAAAGTCACATAAAATAATATACATTAAATGTTTTTATAATAAATTATTATTTATTTAATAAATGCCAGAATAAATGCGTCTTAGAGACAAGGAAATAAAATAAACCTTGATATAATTTAGTTTTGAATCTTAATAAAAAATATACCGAGGTCACACATCATAACTCTGTCTGTCGTACCTATATGAATAAATATGTCATAAATATATTCGCCTTAAAAATATCTATATAATTACGTAAAAATATTTTTCAGTCACTATTATATCTAATTTTCATAAGAGACATCTAATCTTATCAAAAATGCACGAAAATTAATTAAATTAATTTATAATTTAGATAACATCTTAGATCTTCCGAGTACTGAAAATTAGTATTTAATTGGCCTCTTACATTATACATCATATGACGTCGTGGCGCAGAGGGACAGCGATTCTAAGCGATGGTTACGGGATTCATTCCATTAAGGGAAATAATTATATTTATTTTCATTTCTACGGTCCTCAGACAAAACGCGGCGTTAAGTTCTGCCACTTAAAAGTTGGCGAACGAAGTTCCTTAACAGTTAACACACATTATATTACCTGTTAAGCAACCTTTACCTACTTTACAAAAACGTATAATTTCCTGAATATTGCAAAATATATATAAGGTGATTCCCCTTTATAAATTAAACCTACGAATGGAGGTCGAGGATAACTTCTACTGATTACTGTAGACATATTACAGATCTTGTATTCTAATTTCTAACTTATCTTAAGATCCTTTTTCCTCAAGAATATCCCAACTACGGCTAAGTAACAAAATTACATTTAGATAGATAGATTTATTTGAGCGACCGTAGAAATTGTAATTATTATGAAAAATTATATAAACCTACATTTCAATATAATATATAATTTTAAAGTTCATATAATATGTAATACTAATAACAATAAAACTGTATTTTTTATGTTATTAGAAGACAGCCAACATAACTAATAATTTAAAAAAAACAATAAATATGAGATTTAACCTGACATTTAATTCAATGGTTTAGTTTTCTATTGTTAACATTGCTTGGTAGTAATTTTCAAAACAGTAATAATATGATAATGTTATTAGCATCTGTTATAATAAAGTAATATTTTGATGCTTCTCTATGAAACTACTATATAGCTATTTACAGCTTCACGCTGTATCCCGCATGCTCAGAGGAAATCTACTTTAAACACTCTTTTCTCTCTTCACGTTTTCCATTTTTAGTTTGTTTTAGTTATTTTTTTTTTTAATTTAAATTTTTAGCCCGATTGCTACGATGGTCTTTAAAGTTAACAAAATATAATTATGCATATTCAGCATCCGCATCTTCTCATCTATTCTTATAATAAAGTTGCCTTTAAAAATAAAAAGGATAGACAGATTTAATTACGACTTTGTAAAAAGGCAGAATTCTTTTTTATATAAAATAAAAAACAAGGTAGTGACCAAATACGCAACGCACCTATCGAACCTTTTTTAATCTGCATCTTATTTGTTTGTAAACAATGAGAAAAAGTTGTTCCGCTCCAAATCTAAAGCCTGTTTTTTGTTTATATTAAAATAACTTGAAAAAAGTGGAATGAACTTGTAAAAAAGGTATTGACCGCTTCCTTCCTTTTGGACATTTGTATTAAAAGACTGGTATTGAAATCGTTAATTGGATTTAAAAAATAAGAAATGTTTTTAATTGCATTAAAAAAAAAAACAAGCACCTGTTGGCTAATGCTTATTACTCGTGAGAGTTTGTATTTATTGAAATTTATGAGAAAGATTATTATACTGCATATAAGGTAAGTGACGGTAACTTCGTGATAGTACGTGGTTTCGTGAGTTTTGCTTCTGGCAAAAATAATAAGCAATTTAAGTATTATTTACGGAAACTATATATTGGTATATAATCTTTATACTTTCAACTGTCTAAAAACTAAGTAACAATATTTTAATGATAAAATTGAGCGTATAGCGACATTTTAAACGCAGAGTTGGCTACAAACTGCATTGTAACGTGTCTGCGATGCTTGCGACCGTAAGACTAGGGTAAGAATTTCTTAAGGTTGTAGAAAGACAAAGGTAAGTTATTCGAATAAAACATTGAATATATGCTTTTTTGTATTCTATAATTAAACATTTTATTGAAAAAAAATAGATGAAAGCATAAAATTCTTTTAAAATTGCAATAAATCGATTCACGAAATAGCAGACATTTTATTTATCAAGTGTCCGCTATTTCGTGTTACTACCGAATTAGGGAAATCTTAGATACTTTTTAATAAATTTATATTTATGTTATAACTAAGATAATTTAAATTTAAAGCTTAAAATCAGTTACTGTATTTATTAAAGTTTCTCGTGATCGAAATTCGGTATATGTTTTGTCCACTTAAATTTCTATATTACTATTTTAAAGGTAACCTGAATTGGTAATTTTAAGCTAAATTCGTATAGGTACTGCCAATGTAATTTTATTTTTTAATCAACCTTTATAATTTATTTTTGTGTATTTTATCGAATATACGTGGTTGTTAATGATTACTTTACATAATAGTAAAAAATACTGAATAAACAGAACTGCGGAAGTTACTAAAATCAGTAACACGAAATAAGATCCCCTACATTTCATTATTTTCTCTAACTTCGTGACAAATAAATCTACGTAAAATCAGCACATTGACTTCTTTGTCTTTGTTAATAGTGTTTATCTTAGTCTTGTTATAAGTCTAAATAAAGATCTTTTTATTTTTTCAAGAATTTTTCAGGAATATAATATATACCTACTAAACACAAAACGCCGTACAAACTGGTTGCGAAAATATATAGTTCTATAAACTGGCATACCTAGCTTCAAAAATTTAACTTGAATTTGAGTTTTTTATATATTTTCATAAAAAATATATAAACGTTCAAAATGTAGTTTTTTAAAACTGAGCTTATATAATTTGTAAATTATAAAAGTTGGGGCTACTCGTGGCGCAGGAGTACAAAGTGTGACTGTAAAACCGACTGGTTGTGGGTTCGATCCCCACTCCAGGAGATGAAAATAGGAATAGTATAGAAAATAGAAAATATTTATTTAAATTTATATTTCAGGCAAAGCACGGCGTTGAGTTGTGCCACTTAACATGCTGTGACTCCGGAATTCCGCAGAAAGTGGGGAACGGAGTGTTTTAAAAACACTAGGTCCCTACCTATCTATCTACCTACCTACCTACCTAGGCCTATCCTGCTGTGTGCGGGATACAGCGTAAAGATGATTTAATTTGATTTGATTTTTTTTATGAAAGTTTTAATGTCGTTAATTAAGCTGATCTACCTATTTTTTTTATTTACAAATTCTTTACAATCCAAACCAATAAAGGTGTTAATTTTTTTTATTATAAAACCTCACTCGCGAGGTAAAAACTTGTGACCCGAAATAGGGGACACAAACTCACGAAGTTAGAAACAGAGCTAAATTTTATCACGAAGTAGGGTTCAAATTAGAGGTCCACAAATAAATTAATATAAAAATTAAGGTTAAGTTAAACCGCATAATTCACACATTAAATTACTGCCAAAAGACCCACTTTGATCACACTAAAATTTGCAAATTCATATAACCTTTAATAATGTATTTACAATAGTTTAAAGTTATGAGAGCCTTAAACTGCCGAACTCCCGTACATTTACCTTACTTAGGTAGATACTGACCACTTTGAGCGGTATAAGTTTTTTTTTTTAAATACATTTTACTACCGTACCGTTACCTTTCGTAAGATTTTACACTGTTTGTATCGATCGATATTTTATATAATTATAATTATGATATGCATAAAATAACTCCTGTGACTCAAGTCCAACCAAAGTAAATACCAAATATATGTAGCTATATTGTCATTTGACAATTCTGTAATTTAACTGAGAAAACAAATAATTATGTATATTGCAATTATTTATTTCTTCTATTGCATAAGTACAATCAAACAGTTTAAGGCACCAGGTACTGAATCGACGTATAAATGAGAATGAAAATGTCATCCTTTATTGATTGTTTTATCTTGCTGTATCCGTAAAGTTGGGGTACCCTATGGGGTATCCCACTATTTGAATTATCAGAACGAGCAAATGAAAATAGTTCAGTTCCGTAGTTTTGAACTCACAACCATCACTTTTACAGTCAAACATTGCGCCGCTGCGCCACGTCGGTTTGCACTTGGATTCTAAGATTTATTTCATTTTTTATGCAAAAAATACGAGATCACCCATTATAAATCTGTCATATATAAAGAAATAAATTAAAATCTTTGACCTTTAAAGAGCTATCCAAAATTATTTAATAATAAAATTACCACTTTTCAGTTATACTGGCAAATTAAGTTGCTGTGCTTGGAACCCTGGGCCCTTATACTGGCGAGAGCCATCGCTGGCATACCCTGCTCGGCGTGCTACATCGTCCTACCCATTTACTTGAAGGAGATCAGCGATATCGACTTGAGAGGAGCATTGGGATCTTTGCTTATATTAAACAGGTAAATTGCTTCACGCTGTACCCTTATCCTAGGCATTTAACAGGATAGGCAAAAAACATAAAATAATTTATGTTCTCCGAGTGAGGAACCCCCAGTAAATCGAACCCACAAACAAGCTGTTGGTACGATTCCCACTCGAGGAAATGAAATATTTAATATTTTCACTTCTTTGCTCCGGTGTCGAGACAAAGCGTTGAGTTCCAAGTTCCAACAAAAATAAATAAATAAATAGCAAATTTACATTATAATTAGTTTCTTTATTATAGTGATAAACATCTTAGGCCATAAGTCTCAATAACAACTTTTCTAAAGTAAAAATAAATCCTAGGTTCAAAAGTCTATTAAATGTATTGGTGTCAAGATTTCCTAACACTGTAATTTTAATAAAATATTATGCATACATAAGTATCTATTTTTGCCTATAATTTTGAAAGTTTTTTATGGAAATACATAACATATTAAGATATTGAAACGAAATTAAGATCAGGTTACGCATAAAAATACCAGTTATAATAATGTTAGTGTTTCGTCAAAATTTAATCAGTGATTTCAAAATATTTTTATAGAACAACATCTAGGTATATTTGTAAATTGTTATTTTAGTGTTTTTTTTATTTTTATCATTTTAAAGCAGAAAGAACTTGGTGACATGTCTATGTCATAGTGTATAGAACCTAACAATAAGCATGATAACTGTGGATTCGATTCTCGATCAGATTAAACAAAACTCGGCTTTGAAATCCGTTACTCAATGGGCGGATATTGATGAAGTGAGTGTCTTGACACTCTGCTTACTATGCAAGATAAAAAGTAAATCTACAAAAAAAGGATACTTTACGATTTTTGTTTACACTATTTAGACTAAACGACAAAATCTTAGATACAAACAAATCAATTACATTTAAATATTAATGTTTTGATTTTTTAACTTCATTTGCATCGTGACCGATTATTTTAGAAAAATGTAAATATATGTATATTTTATACATTATTTAGATAATTAACAAAACCAGAAGCGCCTTACTTGTTGCAAATAAATTGATTGAGGTCAATATTTCTATTTATAGTGAGATACATTTTAAAATTACATTAAAATTGTGTTTTTATAGTGTTTTTAATTTTTATGTGTATTCAAATATTTAAAAAAATATTTATTAGAATATATTTTATAATGAACTTTGAGAATAAATATTTTTAAAACATTTATTATTTTAAGGTTAGGAAATTAAATTGCGGAACAGGAAGTCGTGGATTCAATTCTTCTCTATACCTACTTGTTCCACCAATCTCGAACTTGAGAGGAAAGCGGAGAACTGAGTGTCTTAACACTGAGTTTCGCCTAAACACACTACGTAATAATGGATGATGTTAAAAAATACTAAATTTAAATATATATTATTTGATTTCTTAATGATATCATATTTTAAATTGTATATTTTCAGAAACATAGGCTACTTAGCGAGCTACGTGTTCGCTGATCTCCTGCACGTCAACACGATGCTGTGGATGGGCCTGTTGGTTCCTGCGGTAGTGTTTTTCATTTTTCTCGTAATGCCTGAAACACCCGAGTACCTAGTGAAACAGGGTAAAATTGATGTAAGTATTCATTATTAGATAACTAATTGAATAAATTAAATCATTTTTTCCTTTATTATACTATTCCTTTATTATATATCTCCTTTCTGGTACCTAAGGTACAAACGGCGTTGGGTTTGACCGATCATGTCACATGCTATACTTATCTCGAAAAAGAGTTACTAATCGAGTAAAAAGTGAAGAACAGAGTGTTTCAACACTCGGACCCGTATTAATAAACCGCTCTCAAGTCTGAGATCGATCCTGAGATGCGGTTTTCATTCATAAATATAATATATAACATTGTTAATGTTTCAGGAAGCTAAAACGGTGTTGGCGTGGTTACGCGGCAAAAGCACAATGGACCCCACGCTAGAACAAGACATAGACACCATTGTTAAAATAGAGAAACAGACCAAGGCCGATCCAAAATCCGTCTGGAAAATTATATGTGAGTTTTGAGAATAATTTATGTATTTCTTTAGAATGAATATGAGCCCAAGAATTCCGTGAAAAGCCTGTGACTGTAAACGTGACAAGTTGTGGTTTCGATTCCCACTCAAGGGAATGAAATATTTTATATGTTTATTTCTTCGCTCTGGTGTCGACAACAGAATGGAACTCAACACGCAATGCCTCCAGAAATCGGCGGATGGCGCGGAGTGTCTTAACACTAGGCTCTCTCTGCCTATCCTGCTGTACCTATGCAGGATATAGCGTGAAGCTAGTGATTTTGATTATTAAATTCTATATTATTTTATAGAAACTCTGTTTATTTGTTATATTACATGCTAGTAACTAGGCCGAGTAGATATTTGCATGGTATTTGCATAACTCATATATGTAAGTATTGTATTCTGTCACCAATGTTACAATTTTACTTGTATTTTAAATATTCAGTAATTTCGTTATAATTTGTTATATTACTTCTTTTAATGAATTGAATGAATAATGTTCAATTAATAGTGTTTGAAATCAAAACTATGATGTGAACTGTAGAGCCAAATATTCCATTTATTCTAGTTTCACTCTTTAGACAGAGATAACTTAGTGTATAGACGCTCTGTCATCCCTTCCGAATTCTAGGCACTGCGTGTGGAGTTACGGAAGCCGAAGTCAAGGCCGTTATTAGTCTACCAGCGCGAGAGAATAGCAATTCTTTGGGGGATCGGACGCCCCATAATAGCCTTATTCATTTAAAAAAAATCTCTATAATAATAAATAATTTTATTTAAACTTTCACATTTTACTTCCAGTAAAAGACAGAGCAACGTTCAAAGCGTTCATCATCACATTGGTGATCAAGATAACGCAGCAGTTCGACGGGTACCTCATAGTGCTGATATACGCCGGGTTCGTGTTCCAGCGCGCTTCAGAGTCCGTATCGTTGAACTTAAGCGCCAATAAACAGGTGATGATGATTGGAGTGGTTCAGCTTGTGGGCTCCATTGTCGCTACTTGTATAGTTGAGAAGACTGGAAGAAAGGTAATTATTAGATTAGCGCCTACGAATTTAATATAGTAAAGTTACACAATCAAAAATGTATAATAGGAATAATATAAAAATTTAATTAACTAATGTGTAAAAAATATTATTTGTTCGTAATATGTTCATAGGTGCTTAAAGCTTATAGGATTTAGGAACATCTGGTAGGGAGTTGAAACCATATCATTTCTAATATTAATACTATCATAGTATTAAAAAAACTGAGCGTATTTATCCTCACATTGATGAAATTTTTGAGAAAATAATAACGAAAATTACAAGAAACACCATTTTCTTTCAGCTTTTGCTGGTATCAACGTCCTTCGCAGTCGGTATAGGCATGTTGATCCTGGCCGCCTGGTTCTACCTGGCCGGCACGGTGATGTGGCTGCCGGGCTGGTTGCCGGTGTTTGCTATGTGCTTATGTATATTTGCTGATGCTGCTGGGTTCCAGCCTATATCTTATATTATTATCACCGATTTGTTTACTTTCCAGGTAAGTTTTTTGTTTTCAATTGTTAAGAGTAGGTATCTACAATATTAAACGTTCCATGCAAAATTTAGCCTTATTGTTGACTTTTAGCCGTATGTATGTGCTTTTCGGATTAAATAAGACTTAAAGATAAAACTCCGAAGACTTGTAGACTGTTGTATTATTATAAAAACAATTCGTAACATACTTATATATATCTACTATAGGCATCTACATATAGGAGGCATATATGTCGCCATTTATATATTTTAATTTATTCATCGCCACTGGAAAAATACAATAATAGCTTCTAGTATTCTGTATAATATTTATAAAGGAATTTAATATTGTGAAACATATTTTATGTTTATAGTATGTTTAATATATATAAATTTAAATAAATATTTAATTTCCTAGAGCGCTCCCTCAAACTCTCAATCACTCGATTTAACAGCACACTTTGTGCCATAGAGCCACGACTGACCACAAATTTAAATAATTAATAGTTAAATATAATTATAATTTAATTATTAATACTAATTGTTTATAATATATATATTTTTATTTTTTAGTTACGCGGCACTGTATCGTCATTCGCCAACATCTGTGCAAAATTAAGCAACTTCATACAAATGAAATGGTTCACAAAACTCTGTGAACTAATCAGCATCCATTGGACGTTTCTATTCTTCTCAATTGTCTCCTTCTTCGCAGCAATTTACACTCTACTCGCTTTCCCGGAAACAAGGAATAAAACTGTCGATGAAATATATGAGAAGTTAGATAAGAAGAATGATAGTATAAAGGCTGTGCCTTGATAAAAATTAAAAGATAGCATATGTTAGTGTACAAAATAATGTTAAAATTTTTTGGGATACTTATCTACAATATATAATCAGACAGAAAGTATCCTCGATAATTAGTACCCTAGATACTTATTTAAAACATTTAACGCGTAGCCAATTAAGATTGTTAACTATTGTAATTAATATAGCAAAAGTCTAATAATCGTTCGCTTTATAAGTTCTATTGTTCATAACAATCTGTCATCCAAAAAATGTTATACAATCTTAAAAACATTTAAACCAGAATATTTTAGAAAATGTTGCAGAATATTTAAGAAGAATATGGAGTGAATGTCGAAAGTATTTTATCATGTTCTTGTAAACAAAGGGCAACGTTAAGTTACGGCATTAAGTACCATTCTACACACAAACGAAAAGTGAAAAACGGAGAGTCATAACACTCCGTTTTCTCTACCTACTCTGCCACAAGCGGGATATAGCGTGAAACTGAATAAGATATTACTTTAGTATACTATATAATTATGCTCCGTCCATGTAGATTTGTGAATCGCAAATCAAGACTGTTAGTATAAATCCGTTATTGGATAAATCTCGTTAAGATTTAGAATATTATTAAATTTAGCATTATTTATTATCTGGTCAAATTCCGTCCATTAAAACGAATTATGAGGAGAAATATTAAATGTAGTTAATTAAAATAAGTAATTTTGAATAGTTTTACCCAAACAACAATACTTGTTAGAATTTTTTGCAAGTTGCATTTATAGAAGTTTAATGAACTTTAAAATTTACTATTTTTCAATATGGTAAAACGTTGTCTTCGCTAAATTACTTATTTACTTATTAAAAAAATATTCTAATTGACGTTTGTGTCAAATATTTAACGTACTTCATTATTTGATAAAAACCTAAGTTATTCTGATAAATATTATTTTTCAAAGTATTTATATTCTAATAAAATTAATAACTTTTATATATCTAACATAAAAACTTATGATTTAAGTAAAAAAATATAATGTTAATTTCAAACAACGGCAACATTTTTGCTAATTTTCTCAACAAGCGAAGTAAATTTCAGAGCAAAATTACGATACAATAACAATTTAAAGGTAAATTATGTATAATAACTGCCCGGCTATTTAATGTTCGTCGTTTTGCTAAACAAATGCCGACATCCTGTTCTATTCTACTGATGTCAATGCACTAAATAACCTTCTAAAAGTTATATATTACAATATAAACAAAATTAATATTGTATAAAAAATATTTACAAAAGTAAAAGTGTTAAATAAACTAAAAGTTATAATTTTTCACTGTAGATATTTATACTATTTTTAATAGAAAAAGCCCATTTTGCAAAGACTTCCAGCTTCTTACCCTGTTGTTTAAATACAGATAATTAATAATACAATCAATACATTCCTTATATTATTTTATATTTACAGTATATTATTATTATATTAAAAAAAACAAAGTACTTTGGAAAGTTGTTTAGAAATAAACTTGAAGTTTTAGTAAATGACATGTAATAATTCTAGCTATTATTCAAATTGCACGGCCATTTTAAAGTTGACTACCAATTACCCTAAATAGTTAAAATTGGTAAGATTTTTTGTCCGACTGTGTATAAATGTCGTAAATTTTACTTTTTGTTATGTTTGATAAATATAAAACAAAGAGAATCTCATATTGTTATTGAATTTACTAGAAAATAATTATTGTCAATTGTGTTTTGTAAATATAACCTATATTTAGCATGCCTTATTTTGAATCTGTGACTTGACAGATTCGTATTATTACTAAACTGTACTTATTTAATATTTAATTAACTTGTAATCTTGTCCATATGATATTAATTATGATTAAATTATCTTAATACTAAATATAATCAATTTGAATTGTAAATAATTAATGTTGGTTTTCAATATAATTTGTTGAAACAGTATGTTTTTGTTTTATTTTTAACCGACAGAAAACCGGGACGCATGTATTTGTTGTTGAAATTCAAAATTAATTTATTTGTATATTATCTATACTATCTATACTAATATAATAAAGCGGAAGAGTTTGTTTGTTTGTTTGTTTGTTTGTTTGTTTGAACGCTAAGATCTCTGGATCTACTGGTCCGATTTATATTGTTTTTGTTTTGTATGAAAGCTGCATTCTTCAGAAGTGCCATAGGCTATATAATATTACATTACACATATAAACTAATATATTTTAAAGTACTTTCTAATTTGACATGCGATTTATTCTGCAATGTTAATAACAACCGTCGTCGCTACGCAACCGTTACCGCGACATTTTGATATTCATCCTTATGAAAATAAATATAATAGTCACTTTTCGCATTTTATCTAGATTGAAATTATAGTTAACTGTATAATATTCTAATAAATAATTAAGGAGATGTCACTGATTCGAAATGACCTAGCCTTCGGGCGGCATAGTATGAGTATGACCGACGCGAAAATATTCTTATAGTTCAAGCAGGCGTAGCCGCGTCCGGGTCCACTAGTTATTATTATAAAATAATCAAAAGTAAGAAAAAATCCTAACCACAGAGCGGCCACAACTTGTCGACTGTATTATACCTTACCGTAAGGTATACCAAATAACGACTGATGAGGGACATATAGAGACACTAGTAGATGTAAGGTATACGTAAAAGAAAATATAAAGTGAGTTTTTAGTACAAATTAATATATTCTTTGGTACATAAACAAAAAAACTTTAAGAGATATTATATTTAGAGGATAACTATATTATATTTATGTAGAGGATTATAATTATATAAATATAAAAAAAATGACACCAGGAGGCGCCCTAATACTTCCAGTTACCACTAAATCGATTAAGTTTAGACGCAATGCTTCCACGGGAAGAGAATTCGACGGGAAGAGGGGAACGGATTGTCTTAACAGTAGGTTCCCTCTGCCTACCCAGCTATGTGCAGGTTACGGCGTGAAGCTAATTTTATTTTTAAGAAAAAATATTAAATCTGTAACTGTACTGTCTGTAACCACTGTACGTTGTCTGTCAGTCACCCAGTAAAGCGGAATCTTTTGAATGTATTTAATATTGATGATGATTGATCTAATTTCCTACATTAAAATACACAGTCACGTTTCAATTTGAATAAGGCATTATTGTAAGGCACTGGAATTAGCTTAATTTTTAAATTTAATAGTCACGTTATAATAATTGCTCTTCGAATTAATTTAACTATTCTTATCTTTTTTAATTGATATATTAGTTACATAATTAAAAACACTATTTAATAGACTCAAATTTTAAAAAAACATGTATAAACATTATATATTTATCCTTTGTCTAAATATATATTATAATCACATAGTACTTCCTAATGTTCATTATCATCATCATTATCATCAGCCTATCCTCGTCCACTGCTGGACATAGGCCTCTCCAACGGCACACCACTGAGCTCGATCTTCAGCTCTTCGCATCCAGCCGCTGCCCGCCACTTTGCGAATATCGTGACCCCATCTAGCTGGAGGACGTCCTACATTACGTTTGCCGAGGCGTGGTCTCCACTCTAGAACGCGCTTACCCCAACGGTCATCGGTTCTGCGGCAAATGTGACCAGCCCATTGCCTAATGTTAATATCATCTAAATATTCAGCGTGGGTGAAAAAATCTACATGATGAGGTGCTAAAAACAAACTTATTATATGTATTTAAAATAATTATTATTTTCATTTTAACAGATTACTTAGCCTTTTAAGTAATTATAGATTAAACAGACGTGCTTATAATATTAAATATAATTTTACCAGTTCGTTATTTAATAAGTATTTTTTATAATTGTTCTGAGAACCCTCATTGTTTGTTTTTTTATATGATATGGTTGTGAATTTTAATCTAACTTTGGATAGGTAATTGTTAAATGTAAGGTTTAAAGACCTCGCTAAATGGATATGTAAAAAAATTCGATATCAAAATATTTAATTATGACAATTATAATAGCGATGAATTTTAAAAATTGATTCTAATCTTGTATAGATAGATAATACTTAAGGCGCGTTAAAAAATAAAGCATGAAACTTCTTATTTTGAATAAAATTATTTGACTTTGACTTAGATTTTTATAGCAGGAAAAGGAAACTTGAGCATCTAGTGTTAAGACACTCCGTTACCATAAAGACACTTCCGTTCCTCCGTTTCCGACGAATTCTTGAGGTCTGTAGAGCGCTGGAACTCAAAGCCGCGATTTGTCTCGTTATCACGCCGAGAAAAATAAAAATTTAAATATTTCATTCCTTTGAGTGCGCAATCTAGTGGTTCTGCGCCATATAATCCAATACGATTCATTATTAGATTTTTGAGATGTTTAAAGTAAAAATGTATATAAAATAAATCAAATTAATAACGGATCATACTAGAATACAGATTTGAAATGGTGTTATAGATATTTTTCGTATAGAACGAAAGTCATTAATATTATTATTATTAAATTGTCGTAATTATATAGCGATGTTAAACTCAATAGGGGAAACACATTTATTACTTCGATGAACTCTTGCCATGTGAATCATTTTGTACTGAGAATTAAATTATATAACGTTATAAAAAAGGTTTTATTTTTTATTTTGCTATAATATTTCTAGTACCTACATAAAAAAGGTAAAGTGTGAGTGTTTTGTATGTAATATAGTAGTACTGAGAAATCAACAATATTGTGAACGAAGAAGCGAACAGGGATAGCCGGACAAAGTCGTAAAGGACCACCAACCTCCTTGGGTGTAACATTTTTTTCATAAAATATTATTTAAATGGACCTACATAGTTTATTGACAAAAAGTCGAAAACTACTTTAATAAAAATATAAATAAATTTATACTTTTTTTTATTATTTAAAAAATTTAAATAATTGGTTTTAACAAACATAGATGTTTTCACTCATTAACCTATGATAGATATCTATTAACCTTTTAAAGTCCATTGCTGGCCTGTACTACATTTGTCGAAACGTGATCGCCTTTGAGGACCTCTCTCCCCATTGGTTGTCGTTCTTCCTGACAATATGGCCTGGCCATTGCCACTTCAGCTTGCAAATTTTGAGAGCTATCACACACAGCAGTCTTCGTTCACCTGTAAATTTCATCGTTTCTGACTTTGTCGCATAGAGTAAAACCAAGCATAGCTCTCTCCATTTGTCGATGGCTAGCGGTAAAAACCATGAAAGCACTTAGCTAACTCTAATAAAATACCCAAAATATGTATTTTACCGTTCAAAGTGATTATTTTGTGCATCATGAAAATTTTTGATGATACACAACCTATATAAAATATAATTTATATTATTCACCATTACTCACTAAAAAAATTCAATATATTTCCTTGTCAAATCAGGGTTGATATTAATAATGTCGAAGGCCAAATTAGGTAATAAACTTGTAGTTGTAGAGTAGTGCGTTTGTCAACTTTATTATTATACTAGCGCCCCACTCGCGGCTTCGCCCGCATGCCACCTATTATAACCTAAGACTCCGAATGAATGAATGAATTCTTTTAATTTCCCAGCTGTGACAAGGTAGAGTGTGGATTTGACTCCCATCACTAATCATATATTGAGGCTTAACGTAAAGAACGGAGTGTCTTGACATGAGGTTCTCTCTATCCTGCTATATGCGGGATAAAGCTTGAAAGTGAAAAATCCTATCAATATTACGTACTTTTTAATTATTATAATTATTAAATATTTTTATTAATACATATTTCTAGTATATGTACAATGTACATACTACATATCAAAGGTTGAATATTGCAGAATAATAATACTTCCCTTTTAAGATAACATGAGGTCAAACCGGCGTAACTTGATAAAGATTTTTTCGTGAAACTTCTGAAGATAAATAAATCTATTTGTGGAATTCCATTGCCGTAATATGTTACTGTTTGACCATGTCATCGTCACGTGACTTATATTATTATATTGTTTTAATTTGTAGATAAAGTCATCACAAAAGCTGTCATCTGGTCTACACTTTTATGTAAAAGAAAAAAATATATAAAATATTAAAGTTTTAGATTAGTATCAATACCACTAAAAAAAAATTTAAAAAAGCAAAGGTTTTATTTTAATTTCATTCTTGGGCGAAAGTATAGGTGAATTTCTGTTAGATAACGTGCCCGTAGAGTTGCGGGGAGAGGAACCCTCAGTCTATCTGGGAACCTATCTGAACCTGTAACTTGTGAACTTGTGAACCTAGCCCCATCACCCAAGTGCATATTCGCCTTTAACATTCGAGCTCTTCAGATCACCATCTGACTCGAGCAGAGATTTTTCAGCAAACTATAGAGACTTCATAGTTATACCTCTTGCCCCTACTCCTGTCTCCCTACAAAACACATATGGTGAATAAATATTTTTTAAGTATGTTTATTTTACAAAGCTGTATTTATTATTCAAACTATATAATACATAGAAAACCAAATAAATATTTAAAGATTATTCAAATATTATTTTAAAAATACTAATAACTACCTACGCCTGACTTCAAAATTTTAATCACGTAACTAAAATACTATAAAAGTAAGTATTTTCAAATGAAACAATTTAACCAAATAAGCTTTGTATGGTAATACAAATTGAGCTTTTAAATAATGTTAACATAATTCTCTCATACTGTATTAATGACTTCCAGCCAGACATATTTTTAAGACTGCTGTTGCGATACAGACATTTTCATAGAAGAATACGTATTTAATTGTAAGCTCATCAGATTTTGCTTCACAGGATAAACAGCTGAGCAGGAGACGCGCAGCAGAGGCAGGCAGCAGAGGGGCAGGTTGTTGGTTCGATTCCCACTCGAGGAAAAATCATCAATCTAAATGAATATTAGGCAAATCTTAATACGACCCCAATTCCTATCTGATGAACCTGCCTATAGCTTTATATTATAAATAAATAGTACTCAAAATCAAAAATCTAATGATATCACATTCACAAAAAGCAACTGGAATGCCATTTTATGACGTAAGGTTAGTTCTTTAAATTTTAATATATTCGTTTTATATCTACTGACGTGGTCGCAACGTGGTCAATTTAAATTCCACATATAAGTATACGTCATAATGACGCAGTGAGTCCACGCATTCGTTGTGGATTCGATTCCATTTGAGGGAATGTTTATATGTAATTAAATTGTGCTTACTTCTTGGAATTAATTATTTTCATTATCTAACCCTGATCCAAAATTGCCTCCAAAACTGGATAGTGGGGGTGGGAGTGTCTTACTAGGTTCCTAGGTACTACCCTGGGGATCCAGCCATGCGGGAAAAAAGGCAAAGACGCTTTTAGTCTGGGTAAACAGAGTGTGTCGCTGGGTTCCGCTACTTAACACGACAATAATATTTTTAAATACCTATAAAAATACTTATAGGCTTTAAAGTCGTCTTTCTCTATTCTGAAAATTAAATCTAAAGAATCTAATATTTATGTCACGCTTTGAGGTCTTCGTGACGTAGTGGCACATGGTTATGAGTTCGATTCCCACTCCAAGAATTGAAATATTTAATATTTACATTTCTTCGCTCTGGTATTGCTTCTTTCCAAAGCACGGCGTTGAGTTACGCCAAACATACGATGCCTCGAGCGGCGAAAAGTGGGGAACGGAGTGTCAGAAACACTATTTTCTAGTCCTAGACTCTCTGTCGACCCTGCCTTGTGGAAAATCACTCTCTGACGCATCATCTAACAAGCTTTGGTAACCATTAATCAAAATCATTATTATAGTTTAAACTGCTTGAGAATTTTCATACAAAAAAATTTTACAAAAGACGACCTTAAGTACCGTCGTGGTTCTACGTTAAACGGTTTTGGGTTCTTTTTTTATTTTGTATTTTTTTTTAAGTTTTATCCTGTATCCCGCATAATGACTATTGCTAAGACGCTCTGTTCGCGTTACGACACCTCCGATTCCCATTTTCCACCGAATTCTAGAGGCATTGTGTGTTGAGTGGCGATGTTTAACGCCGCACTTTATCTTGTTACTTGAACGAGAATAAGATATTATTTAAAAAATATATTTCTCTGAGTGAGAAGCGGATTCACAACTGCGTATGCCACTAAGACGACGGCATCCACCTACTTTTACATACAAATTTTAAATAAACATAATATATCTAAATGCACAATAATATTTTTTTTACACCAAGCTTACTTCTCTACTATAAGCCGACGACGGGAAGTAAGTTTTTGTTTGTTTACATTTAAATTTATAACACGGCAATTGTAAAGTCAAGTTAGTTTGTGACTCGCCTCCGTTGAGAATGTACGTGCGCGGACGCAGGCTCGCGCTTCACTCCCATCGATCTATAGCACGATAGTGAAGCTATATTCTATTAAATATTATATTTAAAACTTAATATTTTCATAATATCTAAAGTTATTTAAAGTTTTGAGATTATATTTAAAGATTTTTTTTAAGAGAAAGTTCGTATTAGTTGCACCAGAGCAAAGGAACAGTGCGGATATATTTTAACAATGTGGTGACAGCAGTGAAAATAAGTGCGTGCGTTTACTCTTATATTTCATAAGGTAATTGAATTGGTTTTATTTAAATTAAATATTATATATTTTATTAAAATTAAATATTTTATTCAGGACAGCTTCTAGTTGTAAACGCGGCACGTGTGGGTTCGATTCCCATTCAGGGGAATTAATTATTTTTAATGTTAAGTACGCGCAATGTCTCGAGTTTAGGCGAAAACTAGAGTACAGAGTGTCTTGGCACTACGATCACGAACATATCTATACTTATTATTAAATCGTAACGGATCGATGTCTGTACATGGATGACATACAAGATAAAAGTGTTGATGGCATTTAATAATGTAATAGAACAAAAAAAATATATTTTAATTTTTTTGTTGAATTGTCTCTTTGTCCGTGCGTTTGCTAATCTCAGAAATGACAACCGATTTAATAGCAGTTTTCCCTATTGTATTTTCCCAAGTTTTCGTTAATATTTATTTTTTATTTTATTTTCATCGATTTAAAAGCAAAAAATGGTATAACCATTTTAAAGAATGTTGATCGACATAATTGCTACTATATAACTGTTTTATTGATTTAGCTGAAACTTTACTTTTAAATATAGGTATAGATATTATTTTCAAAATGTTATTATTACTAGAATTTCACAGTAAAGCAGATAAGTAAATTAATAGTTATGTAGCTCAAGCAGGCGAAGCCGAAAGCGAACCGCTAAGTTCGTGAAAAAGGGAAAAATACTGACTGCAGAAGCGTTTGTTACTAATGTAGTAGGAACTAGATTTTAGTTTCGCAGTCAAGTTCAATATGTACGTGAAATGAATATTGTATTTAGATTAGATACCTACAATGATATATATGGACGGTGGGGAGTAAAGACAAAGGCATATTTAGGAAGTCTAATATTATACATGCAAATAGTTGCTTATATAATACTAGACATAAAGACTAGTCGTGGCGCGGGGGCACAAAGTATGACTAATTGCAACTGGTTGGGGGTTCGATTCCTACTCGAGGAAATGAAATATTTATTTAAGTTTATATTTCCATTTCTCCGCTCTGGATCGTAGTGTCTTAACACTAGGTTCCCTCTGCCTATCCTGCTGTGTGCGGGATACAGCGTGAAACTGATTTAATTTTTGATTTAATTTAATTCAAATATTTCCGATACGTAAAAGTTATGAGGATAATTAAATAGCTTATAATATACATACCTATATCTATCTATAGGCGACCTTAAGTAAACTTCCTGTTACAATTTCATACATATTAATTTATATAGTTCATTAAATAATTACTACTTCCCCAAAACATATTATTGTTTATATGATGTTGGATTTGTCATATTTTTTATAAGCTGGTAAGATCGCGGTGTTAAGATCCGCAAAAAATGTCCCGAATTCGAGCGCCACAAGCTGCAAAGTACGTAACGGTATGTTCAAGACATTGAGTCCTCTCTGCTTATATTGTTATGAGGAATATAGCGTAGAATTAAAAGGGATCCATATTTTTTTTTTATTTAATAATTCTCCTAGCAGTAGTACACCGTCTCCTAGTAGCAAATAGTGATAAGGGCTTTTCTCTGTCATTGCTGAACGAGAACCATTGCGTATTCCGCATATGGTATGCAATCAAGTTCAATGTACATAGAATGTATGTTCAAGACATTCCGTTCTACGTTTCTCACCCATATTCAAAATATTTTGACAATGGCGAAACTCAACACCTCTTTTATTCCTATCGGTTCAGAGAAATAAAATTAATAATCACCAGCTACTGTGCCACAATAAAAGTAAAATATTTTCAATTATCAAAAAGCTTTAAATAGGATTTCAATCTTTAAACAAACAGACATAAACGAAATATTCTTTTTTATGTATTTAATAAGAATAAGTACCTATACATTGAATTCCAGATGCATAAAACTAATGAATTAAACCTTCTGAGAAAAACCTTTGTACCATATAAGAATAAAACGTCGCGCGTCCACTGAATGATAAAAGCCCGCGGCAGATGCGCGTATCTACTTTTGTTGGAACTTAATTTGAGTATTTCTATACATTTTTTTTATCGTAACCTGATTTTGACCCTCGTAGTAATAATTTATTTTTATTATACTATAGATAAACGTAAGCGCCCAGATAAAAAATTTCGACCGCTATTCAAAATTTATTTAGATTTGTATGGGCTTTATTGAGCTTTTTATACAGCGTGTTCTTATTATCATATTGTTATTTGATATGTAATGTTTGTTTTATTTATTGTGTTTGTTTTGTTATAATAATTGAATGAACTTTTAATTCTGATATAAATTTAATAGCTTTATTATTTGAGATTATTTAGGAATTATTACTCGACTATAAGAAAAGTACGCACAAATCTAGTATGAATAATTTTCTTTAAATTAAATTCAACAGAATTAAATTACGCATTTAGCGTAAAAAATACATATAACATAAAAATAGACTTTATATATTCTTATAATTTAAAATTTAAAATTAAAATATAATGAATTTTTTATATGTACGTTTTTCTTACTTTGTACGATACAAAAAGGTTTTTACCAAGAATCTTATTGAGTCATTCAGCCTTAATATTAAGATACGTTATGTGGTCCAATCCCAATGTGAAAGCGTCTGGATATTTCATTTATAAGAACGACATGATTCACGATTGAATGATTTTATTTTAAAATAAAATTTATTTCTTTATTTGACTTATAAAACTAAAGGCTGACGTATATTTTTCTGACTGTCATATTATAATTAAATAACTGTTTAATAAATTATTATATAATTACTTGGGAAACCATAAAAAACATAATTCAAATTCACAGCATGTACGTTAAATAAGTCATAGGTGCACGACTTCTAACTTTTGAATTGTACTAAAGGTAGGTAAATGTTTAATAATAAATGAACGTTCTGCTCAGTACAATCTTGTCTATTCTCATTTAAAAATAATCTATCTTTTAATAAAATAATATCATCGAAGTTTTGTTTACAATTGCATATTTTAGTAGATCCTTACTTCTGCTATAGCGATGCACGAAATCTGGATAACGGCTCTTAAAATTTATCTCAGATCTAGATATATTATAGCTGCCAGCTAATGTAATAGTAAAATATACCATTGACTTTGAAAAGAGCAACTGTTGAGTTTCTTGCCGGCTCTTCCCAGCAGAACTGCCTTCCGAACCGGTGGTAGCTTTTTGTTGACATGTACATTCGACGATTCAAAGGTGTTTTAATAGTTTATTTGAATAAAGGATATTTTGAATTTGAATTTGAATTTGAGATTAGAGTCTCTCTCTCTATATTCTAGAGTCAAAAAACTAATTATTTATTATTATTAAGCACTAACAAATTTTATTCCAGCATCTCACAGTTACCTTGAACTTAATAGTACACGTATAACATTATATTATGACGGTATACTTATGTTACTTAGATCGTTGAAAATGTAAACAAAAATTGAAATACTTCGAAATGATCTCAAGTACTTTAAGTCTTATGGGTACCGGTTTTAGGCATATCCACTAAAGGACAATGGGAAGATAACACGCTGTTAAGATAAGATAAGAAACTAAAAAATTGTTATTCTATTGGATTGATGTCTTGACAAAAATTATGTGAGAAAAAAATGTAATTTATGAATTTTCTTTGCCAGGAACGGTATTCGATAGGTGCTGTATAATGTTTATTTTTTTAGAAAACATTTTTTTTTAAAACATCTAGAAGATTAGTGGACTATATAAGTATTAATAGTTAGTCATACTTATTAACAGATTAAGTTATATTTAAATTAATTGGGTGCACTAAAAAAAGGAATAAATGGTGGAACACAACGCCGCCCCTTTTAAAAACATTAAAGATTTTTTTTTAAATGGACTCTTAAGATTAACTGTCTGACTGTCGTTTATTATGCATATGTAATATGTACCTATATAACATAAGCAAGGCGACGGCGCCACAACAATAATCAATCGTCAATTGATTTTTTGTCAGTGACGTCTTCATACTGTCTAACCAGTAACTCACTCACTTGAGGTCAGTCATGGCGCAAAGAATCGAATCCCCACTCGAGAAATTGAAATATTTATTTAAATTTCTGAAATATTTATCTAAATGAAGTGGGGAACGGAGGGTCTTACCACCAGGTTTCCTCTACCTACCCTGCTGGATTCTGGATTGTGTTAATATGGCCCTATAGAGAAAATTGATTAGACTTTCATTTTATGAAAATATCGTTTATACATTGATACATATTTTTTTATACTAAATCAGTCTTTGCGTATTAATTAATATAAAAATGTAATTAGATATTTATTTATTGTATAAATAAATATAAAGTAATAAAATACATAAATAAAGTACATACCTACTATAAATTATAATTCAAGGCTGTCGTGGCAGTGGCGTGGTTCGATTACCACACATAGGAGTACACATACGTACCTCCTAGAGGAATGAAATATTTTTATTTCCTCGCCCTGGTAGAAAGATACAGCGCAACGCTCAGTTCTGCCACCAACGCGAAATGAATTAACACTAGGTATATAGGTTCCGTGCTATATGCGTGATACAGCGTGAAACAGCGTGATCCGCCACACGCTGTGCACGGCGGGTGGAGCTGAACGAAGCTATGTTGCGTAATGCAATTAAATTACTGATTCGTCAGTGGCATATCTATCTCTAGTATATGTGTATTATCTAAGGTCCGCACGCGCTGGTTTAGGTTATCCAAAGTTCAATCTGTGCGCGTGAATTTCAAAACGTTTCACAGCTTAACTGAATGGGACACATTTTGACCATTTACTCGAAAACTACAATTACAATTATCACCAAACTACTTCCCCGGGATCACCGTGTCGTCCACAACGTTCCTGCAAAATTTCAGACCTGTAGATTTAAAGGTCTAGGAGAAGTAGCATTTTTTCGCTTCGCTCAGCTCAAATATATTACATAAAATATTTAAAATATAGATATTTTTAATATTATAGATTCAGGGGGAACGGAGTGTTTTAATACTAGATTCCCTGTGCCTACCCTATGTGCGGGATACAGCATGAAACTTGATTTATTATATTTAAAAAAAAATAAACTAAATCTTTTCCATTTTTTTTCTCTAATAACATCGATAAACAAAAAACATTAAATATTTAATTATTAAAAATAATAGCCGCATAAATACTAGAACAGTTGTCGATAGACAAGGAACTGTTATAACGGAGTGTGGTATGGGGACAAGATTGTCACGACCGTTCTCAGAAGTAAGTCACTTAAATATCATCCATAGAAATCTTAGTACTAATATTATTAAGGATCTATTACTTGACTTATTTATATATTTTTTTTTAGTTTAGTTTTTAGTTTTTTAATATATCCGTTATTTGGCAATAACGTAATAATTATAATATTCAATATATGCCTATAGTCGTTTACTTTGAAGATGATTACATATAGAAACAAAAGATAATGATATGAAAAAAAAATGTTTTGCATTTGGTATACAAATCATAAATGTACATTATCTATATATATAAAATCGAAAGGTCACTCACTCATCACGAAATCTCAGAAACTACAAGTGCTAGGAATCTCAAATTTTGCATAGGAGTTACTTATAGGACGTAGGTGCTCGCTAAGACGGGAATTTGCAATATTCGTCTTCTAAGGGGTTGTTTTTGGGGTTGAAAGTTTGTATGAAACTTCGTTACTACAAATGCTAGGAGTCTCAAATTTTGCATTGACGTCACTTATAGGACGTAGGTACTAATGGAGACAAAAATTAATAATAAAATAGTTCATGCAGGCAAAGCCGCGGGCGGGCCGCTAGTTTGTAATAATATTTCATCTATAGTGAGACAAACAAGCCTATGTCAAATAAACAATAAATATTATTATATAAATTATTGAAAATACTTTAAATACCTCACTATGGCTCTAGTAGTAGATACTATTCTTGTCGTTACTTCGCCATTTCCTATGTCGTTCCTTTACAGTAAAAAAAAAAACCCGGACATTCATCGATTGTACAATAATTATAGAATCGTTCGAATTGCATCAAAGAGCGACGTTCCGTAGAATGTCAGTAATATCAAAACAGTAGAACTAAACATTGGCAGGTAGGCCACTTCTTTTTATTGTCGTTTTTACCATATTTCTCAATTTTCAATTTCTACATTTTAACGACGAAGTCAAGCTAAATTCAATTATTTTATTAATAAAAAATGTAATATGTAAGTCACAGAATTGTATTAGAGCTCTTTTAAGTAATATTTTTGAATTATCTTTCTTTTAAACTACTTTAAAAAAAGGAGGTTCTCAATTCGTTAGAATCTTTTTATTAAATCAATAAAAAACTTCCAAGTATTTATATATCTCTATATTCTAATAACTTAAGCAAAAAGAAATAAAAAAATTTAAACGTTTTTATTATATTAAATAACGTCATAAAACGTAAAATCAAAACGAATACAGAAAACAGACCATTAGCAAGCTATTATATAATGATTGATAGATTGCTTAACTTATTTTATGATATCCTGCTTCGCATAAATTAATTATCACAGTAACTAGAGTGGCCTTAGAATTACTAAGAATTAAATAAACATATACACTGATATATTCTGTGCAATTTCACATTTTTTTACTCGTAGCTTCAAGCTGTCGCTCAATCGTCGAGGCATTGAGTGTTGAGTGGCGTAACTTAACCTCATTTTTTGTGTTGTTATCAGAACATGGAAATGTTAATAATTCCCGCAAGTGGGATAGGACCAACAACCCACAACCACTCGCATTTGTCCGCCCCAGTCGCCCCAGCGCCACGACTGGCCTTTTATTTTATAATTCTTATTTTTAATTAACATTGTCATTGTTGTGACATATTATAAACCGTTGTCTCAATGAAGATTATTGGTTTTATTTTGGTTTAATTGATAATCTAGATTTTGTTGCCACTAGAATATAAAATAACAATATTTATTTAATTTTGTTTTAAATATTTGACTGGACTTTACTGTATCCTAGTTTTTTTAATATGAATCTTCCAATATAAGGATGCAAAGTGATGAGTGTACCTTATATGAACGAGAGATATTTAAATTCAAATCATTTACAACGTGTCTATAATCTATAGTTAATGTTGGACTGACGTAATTATTTGTATTGTTCCTTTTCGGCATAAGTAATACGTGGAATTTTTTAATACTTAGTTCTTTGGATAAGAAATATTATGCATAAACTAGGAATATTTCCTTAGTGCGATTAAAAAAATTTGTTAGTCAACATGGAATATGTCTAATTTATAACTTTTTTAAAGTGATATTCTACACCTTAGATCAAAGATGCGCAAGTTCAAGTCCCAATCCTAAGCTGCTTTAAAAATTTTATACGTTTTCTAAAAAAGTATAGTGGTACTTTTGTTTTTGTCAAATGCGCAAAAAGTCATCAAAAACATCTTCAATATGGACCTATCTTCACTGCCTACCGTTAGAGTCATAAACACAAATAATCAACATTATTTTTTAGAAAAGCCATATGTTTTTAATGTAGCGGGAATCAAACCCGTTTCTTGAAAAAACGAGGATCCGAGTCCCGATATGTTCAATGTTTTATTTATACGCTATCAACAAATATTTTTCTATCCTTAGTGGAATAACACTTAAATAATGTCAAAAATAAACAAAATGTTGTTAAATGCATATTCAAATTCATCTGAATTTCTCTTGTCGTTTGCAAAAATTTCCATCAGAATAGCACCATTAACCCAAACACCCATCCGAACCGGTTGCACGAAATAGTTTTACTTTTATCGATTCTTAATTTACTTTCACAACGATCTATCGTATATAATTTAAATGAGCAATTTTTTACAATATTAATATATTATTTTCCTTGAAATATAACGGAAGGAAAGGCAAAATGGTATACTTAAGGAAAATCCACTGATAATCTACAAATTATAACTTTATTTTAAGAATTCTTATTATTACATATCAGTATATAGATTCTTATTAATAAGGTAGAAGGAAAGCTGGAAGATATTGTATGATTTCCAAATAGACTTTTGGTCAGTTTTGCCTGGTATGGGTACAATGGATCATACTAAAGGGTTAAATGAAACCATCAATGCAGCCTTACCCAGAGAACATCTTTCGTAGACAAATCTTGCGTTGTCATTATCGTCATCAACCACCATTACACCTAGCTGATGAGAGGTGACCAATTGAGTACCTACTATACCCATTCTTTGATTTCTTTTTTGATGTTTTCTTTTTAATATCTACATCTATATATATAAAACCGACAGGTCACTCACTCACCATAAAATCTCAGAAACTACATGTGCTAGGAATCTGAAATTTTGCATAGGAGTCACTTATAGGACGTAGGTGCTCGCTAAGACGGGAATTTGCAATATTCGACTTCTAAGGGGTTGTTTTTGGGGTTGAATGTTTGTATGAAACTTCGTTACTACAAATGCTAGGAGTCTCAAATTTTGCATAGACGTCACTAGGACGTAGTCATGAAGACAGAAATTAATAATAACATAGCTCACGCGGGTGAAACCGCGAGCAGGCCGCTAGTATATTATAAAAATTGAGTTTTTGTTTTGTTTGCGTCAAATGCTGTATTAAGTTCCTTCCGATTTGAACTTTAAGGTAACACCTTAAAGTATCACACATAAAATATATAAAAAGATAAAATACTGCTACTCCATTTTGCCCAGCTCTGTGTTGCCTTTTCTATTCTTTTATTAAAAAGAATATTTATTTTTACGCTAATACTTAAAAAGAATAACAAAATAACATAACAAAACTGTAGACTAATCATTTTTTTTTCCATCATCATTAGGAAAAAATGACTTACTGTGATAAAACAATTGTTGTGATGCATGACAGATCCATGGGTACTGAGTACTGACCGGAAAGTGAGTGAAGGTCACATCAAATTAAATGGCGTTAGTAGTTTCGAAGTTATTTAACCAATCCATTTCTGACATTTTTGGTGCTAACAATTATTATGTATAAGAATTAAGATAACAACGATTACGATAACCTTATTTACGCATATGAACTTTACATATTAAGTAAAATATACACATAATATTGTAATTGAAATAAAAAATTATCTTAATATTGGAAATAGAAACGTAAAGTTTCTAAGCTCTACAACAAGCAATGTATCCAGAATTCCACAGAAAGTGGGGAACAGAAGTGTCTTAATGGGAACAGAGTGTTTTTACACTAAGTTCATACGTTCCCTCTGTCTGCCCTGTTATATGCGGAAGACATACGACTGCTGTCCCACTCAGGAGACCATTTTTCCTAAATTAGGTACATTATTCTTATCAGTAGCTTATTTTTCTTAAATAACATTCAGTCTTATCTAAATATTGAGTGTAACTCAATTTGAAATGAGGATTGCAATAAAATTTAAAAATTGACAACACACTTAAGATAAGACATCAAACGCATTAAGGCGATCATTTCGAGAGCATATTAAATTATCATTTCCGTTGACATGTCTATTTGTAAATAATACGTAGTTTAGCTACGGGTTTTTTCCTGCAATAATATTTTGTTTAAAAATAATCCTTCAATTCTATTTCTTGGATATATTATTTATTGTTATTTAAATTATCAAAAATGTTATGCAATTTAGATTAAAAAAATATAAGCTTTTCATTTGGTTATATGTATTAATAAACCTACATAATATATTATCTTTTGAGACCTCTACACCTCGATACCTCGAGACCTCTGGTTCTCGCTTAAAAAGTTGAAATGGTATGTTATAGAGGATATGAGTTTGAGTAGTAAGAGATCAGGATTGTTTCAAACAAAGATGAAGGCGACGACTAGTATGTACTTATATAAAATTCTGTTACTGACTCAGTGACTTTTAGATAAAATAAATCCATTGACATGAAGGTTCCAATAGAGTAGCTATAAGAGAGCACTAAAGAATTTCCAAAAAATCCTACGAGAATGAAAAGAAAGATTATACCTCGTAACCATACAAAATTAGTATTTTTTCCTTAGTCTGGAAAAAGATTCCGACGAATTGAGAACCTTTTTTTTTGAAAGTCGGTTAAAACAGTATGAATTATTTTTTTTCCTATTACAGATATTGAAGCTAAAGACGTCATGAGTGTCTGACATCGCGCACCAGCCACTATGCTCGCTCTACTTCCACTGCGATGGCTCGCGCGCCTCCGGGCCGGCGGCATCGCCAACCAATTCTTTATGGCACTAATGGGTAAGACATTACAAAAGTCAAAGTCAGTTTTTTCTTCACTCTAGTACACAAAGCGCGGCTTTAAGTTCCGCTAGTCAATACGCAATGTCTCTAAATTTGGGCAGAAATTGGAAACGAGAAGTATGCGGGAAGTGCGGGAAGCTTTCCTTCCCAGAAGCAGATTTTGATAAATTATAGTCAGCGGTTTAATTAGTAAAATAGTATGACTCACAGCTTTAGAATGTTGACTTGCGACATTGGGTTTCGACTGGCGGAAATTAACGTCGCGATCTTTTTACTCGAGCAAGGTAAAGAAATATTCAATATAGGAATAATAATTCCCCTGAATGAAAACGAACCTGAACCATCGCGCTAGCAGGCAGACACCGTTCCACTGTACCACAATATCCTCGAATAATCTTTTGTGTTAAACAATTGTTTTTGAAAATTCCCAAACTACATTGCTCATATTAGTATAACAAGAATAAAAATGGGAATTTCCAATAAGATATCGCAGACAGCATATTTACCTGTACGCGACAATCAGTATTACAATATTTAAAAAAGTAAATTATAAACAAATAATTTTAATTTGATATTATTTCAATTATCAAGTGCTATTTCAAAAGAATTTAGAATTTTGTACCTACTTGACGTTTTCAAAATTAGGGGTTCTTTTCTTACGAGCATTCAAAGCAATAACTAACAGCATGCCACGCTATGTCTAATCGGATAAAAAAAATGAATAAATTATATTTAAGAAATATACTTATATTTCTTAAATAAACTCTTTAATCGAAAATTGCTAAATATCGAAGAAATTAATTACTAGGTACATTTCTCTAAATGAAATTCGAACTCACTCCTACCGCGTTCATTGAAGCAAGACTTAACAACTTCCCACGATAGCATTAACTTATACTCTATAAAGAAAAATAAGTCGAAGAATAGCAATGTTTCTATATTAAATATCACACAACTCTTAACAAGAAATGAATCCCTCTACAGTTACTTTATTAACCACTCATTCGATTATCGTACTTATTTTTATGTAGAAAAGAATCATTATTGCATTAATTATTTAACTTATACATAACACCAGTTATAAAGACTAAAGATAAGTTGTAAGTTAATTTTAACTGAGCTCTGAAAATAGAAGACCGAGATGCAAACAGGTTTGAAATTTTCTTCTAAGAATAACTTATTTATACGTGCAAATGTTGAATGTATGTTGCCCTTTAGTTATTTATCCGCTTTATTTCATTTATCACATTTTACCTGCGGCTTCGCCCGCTTGAGTACACATGACATAATCCAAGTGTTGGAAATAACTCTGACCGTTACATCGAAACGATTAACGTGATGTAATAAAGCCTTCCTCGATACATTGACTGTCACTAAAATTGTAATTGTAATAGTAGTTCCTGAGATAAGCGCGATCAACCAAACAAAGTCATCAACTTTATAACATTAGTATAGATTTTCATATATAAAATCATCATCTTTATAAGAAACAGAAAGTTTAACATGTTAGCATATGGAGACTAATTGCGACGGTCATGGATTCAATCTTAACGTCAATATTTATATTTATAAAATAATTAAAAGTACTTTAAAGTATTTTTTTAATTTGAGCTAATTTATCTGTTTATGTCAGTCATATGGCAATAACTGGTTTCTTCTAGTTTCACCTAGTTTGGCAAGGGTAAATATTGAATAGATTTTTTCCTTAGCTTCACTTTATGCCGCATATAGTAGGCAGAGAGAACTTAGTGCTAAGACACTCCACCTCCCTCCTTCTTGACTTAATTCTCTTAATCGTCTAATAGGTCATTACCTACTTATAAAAAAATACAGTTTACTTTACAATACAACTTTAATATCCAAAATATATTATACATATTGTATAATATACCTAATAATTAATATTACAAGTATAGGAGTATAAACTACGTACAACGTTTGTACGTTAACACTATAAGAGAAACAAGTAAATCAATTGACTCATTACAGTACAATTGACGTATCGTGGCCGCCCTGAAGTGAACTCCAGAGCTTTTTCCTACTTTTCATATTTTTTTTACTAAATGAAGAATGCGCAATAGTTCAGAAACTTACTTCGATGCGGCCACAATTCGTTGAACGTACTGTATATTTAGCTGACTTGCAGGGACTTGTTTCCATGCTGTCGTGACTAAGGAACCAGTTCGCTGAGGTCGTGATCCCAGGGTGTCAAGTGGTTGCAGTTAAATAAGAAAGTGTAATAAATAAATTAGCTTTGTTCGCTTATATGTATTTTGTAGAAAAGAATAGTTACATTGAAATTTATATAGTTATAGTTAAATTGAAATATTTATTTACGTTTATATTTCCAGTTCTTCGCTCTGGTGTCGAGGCAAAGCGCGGCGTTGTCTTCTGCCACTCAACATGCCAGAATTCGGCAGAAAGTCAGGAACGTAATGTCTTAAAACTAGGTTCCCTCTGCCTATCCTCCTGTGTGCGGGATACAGCGTGAAGCTAATTTTTTTTTTAGAATATTATATAATTGAAATTGTAAAGAAGTTATGAAGAATTATTTCTTCGTATATGGACTTAGTTCGTCTTTATTGTTCATATTGTATGTAACATGTAGTTAACCACTAAAACATTTTGAAATTAGGTTAGATTACTTAATGGCAATAGACGATGAATCTATCAACATATTCGTATTGTTCTTACTATTGCATTACACCATACAGTACCTACATTTATACATATGTATATATTTAGTAGGTACGTACTCGTATTTACATTTACCTTACGGCACAAGGAAGTGAACGAAAACGACAGTTGTGCGATTTACATATCTCAAATTTTATAAAAAAAACAAATGTCCTATAAAATTTATCTGTTATCACGTAATTAGTAAATGAGTATAAACATTAACATCAAATATATGGAGATCAAATCATTAATATCAAATTAAGAATTAATTAAATTATTAAAACAATTTTTGAGAACAAATAAAGAAAATTTATGACAGCATCTGACCGGAGACAGTTGCAAGTTCGATTACCACTGGGAGAAATTATATTTTCAAATCATAAACCTTGTGAGAAGTCTCCGCCATTCAACACTCAATGTTTCGAATAGGATTATGTCTCGGAAAGTGTTGGATGGAGTGTCTTAACACTAGTTCACTACCCTGTCATACGTGGGATACAACGTGTACTAAAAAAAAGTATATAATTACTTCAAGAATTTAATAAGCTTATGCGTTTTTTGTGTTGTCATTCTTCGTTACAATCTTAATCGGCCATCATATATTTTCATTTTTTCGATCTCGATCCTCGCCTTGTATCAATTAAACAGCAAACTGGTATAAATTTGAACTTGTTTGAACTTTTCTGTTTGAAACGGGAGAGAACCTAGTACAAAACCACACTGTTCTTCATATATGGAAAACAGAAATCTAATTAGAATATAATTATTAACATCAATGGTTTTTTCCAATCCACAACAATATATACCTACTAATTGTAAAATATTTACTTATTTGACAAACCGAAAGGAGTCGGTACTGAGACAGACTGACAACACGGTAATAAAAGAGTTTTTTATTTGAGTTAAGGAACCCCAAAAATGGACCGATATAATGAATAATGAATGAATTAACTTTACTAATGGTATAATAATAAGACTATGTATGTGAAAACACGTTTTTTTTATTGCTGTATCCTGCCTATAGCCGGGTAAACATAGGGAACCTAGTGTTAAGACACTCCACTCCGTTCCCCACTTTCCGTCGAAATCTGGAGAATATTAAAAGTTTCATTTCCTTGAGTGGGAATCGAACCTGTCGAATCTGGAGTCGCACGATTGTGGCCCGCCGCGACTGGCCCTATATGGAAGCGTATTTAAAAATCATTATTTATTATAGACGACATTTTAAAACTAGTACTGTTTGTCACATTTATTTTAAGTTTATGCCTACCGCAGTAGCAGCAGTTAGCAGTGTATAATTACGAAACAATATAGCTGTCGGTTGTAATCTGTTGATCCCTGATATATCTTGATACAACTAGAACTAGAACACATAATTGAGAGGCACTCGCTCTGTGAGATAGCTAGAGATGTTATTGAGAGATACGATGTTATCACTTACATCTTCAGCTCATTTTGTTTATATATTTTATAATAGTTAAAATTTTCACGAAAAAAAACGATTCACGCTGTATCCCGCATGTAGCAGAAAGAACGAAACTCAACGGCGCTTTTGCCTTGACACCAGAGTGAAGAATTGGAAATATACATAATTAATAATTCATTCACCTGAGTGGGAATCAAACCCAGAACAACCGTAGAGTTACATTTGCATATTTGTGTCCGATTAAAAAAAACTAAGTGTACATAAAATACGAATACAGTACGTATGAATTAATATTCATTCAATTCTTTGATTAAAGTGATAGCGAAATAGATAATAATATTATTATAATATACAGGTGAATAATAATTTGCATAAAATGATTAATTAAACTCATCAATTGAAGTAAATAAGAAACATCATGGACATACGAGTATTATAATATTGTAAATCATATTAAACAATTTGCACAAAATCCCCTACATCTTGAGAAGCTGATAGCCTTCAAATCAATGAATGTATTATAATTAACCGTATCCAAGAGCTATTGCATTTATATCTAACTATATTCAATAAAAAAACAGTAATAATATTCTAAGGTGATAAATGGTTCTATGGTAATATTCTATAGTAATTAATGGTTCTATGGTGGTAGTTCTATGGTATAGTAATATTTACCAAGTTGCCAACAACAAAATAAATGCAGCGTTCTGCCACTCAACACGCAATGCCTCCAGAATTGCAGAAAGTGGGGAACGGAGTGTCTTAACACTAGGTTCCCTCTGCCTACCCTGCTGTGTGCGGGTTACAGCGTGAAGCTGATTTCAATTGAATTATTAGTTACTAAAATAATCAAAATGAAGGTATAGTGAAGGAGGAGGAGCTTTTTATGTAGTGTCCTTGAGTATTTCAAAGAGTACGTTCTGAGAGCAATACAAAAAAAACTGATTATTAATACACTAGTCGTGGCTGGAAACTTTTTTGGGTGGATTTTAAATCTTAATTAATAATAATTTCGAGAAATCGTCTCTTATCCTCCCCTACACTATCTAATCTATACCAAGGTGCCATTTTCTAAACTCACTCAGTAACTGGCGAGTTATATTTAAATAGAGTTTTATCAAAATAGTACACAAAATATTAGAGTACTTTAAACCAATTTCTGTTAGAAAAGGAGGTTATCAAGTTATTTCTTTATTTAACTATTAAAATTGCTATTCCAAGCTTGGCTAAAACCTTACATTTTATATTACATTCTGCAAGCATAGTTCTTGTCTGTAAGTTATATTTGTATGAGTTAAAGGAGTATTTACATGTTGCGTAAATACATACACATGCATCGTACATCTCATCGGTTACTAGAAAGCCGATTTTCCTCACACTTTCGAAATGAAATGAACAAACAAGCCTTTAGAAGCTGAAAAAAAGAGTAAATTTAAGTATTACACACAAATTTCAGTAGTTTTTAGTTTTTTTTTGGGCTCTAGCTAGAGAAAGAGAGAAACCAATATTTTTCTTCAGAAGACGTAAAGAGACATAAAAAAATACTATACTCCTTTATTCATCTTTTATTTACAGTAACACTACCAGTGCTGAACTTCGGCATGCTTATGGGGTGGCAGTCACCGATGACTCCTATCCTACAATCAGAAGATGGACCAGCTCCGGAACCTATCACAGATGAGACTATATCCTGGATGGCATCTGTCACCTTCTTCCCACCTATATTCTGTGGCTTCTTAGTTGGAGACCTGGCAGATCGATGGGGAAGGAAGATCACAACTATGTTGACGTCTTTAATGCTTGTGGTTAGTCGTTTTAATAAATTTTTATATATTTTTTTATATAATGAGCTCGTCGTGGCGCAACAAAACGTCTGACTGTGGAAAGGCGAAGTTTGTGGGGTCGGTTTCCACTCGGGGGAATACATTTTTTTTCATTTACTGACCACTCAACACGCAATGTCTTGAAACTTCTGAAACTGGGGAACGTAGTGTCTTATCACTAGTTTCCTCTGGCTTACCTTATTGTATGCGGGATACAGCGTTGTATATGTTGCATATTTAAGCAAGTTGTATATGTATAAATAAATATATTACAGTTAAAAAAAATTGGAAATATTTTTTCCTGTCATTCAACTTCCATTTATGATCTCGTTTATAACATATTGAATGTAATACCTAGTTGTCGAACAGGCAGTAACAGCCGCTCTCCACTAGAAAATAGCTATAATTCACGTTTCTAATACATACCACTGTTGGTATTGGCGTTCGGTCTCACGTTTTCTTGTTATTCTTAATGTACCTATTTAATTTAATTGTAATAACATTTATTTACAGTACTTTTTTATTAAAGTAACTAATAAAAAACAGCTTTAAGCGTTTTCCGCATAGTAGGTAAAGGAAAACAAGTGCTAAGGCATTCCGTTTCTCACTTTCCTTCCAATTTTCGAAATATATTTGTTAAATGGTTGCCAGAGCATAATATAAGAAAAAAAAGTTAAATAAATTAGAGGCCGTCAGGGCGGCACAACGTCTGACTATTAATTCGATTCCCTCTGCCTATCCTGTTATATGCGGGAAACAGCGAGAAGCTGGATTTTTTTTGTATATTTCATGCAGGATATGTTCTGCTGTTAATAGATAAGCTGGGTCATCATTATGTTTTCTCTCCGTCCATGGGCGCTGATAGCGTCACGTGCGGTCGCCGGGCTCGCGTGCGCGGGCTGCTATGTTGTCACACCCTTATATTTAAAAGAGGTATGTATTTTTAAAATATATATTTTTATATATGCTTTAAGGTTCCCACTAGTTTTGGCTGACCTTGAATCCCACATATAGCAGAGAAGGCAGAGAGAATTGAATTTTGAGTGACTAACTCAATATGGCGGCTAGCTATATACAGGATGGTCGTAAATATATCCGTATATTATCACGGAATAAGGTCAATAAAACCTTTTAATTCTATTTTCCCAGGTGGCGTCAGACAATATCCGGGGCGCTCTCGGCTCCTTATTCATCCTGTCCCAAAACCTCGGCTACCTCATAGTGTACGTGGCGGGCGACGTGTTCTCCTTCGAAGCAGTCATGTGGCTCTGCACTGCCATACCAGTATTCCACCTCCTAGTGTTCATGGCTATGCCTGAAACACCTGTTTTTCTAGTCAAGCAAGGCAAAGTTAAGGTAAGATTGGTATATAATATAAGTGTTTTATGAAAAATTCATAAATATTTGGATTAGAGTTCTTCATACAAGAACTATCTAGAATTTTATCTTAATAAAGGACAAACGTTATGTTAGTATTAAAAAATATATTTCTTTTTAATAAGCTATACTATATAGGTGGTAAAAATTTGTTCCTTATCAGATACTAAGAGATCGTTAAGTTAGCAACGTAACGGAATTTCCACGCATACGGCCTACGTCTTAATTGGTTGGTAATTATTCTAGAAGTGCGGAAATGTTATGTGCTTTTGACATTTATTTTTATATGTACAAATTGACTGGCAGACAACGCACAGACTAAACTACTGACTTTAAAATGTTGAAATTTAGGAGCACTGAGCGACGGTGAAATTCCTACGGAAACGACAAATCATTGAATTTTCTATTTTACGTCTTAAAGTCCAAGTAAAGTGGCAGGCTATTAGTAAATTTGTACAAGATTCATTAAGATAAAATAAACTTGAAGATAAAAAAAACTAAAATAATTAAACTTGAAAAAAAATTGATAAATATATGTTTCCAAGAAATCAATGAGGATATATGCAATTTATTCAAAAGTATTTTACCTATACCAAACAGCTTTAAGCCATAAGATATGCTTGTCAAAAATAAGGAAAAAAATTCTAGATACAGATATCACATTACGTGTGTGTACAAACCTTAGATACGGTATCCTAAATCCTAATATAGGAAAAAACATTTTTTTCCTAATATAGGAATATCTAAAAAACATTTTACACGTTTTTCTATGGAATTTAGTTAAGTTTGTTCTTTAATTTATATTTTATTCAAATTTAAGTAAAACTAAAACTCATAGAAACTCCCGAATATAACATTTGACCTTTCGGTTATTATACAAAGGATTTGTAAATACCAACGATAAAACTAGTTACTCCTGCTAAAGAAATACATTTTAACTCTGTATGAGAATATAGTCATTACAAGAAAAACTACATAACTTTTAGATATTGCGTTTTGAATGACGGAACTCAACGCCGCGTTTTGGGTTCGAATTTTATTTAAGAATATTTGAAAATAACTGCAAATATTTCATGACTCTTCAAAATTATCAAGGAAATACAATACAGTTAAATGTTCTACTAACTGATATAGCGTTTTAGATCGATTAGTTTGCCTTGACACAGTAATATATAGAGTATAGGCACTTCACACTGATTGCAATTGGCACACTAATAGAATAATAATTATTCATACTAATATAATAGTAGAGCGTTCATATCAATAGTACTATGATTGCTTCTATGATTGTAATTAAAAAGCTGGTCAAGTGCGAGTCGGACTCGTCCACTGAGGGGCTTGTACCAATTTCATGAAGTACAGCTAAAATAACTTGACTTGACTAACTGAAGTTTGCGAACGTATGAACTCAGTATGAAATGACAATTAATAATGTGTAATGGGATTTCCATTTTTTCCGGATTTTTTCCTTCGTGTGTAATAAAATTACCTAAGTAACAAAATCTTATAAAGACTTGGTTTTTTTTTTTTGAACGGCACCCTTAAAAAATAATTATATGCTTTAGGAAGCCAGATCGACCCTCGCATGGCTACGGAACACTTCACCCCATGACAAGACCCTGGAAGAAGAGGTCCAGATAATGGAAAAAGAGGAAGAGTACGCTAAAAGTATAGAGAAAGCCACGTGGAAGAGCATTAGTAAGTAACTAGAAAAATAAGCTTAAGAAAAGTAACTTTATAACCATACTAGCGGACCCGGACGCGGCTACGCCTGCTTGAAATATAAGAATATAATTTCTATAGAAATATAATTTCAATCTAGATGAAATGCTAAAAGTGACTATTATATTTATTTTCATAAGGATGAATATCAAAATGACGCGGTAACGAACGCGGTCGCGTAGCGACGACGGTTGTTATTAACATGGCAGAATAAATTGCATGTCAAATTAGAAAGTATTTTAATTTATTAGTATATATGTGTAATGTAATATTATATAGCATATAGCACTTCTGAAGAATGCAGCTTTCATACAAAACAAAAACAAAGTAAATCGCACCAGTAGATCCAGAGATCTTAGCGTTCAAACAAACAAACAAACAAACTCTTCCGCTTTATTATATTAGTATAGATAAATGCAGTTTTCGCAAAATTACACGCAAAAACAATTATAATAAGAAAATTCTAATACTTTCTTACAGTACAAGATAAAACAACATTCAAAGCATTCAGGATCGCAGTAAACGTGATGTTATCTCAAGAGACTTGCGGGTATCTGGTGGTGCTGATGTACGCGGGCTCCATATTTGAACAAGCTTCAGAATCTATCAGCTTAAAGTTAAGTCCGAACAAGCAGACTATCGTTGTGGGCGCCATACAGCTGCTGGGATCGATTGTAGCGAGTTGTATCGTTGAAAAGACTGGGAGAAAGGTATGATCAGTTTCTTATTCTTCTTCTTCTTTCTTTAGTCTTATATTTTCTTTTTCATCTTCATCTTCTTTTCATCACTACGTTGGACTGTATGAACAACGATTGTGGGTTCTATTTCTACTCGGGGGATTAAGTAATTTTCATGTCTATATATAAAATTAAGTTGATAAAAATTGGAGGAAGTTTTTCTTTATGTTATTGATGCTAACAAAAATATCTTTTTAAAATAAATTCTTGATTATTTAGGGACGAAGCCACGAATAGGAATTGATCCTGCAACCATTTTACAAAATTGAAGCTACAATTAGATTGTAGTACATATAAAATCTACTTAATTTCCTATTCACAGTGGTTGCTAGCGGTAACATCGTTCGCCACAGGGCTCTCCATGCTGGCGCTGGGCGGGTGGTTCTTCGCGACGTCGCTGGGTGCCTGGCTGCCCGGCTGGCTGCCCGTGGTCGCTATGTGTCTCTGCATCTTTGCTGACGCTGCAGGGTACCAGCCCGTGCCTTATGTCATTACGTCCGAGTTATTTTCATTTCAAGTGAGTTTTTTTTATGTGTGCTAATTTTTCTTTTTACTATATAATTTGAAATATCTTTGTTTTAAATCGAAAAAAAAGATTAAGTATATAAAATATTATTTTCTACTTTTTATTTTATTTGGGTTTTTATTATTTTTTTAAATAAAAAAACAAAGGTTTTTCAATATTACTCAGAGCAGAATTAAAAAAATTAGTGACATCATGCTTAACTTTCTGCTCAGTTCTGAACTAGTTATATAATACACTAGATTCTTCAATCATTGCTCAATCAGTGCGATCAACAGCGATAGTGTCATAATAGATCGTCATCAGAGATATCAATCATCTAATGTCTATTTTGACTGATGATAGAAGTTATTATCTTACCTTATCTAATTTACATTTCTTCATCTCACGTCATTACTTGAAAAAGGGCCATCTCTTTCTCGCTTTCTACCTATACGTGTTATATACAATACATACCCAAACCTATATTATATGCAGGAGCACAAGCGTGTGACGGTTTTGGATTCGATTCGTATGAAGGAATGAAAAATGTAATATTTTCATTTCCTTACTCTGGTAGCAAGGCAACGCGCCGCGTTAAGCTCCGCCACTCAACACGCAATGTCTCCTGATGTCAGTGGAAAGTGAGGAGCGGGTCTTAACACTAGGTTTCTCATGTTCCTACATGTCTACCCTGCTACGTGTGGGATTCAGTTAGATACTAAAAATATATATATATATATATATATAGGTATCTACCTACTTGACATGACTTGACTAAATCATTAAAACTATTATTATATAATTTTTTGCATAACATTGATTATTATTTATTTATAATATCTATAAGGACGTTGGAAAACTTAATTGAACTCTGTCAATAATAGCATGCTATAAATAGTCTTATTGATGTTTTATAACAATACAATACATATGTATTACAAATAAATTAGAATAATAAATATCAAGGGAACTTACTTGTACAAGTAAGGAAAACAAAAAAGATAAAATAATATTATTATAATTTGTTCCAGTAGTGATTTCAATATCCGAATAATGAAACGAGCAGCGTCACGTTCATTCGTTCGTTAACAATTGTATTAAACTCTCCTAATGTTTTTTACGTGTATAGTTTTTAAGTGTAAATAATGTTTTATTAATTCCCATATATTTCCGTATGTTCCCTATGTATAATTAACTGAAAATAACATGCTCTTTGGATATATTAAAATAAAAGTTAAATATAGTTCTACACAGCGTTGCTAGTATTACTTAACAAAGGCTTTTATACTTTTAATTCTAAGAAGATTATCTATATATATAAAAGGACTTGTCCTTACTGACTGAGGTAAGACGCACGCACAGCCGTAACCGCTAATGATAGAAACTTGATATTTGGACAGATGTTTACTTTCGTAATCTGGACATCCACTAAGAAGGGATTTTGTAAAATTTTAATCCTAAAGGGGTGAAATAGGGGTTGAAAGTTTGTATGGAAAAAAAATTAAATCGGCACCGATTTTTATAAAATTTGAAATTTAGATTTATAAAAGTATTTAATTGAACACGTGTTTCATCGTTTTCTGGAATTCTCTCCCTAAGGGTGCAAATAAGGGGTTGAAAGTTTGTATAGATTTTTTTTTAAATCGGCACCAATTTTTATAAAATTTGAAATTCAGACTCTTAAAAGTATTTAATTGAACACATGTTTCATGGTTTTCTAGAAATTCTTCCCTTAAGGGTGCAAATAAGGGGTTGAAAGTTTGTATGGAAGAATCTTTAAAACGCCACCGATTATTATAAAATTTGAAATTTAGACTCTTAAAAATATTTAATTGAACATGTGTTTCGTGGTTTATTAGAATTCACCCTTAAATAAGCAAGCGAAGCTGCGCGCGTCCGCTAGTTATGTATAAAGTCGAAACTATTCTCGTTAACAACTACGATCTACTATCAATTTGGAAGAATTTCCACACATAAACTTGAATGAAATCTGAGAAGATCTGATAAACAAAACTCCCTTATCAAATAGAATCTTGATTCGACAAATCTATTATCTTATCAGAAATCCTAGTTCCACGAATGACATTGCTAAATTACATTTCATCTAGTGTCAACCTATCATTTCTTTTATGTCTGTCAACTTCTTTATCAATTTCATGTAAAATTATAATATCAAATATTTTATCTAGAAATACTAATATCATTTCCTTTTTTCGTATTTCAGCATCGAGGTATGGTGACATCGTTCGTGAGCAGCGTCGACGCTTTAAGCGACTTTTTACAAACAAAAGCATATGACCCCCTACTAAAATTACTCGGTATTCATTGGGTCTTCATACTTTTCTCCTTGGTATGCTTCGCTGGTACGTTTTACACAGTCATGTACGTGCCAGAGACTAAAGATAGGAGTATAGAGGAGATCTACGCCATCTTGGATGGAAGGCAGAAGGAGAAAAGGAAAGACGTTGAGAATGGAAAGGAAATGAGTAGACTGTGATTAGTCAAGAAGTGGACGATTTCTGGAAGATATTCTTATGTCAATACTAGATGAAAATTAAATAGTTGTAACACTGTTATTAAAACGTTGTCATAGAAAAGTTTTTATAAGAGCTTATGTAGTGTTTCTTAATCCTTAACTTGTAATAACATAATGATTTTAATATAAAATATTAATAATCCATATTCATTTAATTCCTAATGGACAAAATTAAAAGATTTTTTTCGTTGTTTTTTCTAATTTATATAGACTGACTGAGGAAAAACTGGTTATTTTAAAAGTTACATACTAAATTACCTTTCTCCACTTGTTCTAACATTGAAAATAACTTACTACTTAAAAAACCTCTTGTTATGTAAAAAATATATCTATTAACACAACACATGACTAACACCGGAATTAAATAAGTGTACTTTTTCTATTGTTAGCCCAAATTATAAATTAACTTAATCATTAACCATATTCGATAGCTAAGATTTATGCAAATTCTTAAATATATTTTTGTTTTATTCTATTTTTATTGAAATATACAAAAAACAGAAATATAAACACAGGTTCATACTTCCACATTATACAATGAAACAATGTAGTAGTAGAATATTTTTATGAAAATGATTAAAAGAAAATTAATAAATTTACCTCATACAAACATTACATGCAAAATACTAATTTAGAAAACATAAAAAAAAAGTAGCGGGATTTGAACCTGCGCCTCTTGGAAACCGAACCGTCCAAGTTCATATTTTTAAACGAATTCTAAATAAGATTTTTCTTTCTTAAACGTGGCATAACAAATTAAAATGTCAAAAATACATAAATTTTTTTTACATCTACCTAAAACTACAAAAAAAAATAAGATTATTTTTAAAAAAACCTATAGAAAAGTGTAAATTATTTTTTTCTTATATAAAAATTCGCTATTGTGCAATGAGTAATCTAGTTCGTACTGTGATAGTCGAAATTGTTTTATTCATATTTTAATAAATATTTAAATATTGCGACTTTTTGTTGACTTCCGATTGTGATATTGACGAAAGCTAATTTGTGGTATTATTAGCTAGGTATAAGTTCCGCCATTAAATAATTTATTTTCCTTATATTGTGTTTTTTTTACTAATTCTCCTCTTCGAAATTTAATTAAAGTGATACCAAGTAGGTACGTATAAGCAATTACGATGAATATTATTATATATTATTCACTTCTTTATGCGCTTAACATATTTTGGTGAAACTTTATTTGGATATCAAAAGAAGAATAAAGGACCTTCAAGAATCTTTTTTATTAACTTTGTTTTCTTGGTGTTGCTTTAATTTTTATGAATATTGTATAGCAACTAAGGGAGTTCTCATATTAGATTTATGTATATTTATTGCAAATCCTGTATGTAGAGACAACTTACTATACCAAACACCAAAAATATTAGATACGTCAGTGATTTTAAATATGAAACACATATTAAATTAAAAGAAATAACACACAAACAACTGATGTTCATATTAAGCTTAAAGCATGTTAATTATTGAATCGGAGTACGAGAGAAAAAAATCCCAGGCTCTTTCTGCTTACCAGGACTTTTAGCTATCTGCGAGTAAAAAAAAACAATTTAATTCCTGAAAATATCGGAATACCGCAATTTATTTTGAATCAGTATCAAAAACTCCGGTTTTTGTCCTTAAATCGTCCTATCCCTATTTGGAGTCGCAAAAACGGACGACTGTGTTTATCAAATTTAATATAAAACTTAAAGGCTTATATAGTTTGAAGGCGACAAATTTAAACATTTCACAATAAAGTAATAGTTTATCGTATTCGTACATAAAATATTTTATTTCATAGAAACATTACAGAACAAGAAAATAATGCAAGCGTTGCTCGTTTTAGCCACATTTGTTTATTATGCTTATTTTTGTTCGCACATTGTATTTGCATACGTCGACACAAATGTTGAATCAGTGGGTAAGATATTTTTTAGTTCTAAATCTAAATCTAATATACTTACCTAAAGCCTGTATAGATATAATATGTTAAAATGTCGAGAATACTTATCCGTAATAATGACAGACTTGCACTTAAACCTTTTGTTATAAAAATCAAAATAATAACATAACTATTTGCTATCTATAAGTGAAATTCAAGGTGGACTTCAACTACGACGAGCCTAAGCCAGAATTTTTCGACACCCGTCGTCGGCATCACAGCGACAAGAAAGCCCTAAGAATACGCAACGATGTTAAACCCAATGTCCACAAGCAGGCGTTGCGGATCCGCGGAGGGAATGCTACTACAGACACACTCAATTACCCATATATTGCTGCTATCATAATCAACGGAAGGCTGTGGTGTGCTGGTACCATTGTCGATGTGAACTGGGTGCTGACTGCTGCGCACTGCCTTAATTAGTAAGCTATTGTAATATTCTTCTTTCTTTGCCCATTTTATGATAGTAGAACTTACAATTCATTAAACAAGCGATATTTCAGAAAGAACCCACTTTTTACATGAATTTCTTCAGGTTCTTTACACAACAGATTAGACAGAGGGAACCTAATGTTAATAAACTAAATTGAAAATTATGACTAAGAATGAGTACAACCAGTATCAAGTAGAACAAGAATAAAATTTTATACACTGTAATTTACTAAAAACTAAGTATACCTATTCTCAAAATTTTAAAAGGCGATTCCCTAAATTTATAGTAGTTCTTATATTAAATTGCAAAATTTGATTAGCCATGCATTTTGTTTCTATCATGTAACAGCGTTCTTCACGTCGCTCCAATGAAGACATTGAGTCAGTATGTAAAAGTAAGAGTGGGCAGCGCCCATCCCCATGAAGGGGGCACTCTGATGGATGTAGCTGGTGCAGTGAGACATCCAAAGTTCGAAGAGGAACCTGTACCTCACGCGGACATAGCGTTGTTAAAGCTTGTTGCAAATTTGGGTAATTTAAAATTAATTATAGGCGTCTAACTATATTTATATACATACTTTTCAAATAGTGGTTAAATATGTTATATTTATAATCATAAATGTGATTATAAATTTTGTTACTAGAGAATTTAGTTATTTTCATACATACATTTAATTTCTTTAATTATTTTATTTTAAAAAGTTGGTAGCTATAAGTAATCGACACCGCCCAATTTTCAAGACCGCGTCTTGAGTCCCGAAACTAAGCCCCATGCTTTCTCTTCTTATCAGCGACGAAAATGAAAATTTACGAAAAGTTTACGTACTTAAGTTGTAAGTTGCTACTTTTCACCTTATCGGCTTCTAATTAAATAAACCTATTTCGTCAATATTATCCACGCGCCATACAATTTACCATTGTTTTATTACTTTTACTTTAACATTTACTGCAGCACTTAATTTACTGACATAAATAATAATTTTCTTAATTTTTATGATGATTTCAGACTTTCAACCACATGTGAACTTGATCAAGATATATAATGGTGTCAAGGAACCTTATGCACAAAGTTTCGTGTCCGTAACTGGTTGGGGAGCTACTCGGGTATTCATTTTATATATTTTCATAAATATTTATGATTTATTAAAGCAATTTGTCTTTTTATACAAAAAAATTGTGTATGAAAAAGATTTAATAATAGGCAAGTAATTAAACATGCAATTAACAATATTCATAACTTAAGAAGTTAACAGAGATCCTGGGAATCTAGTGTTACGACACTCCGTTGCCATTAAGACGTTTAGGAAAGGAGATGTTTGCGGGAATTGAACCCACAACTGTCGCGCTTATAGTCGCACGCTTGTGCCCCTGCGTCAGTTTTTAACCATATTTTTTAAATAAATATTTTTCCAGGGTTCAGACACCGCCTTCCGGGATCATACTCCAGACCTGATGTCGGCGCGACTTAAAGTGCGCACGCGCAGCTATTGTACCGACGCGTATCAGTTAGTTAACGGATTTCTGTTCACACCCGACTTCTTCTGTGCTTCCTTGAGAAATGGGACTAGGGATGCTTGTTTGGTAGGATATTTATAATATTATTTATAGATTTATTTTGTTGTTTGATAATTATAAAAATTAAAAAAATATATAAATTAGCTAATCTAATAATTGGCTTATATAAAATGTACAGATGACAATTAAGAATTTTATTTAAAAAGTGAGTATACTGTATAAACAATAATAGTTGTGCTGTCAGACACTATCGCGACAATTTAACCCATTTGATATCGATTTTACTTCAAAAATATACTTATTATAAAAAATAAAATTCTATTATAGTTCGACGCGGGAGCACCAGCTGTCCAACACAACCGTCTGATGGGCGTTATGAGTTTTGGTCCTGAGCGTTGCGGACATGAATTTCAACCTGCAGTCTTTATTAAGGCTTTTTATTTTAGGTTTGTAAATTATTATATGACGTATAATAGATAATACTGTAATAAAAATAAATCTATCTTTAAAACTGAAAGAACACATTCATCACATGGTAAGGATTTGTTTAATGCTTTACGGTTTATGGGTTCGAAACGCACTTGGGGATATGTTGATTTTTCTTTTCAGCTTCACATTTTAGCAGTGTGGGCAGGAGGAATCTAATGTCAAGATACTCCGTTCCCTATATTCCGTCGTTGAGTGAGTCCGACTCTCGACAAATGTAACCTTGATTTTCAACCGAAACCTTAAACCTTGAAAACAGCATGTTTTAGTCGTGGGTATTCTTCTACCTTTCCGCTACCTAAATAAAGTAATTATCATATAGGCATTAATATCAAAGTAAATTAATTGTTTCTAGGGACTTTGTAAAGCACACAATATCATCGTACAAGACTACGGGAGAGCTCATAGAAGCGATGCAAGATATAGACCACGAGATACGACCGGCGGTCCACATTCTAGATGAAGAGGAGGAAGGCGTCACACATCCAGATGAAATCACCAAACCAGACGATAGACATGATTAAAAAGTATTTTTACTGTGTATTTTTATTTCATTTATGTTTAAAATAAAAAAATACTTAAATTGCAATCTAAAATACAGATAGAAAATTGCTAGAATAACACACCACTACTGAAGATGTTTTTTTAGAAAATCGAAACAATTTTTATACATATAGATAAACAGAATATTACAATAAAATAACATAATGTATGTATTTATTATTTATTTAATACATAACTACATAGAAACGACGCGGGCGCGGCCGCGCGGACTCTCCGAGTTTTTGGTACACTTAAATCATACGACACAAAATAAAACATTACTTATCAAGTTATCACTTTCTACTGCGGACATCGCGGTTCTTTTTAAATTAAAAGTAATAGTACAAAGAGAAATATTCGGCATTCCAAAGATCAACATTTTATATATTTTAGATATACTCTTAGATATTATTATGTTTTTGTTTTATATATCTAATTTTAAAAATCGGCTCAGTAGCTGTAATTCAAAAGAAAAGACATAATTTTTTGAAAATTTCAACATATTTTCACATAGATAAGACATCTAAAATCAATATATTCACGCAATGTCCGCCGAAGTTTACAAAAAAACTAATTTGTGTCATTAAATATACTTCGTACAAGCAATCCATATTTTTAATTACAGAGTACACATGAATGTATCATAATTTACACAAAACAGTTTTCCAAAATTAATACCAACTCGTATTTATATTTATACGCCATTTAACCACAGACTAAAAATACTAATCATGTGTATTCATATATGTATATCCTAGAAAAATTCTTCAGAGATGAGATTTATAAATTTAAAAAATAAATAAATCGACCATCCAAAAAAATGAAAAAAAAAATTATAACTAAAAATAACGAGTGAACAAACATTGTATTGTTAACTTACAATTCAAATTCTATAATACACTGTTCTCCTCATATATATAAATATATGTGAATGTTAGGCTTTATAATCCAAACTTATTAAAATAAAAACAAAACTAAACTTAATAAAATAAAAAAAAGTTAATCAAATCTGTAATATTATTTTATTTTAGCGGAAATCCCACAATCACCGCCAGATTTGCGACACGATATGCGTGTTGAGTTATGGATCTTAACGCCGATAATAATAAGTTTGAAGAAAAATTATATGAAAATAGAACGAAAAATGAGTAGCGATTTACACATAAGTAAGGATTATAATATAACTGGCCAAACACTTCACACGTTTAACACCGATAGGACCTTTTTAGGAGATTCTTCTTAATTGAAATTAAATGTTATAATAAGAAAAAATAGTTTTTATTTGACATAATTTAAGATGACTGAATTAAATCTAGGAAATAATCCTAAAACGGTCCCAATAATTAATGAAGCATATAAATTTAACAAAAAGTAAGTGTATGAAACCTTAAGGTTTACAAAATCTATTAGTATATTCTCAATCGACAAATTAAGATCAATTATTGACCAATGTATATCCAAAATGGCGTCACAACACATTTTAATTGAATATTAGATAGACGTATCAGCTAGTGCATGTTGCAAAGTTAATCAATTATTATTATCATTAAATAGCAGAATCTATTGAAAATCGATAGCACGGCTCTAGTGTCTTTTATTAGATACAATTTTATACATAAAAATATATATAAATAAAAATCGGAATTAGAGAGTGCAAAAGAGATAATAATAGAAAAAAAATCGACATAAACTTGCAACATACAGTGCTCGAGAATATAATGTATGTATGTATATATTAAAGAGCAGTACATCAAAAAAAATATTTTTATTCAGTTACTATAGTAACATACTATTTAATTAGGTTTAGAGTCTTCTTCAGTGTCACTTCAGGGTATAAATAACCAGTCTTTATTGGTTTAAGCGTAATATTACCTGACTGGGTTCGGTCTGTGCTTAGGAACTTTAAAAGGGGATGTATTCTATATAAATGTTATGGACATGATAGATATTAGAATGTAAATATACCTAGTACTGTAAGTTTAATTACAAACTGTTCAAAATTCATACGAAAAAACCAATAAATTACACATAATTATATTATTTGAAAAACAACATAAACGAAAGAGGTATAACTGACAAAAACATTTTAAATACGTCGAAAAAACAATTTAAAAAATAAAACAAAATATTAGCGAAAGAATTCTATTCAACTTTTGCTACGTTGCAAAGGGACACAGATTTAAAATATTTCAACATAATAGTCATTGGACAGTGACAGCTGTCAGTTTGACAAGTTTGGCGTGTGGAATACATCCCGTTAGCACAGTACGTTCAATCACTGATGGCGCGCTTAGCTTGCGGCTCCTCGAGTTCAGTCTCGGGTGGCTGTTCGATTCCCGGTAGAAGTATTTGCGTGTCCGACGCTTCTGATGGCTGTAAAAAATATTAACAAATTATTTCTTATGTAAAGCAAGTGAAGAAAATTACTTAAATTATAAACTATTGTAGTATAGAATGTTATATATAGTGTTATAAGTAGTTAAAAATAACTATAACTAAATATTTTATAAGAAAGGCTAATAAATGAAAATTCTTATAAATCACATGCTTTATAATATGTTATGTCTGATTTATATCTCTGTAATATTTTTTTGTTATATTAATTATGTCACATGCAAAATTTTATCTAAATATTTTAAATTATAAAGCAAAATATATCAAAATAATTATTATTTACATTCTACAAGAAAATTATATTACAGTATCACAACTATCTTTTCTATAACTACCAACACCATGTTATTATTATGATAAAATAAAAAATATACATATGGATTAAATAATTTAAATTTGGAACCGACCATAGAATATTATTATTTTTTTAAATTAAAATGGCAATGGTAGTTTTATCAAATGCTAACATAAACACAACGCTAAACAATTTAAAAAATAAAAGAGCAATATCAAAAATCTTTAAATATCTCGCCAAATAAACTACACGCTAAATCATAAATAATAATTTAAAAAATCTATGTAAATGTATAAAAATTTTGTATTTCCATATATCGTGTTTACCTTAGCATCGATACTTCCAGATCGTGCAACGATTGGCTGTAAATTGAATTAAATGTATTCATTGGGTGTAAAGCGATATGGAATGTACACCTTTTTCCAATAATTTTCTATGAAAAAGTGAAAGTTTCTATGATTAAAAAAAAGTCTAAATCAAAATCAGCCCACAATTTGTAATCTCTATCTCTATATATAATAAAATAGTAAAAATATTTTGTCTGTAAATTTAGTATTTTTGACTGAAATTGATTTTTTTTTAATTCTTGTCTGTCTGTATATATGGTCACGGTAATCTCTGAAAGTACTGAACCGATTTACGTAAAACTTTCACCAAATTCTTTGTTTCAATCCAGCTTAACATCTAAAGTTTGTAGTACTTACATAAAAATATAACTTCATATTATATATATAATTGCCTTACGTATAGTTAATCATAAATATCTTACAAGACATTGTAAAATTATAAAATATATTTTTCGAATAATAGTATCATATTACCGTGTATTTTGTATTTGACAAAATTCGTGTTGGTTCATTCTATTTCGCTCAGTTTTCGATTTTTTTTCCTTTAAAATTTAGAAAAAATGTCCAGAGCACACACAAGGACATAGTTTGTTAAATAAATTAATTGAGAAATCCTTGTTATTATTAATTATTAGAAATCAATAATAAAACCCATACATACACTACTAAATGATTTCTTATAGTAATTATCATATTTATATTTGCATTTCCTCTTATATTCTTAAGGTAAATATCATCACTATGGTTATCTAATTAAAAGTAATACAAAAACGGAATTATTGACTATATAATAAAAAAAATTAAACGCTTTACCAACATTTAGATGAACAAAGACAACAAATTTATTTTTCTCTCTGATCATGATAAATAAAACATTAAATGTATTCAATAATAATAATAGTTATTATTTTAAATATGATGCCTTGACCCGTTGTGGCGTAGCGGCACTGCGTCTGAATGTAAATGCAACAGTTGTGGGGTCGATCCTCATTCGGAGAAATAAATTATTATCATTTCTTTGCTCAACTACAAGAAAAGAGAGACGTTGAATTACAGCACACGACCCGCAATTACTCTGTGCGTAGGGAGCGGAGTGTCTTAACACTAGGTTCTTTCTGCATACCACCCTGCCATATGCGGGATACACAAAAAAAATACTATTCTCACCTCAACATCATTAGTATTTTCGATTTGGTCTGCGGGGCGAGTGCGTTTCTTGCCGCGTGCGTTAGTCGTTTCAATGCCTGTTGCGTTGCGCTTCGGTTGAAACTGCAAATTTACATATATTTAATATTATAAAGCTGTAGAGTTTGTTTGAGGTTGAGCGCGCTAATCTCAGAATCCAGGTTTGAGCTAAAAAAAAGTAGTTTTGCATTGAATAGCACGGAAGGCACTTTTTATAAAGGTTTATACCTTGCCATGCTAATTTCATTCACTATCCACTGCCATAGAAATTACAACTCAAAGTTATATCTTATTTATTACGTGGAAGTTCTCGTAGTTTATATTAGTTTTCGTGGATTGCATAATTATTTATTATAAAAATACCTAAAAACCGAATAAAATTATTATTTGATTATTTTTTTCTTTAAAAAATACTTTTAATCTTTTAGATTGATTGGTTGAGTGTGCAACAGAGATAGCGCATTACTGTATATTTGTATATTCAATCGGGAAGAAAATAATCATAACTAAGAAGAATCCAAAATCAAATCTGCGAAGCCATCTATAGTTAACTCAAGGGCGGTGACGATGTTGTCCTTACTATAGACGTATGCATAACGCACCTGCAGTTCTGGGGGCAGGAAAACGCGGGTGTTTACGAAGAACTCGGGCTGCGGCGCGAAGTACATGGTGGGTATGCGCGTATCGGAGGGGAACTCGCGCAGTTCGAAGCTTCCAGAACGCGCCCAGATGACTGACATCGCTAGATCACAGGTCGCCCAGAGTTTCTGTTTCATAAATTAAAATCAAACTAAATTAAATCAGCTTCACGCTGTATCCTGCACACAGCGGGGTAGGCACAGGAAACCTAGTGTTAAGGCACAACCATCACAACTTTACAATCAGATGTACGGTACGATTGATATCTTACGATTAATAAGACATAATAATACAACTATTTACATAGTTAACAGCATCGTCTGTCTCGTTGAGCGCGTCCTTGTGGTTCTTCATGCGTTCCACCAAATTCTTATAGAAGCTGTAGCAGTAGAAGTCGTTGCGCGTGATGAGAGGCTCCAGAACGAACCAGAGACATTGTTTTACCATCTGCGAGATAAGTAAATTTTAATATTTATGTAATAATTACTGTATAATATTAAGGTATTTAACGAAAAGTTGTATTTAAGATTTATATTACAAAGTAAAAAATTCAAAATTGCTTCATTTTAGTAAGATTTTAATAATAATATGTTGGTATTTATCAAATATAACAAAACATTTTATTTTGTTTTGCTTTCTTAAAAATTCAAATGCATGTACATAGTATCTTTCTTTGTTAGCAAGCTAACTGAGAATAAAAGAAACTCTTACATCTATTATTGAGATCTAGTATCTATTATTGAGTCATAGAAACGTTGCTGTATGAAGTAAGGCTCATATTTTATAAAAAATATGGTAGAATAGAATTTACCAGGCCGTGAATAGCCTAACCTAGACTGACAGAAAGCCTTAAGTATACAAATTGGACTAGACATGTAATATAGACCTGTATAGAAGAGAATAGAAGAAGAATATATATAATATTAGAATGCATATATATAATTGAAGAATATATAAAAAAATACCTTAAGTTGCGCAATGTTATCATAAGACGTAAAGGCAGGGTCGTGGGCAAGCACAGGTACCGCAAACACCATCATGTAGTCTGGTAGAATATGGGGCAGTTGGCTCACTGCACGCTCCACTGAAATAAAGTATATTTTAAGTTTATGGTATGTTTAGGCGCTAAATCCTTTATATGTTCTACAGGTGATATATATATATAATATATAATATATAACACACGATTAGATTTTTGACAACCGGCCAACATTTCTAGTGACAGCAGCGTTACATATTGAATTATTTATCTAAATTTTTGTGTTAAAAAATGTTTGCGACTAAGCAGTAAAAAAAGATATAAGTCATTAACATTGATAATAATTCATCAAACATTATTGTTGATAAAACGAAACAATTCGTTATTAACTAAAAGGTCATTAGACGAGCTATGTATGCAACAGATTTGGGGTAGAAGGAATGATATCATTTGTTTATTGGTCGCTAATCATAGTTGTGTAAGCGTGCGTACCCTTGGTGCCGATGGTGATGTTGCGCACGTACTCGCGGCGACGCACCACGTCGGCCATCATGTACTGGCGCACGAGGCCACGCACGCGCCGATCTGGCTCGCGCCCCGCCAGCGCGTACATGCCCATGAAGTCCAGCGGCAGGCACTTGTTGGGGATACCCTGAGGGTGACACCGAAACAATATTGTCATTTATACAATTGGAATTATAATTACATTACATTTTGGGTGGTGAGTAAGCATTCATCGAGGTCTTTCCTTATGTGATAACAGCTCGCCGTAAAATTTTCTTAAAGCGGCCTAGCTTACATAACCTTTCAGTCTAGAGCTAGCTTTGAAATATGGTTAAGATGTTTTCGAAGCGTGCGCGTAATAATAATCTGGTAGGTACATTTTATTTTTTTACTTCACACCAACGATGGCAGGCAACGAAACCTAATTAACCAATTTTTCGAAACATTGCGCTTTGAGCTTTATCTATAAAATAATATTACTTACCTTTGATAATCCTTTGTGTAATTTTGCTGCAAATCCTTCTCGTACTTGAGTTACTTCATCCTAAAAACAAATTGATATATTTTGTTTAATAAAATCTAACTTTATTGTTAATTGTTTTGAAACTTTATTATATATCAACAGCATGGAATGATTACATTAATAAATTAATAATTAGACTGAATTAACTAAGACTTACTTAGAATAAGATTCATGGTTGTTTTTCTAACACTGAAGACAAGTTAATATGTTTTTAGTTTACTTTAGATAGTATAGATTTTTTAAAATAAATTAAAATAAATGGGGAACAAAACGAAAGTCTGTCAAAACGAAAGTGTGTCTGTGAAAATTATCTTAACACTAGGGAAAGGTTCCCTCTGCTTAGCCTACTTTAATTTTATACTTTCTAATTCGAAATTGAATATGAAACTTATTTTAATTTTTTATATAGAGGTCAGTAGTGGCGCAGGAGCACAAACGTGCGGCTTTAAGCGCAACCGGTTGTGGCTTCGATTGTTACTTGAGGAAATGAAATAATTATTTCCATTTACTCGCTCTGGTAATGTGGCATAGCCCGGTATAATTTAATTTTCTTACTGTAGCTTTCCTGAGTACTTACTATGTAGCAAAGCAATTGTGGTAAAATGCATAAACGTACACGCATAACTTCTTTATTTTATTGAGATACATAGACTAAATGAAATATTACAGTACATACCACCATCAAATGCGAAAGATTATAGAACTGATCGGCTGTGAACTGATCACCGACGCCCTTTTGTTCACAGATTTTCAGCATGGCGGCACCGGCTGCCAGTCGGAGATGTGCCATTTCCGCTTTTGATACTTGTTTTTGCTGTTTTCAGTAAAAAAATCATAAGTATAGCCATTGTTGAATGGGTGCGATAAGTACATATAAATTTAAAACATTTTTTAGTCAAATAGACTATTAGATGCACTTTTGAAGAAATTAAATGTCACCTGCAACAGATCCCCCTTGTGAACAATAAACGCGTTCAACATCCTAAAAGTCTTCTGGGCGGACAGTTCGTCCTTCTTTAGTCCTAACAGCCATCGGGCCATACATTTGAGTCCTTCTAATTTGCATCGAGTCTCCTCGGGAAGCTCTTCTTCATCACACCAGTCGCCATCTGGTGCGTTTGAACCTCCACCGCCTTCGCGTACTAATAGTTCTTTTACGATCTATTTTATGGAAAAAAAAAAAGATTTTTTTATTGTATATTTTATAGTTCAAACCTGTGTTTGAACTATACTGTAACTACAGTATATAACTGTACTGTTACAGTCATCATTGACATATTTATTTACACTATTACGAAATTTATATTATGAAAAATTATAAGAAATATTTATAATTTATATTTAAAAATATTTAATAAAAATGTATGACATTTTTAAATATAAATATATTTAATAATTATATTTATATTTAAAAATGTCATACATTTTTAAATATAAAAACGAGAAATCAATAATAATAATAATAATAACTTTAATCTACTACCCAAATGACTCACATTTAAAATTCAACTTGAATTCAAAATAAATAAAAAAGAAACTAACCTTTCTAGAAACAATATTCTTTATATGAACAGGGAAGTTATCCGGCAGGTTGTGGGCAATGTGTCCCAACGTCACAATGGCGGTCCTATAATGTTCCGAATGAGGACTTAATGTGCTTTTTAAAGTATCTAATATTTCTGTGAAAATGGCAGTACGTTGATCTGGCACGTTGACAAACAGACACCTGCGGACAGAAGAAAATTATTATAACACTTTATAAATAAAGTAAAAGTAACAGACTTGACTTGTTTTAGCAGAAAATTATTAAAAAAATAACGTGACATTTGAATAAATGTATTATTGATGTGTCAATCAACATCTTAATTACAATCACTTTTATCTTAGCTTTACGAATTACGAATATATCTACGTACACAGGTCCCCCTGTGTACGTAGATACTTAGACTTAATATTGAGACATTCCAGCGCCCATTTTCCGTAAAATTTTCAAGATATTGTGTGTTGAGTGGCGTAACTTCACGCAACGTTTTTTCTGGTAACAAGTACCAGAACAACAAAAATTAAAATATTGGACCCACAACCATCACCATATCATATACCATTACACCACGACTCGTACTTTGGTAAAATACATACCTGACGGCATTTTTAGCCTGTTTCGGTGTACCAACTTCAGCGTACGCTTTACATAGCGTTATAAGTTTCGGGAATAACGCGGGACAAGCCTCACCTGTACAAAATACATAATGAAATAAATTAAGACTATATTTAAACTCTATATATTTAAATGAAAAGTAGTAGTAGTAATAATAAACACCGAAAATAACGTTTTCCTTATTTTATATATTAAAATAGAAATATACCTTAGTGGAGATTGGAATTACATTAATTCTATGTACTACAAAAAAATTAAAAGAAAAAAACACTTTAAGTAATCTTTACAAATGGTATAAAATTTTAAATGTAGTGGGACACAAATATCTACAACTTCTTTCTTCTAACTCTAAAAATTTCTTTCCTTCTACTTTCATCTTCTTTTTCATCCTTAGTATAGAATAATACTTTAAAAACATTGAAATTACTCACTCAAAGGCCTATATCTGCCTAAGAAAGTCAAAGCGGCCAGTATGTGAGGCGCCACTGTCTCATCATCCATCTCCAGTAGCGACGTCAGTCTGTTTAACACGTCCTCGTGCAAGAAATGTGCGGGGAATACGAACGAAAGCATCACGAGTAATTTGAGACCACGTTCCGCTGCTTTTTTTATGTCAATACCTAGAAAAAATAAAAAATAATATTAATTTAATATGAATATGAAAGTGGAGAATTCTGGAGACATTGCGCCCCTTAACAGTGGCGGAACTCAACGCCGGGTTTTACCTTGACACCAGAGAATAGAAATGAAAATATTAAATATTCAGAGATAAAGCACGGGGTCGAAGTCCGCTGCTCGACACGCAATGTCTCAGATGTTAGACGGTAAAAGAGAAATAGAGTTCTCTCTGCACACCTTGCTAAATACAGGATACAGCGTGAAACTCAATAAAAAGTTAAAGTACTGAAATACTAACCACATTCCTCAGCAATGGATGGATCGGTCCCCTTAACTGAGCCCTCCACGTAACCAACTAATATGAGCAAGGACTCATGATCCACCATAACTGAACTGACTCGTTCTAGAAGCATCTTCACTGTGTTGTAGTATAGATTTGTCATTACTGGTTGACCAAGCTTCTTTAGTACATTTGACTGAAAAATGTTATTAATTAGTTGTTATTTAGGGTCATTTATATACTTTTATGCCTTCAGTATTTATTTAAATGAAGAGGTTAAATTTAATGTAAACAGTTTCGCGAGCAACGCGTGACGTTGTGTTCCGCCCGCCACCCAACACGCAATGTGTCAAATTGGACGAAAAGTAGAAGCGCCATCGTCTAGCCTGCTATATATGTGGTACAAAGTGGTGCTAAAAATGTTTTGTAAAATAAAAAGATCGATCTACTCACTGTTGTACGAACACACACTTCACAACTGACATTAGGATTCAAAATGGTCTCCATTCCTTGTAACAGTTCCGGTGCCTTTTTCATATGATTGGAAAATTTATTCAAAAACTCTTGAGCTTTTACTGATTCTGGTAAAAATTTGGAACTTATGTGCAGCACTTTGGCTATCATTTCCTTTTGGACAGCTGGAGTGGGAGGCTTCCTGTGCAACTCGATCCACTCAGCTACAGACCGACGAACGGCCAGCTGATGTTTTTGCAATTCTATAAACGCCTTTGTCGCATTATCATCGACATTTGACATTAGGTAAAATAGTTTTTTCATCCTCACTTGAGGGGATAACGTATATGGAACCAGGGACGTGTTTAACAGTCTCTCAACTAGCAGTCGATCTTCTAAAGCCGTCATGTAGTACCCGTGGAGGATCTTGTCTTTGATCCATTGCACTGCCTTTTCAGTGGCCGGTGGGACGCTTTCTTCTGTTAAGAATTTCTTATAAATCATGGCCAGTCCAGACATCGCTTCTTTGCGAATTTTAAACTTCTTATCGAGTGTCCTTTCCCTTACAAAATGAAGAAGATCCTCTGATTCTGCTACTGCTTGGAAATCTCTTTGAGCGGTAGCAATAATGGCCATTACAACCTCGTAGCGCACTTGCTCGTGCGCGTCGTGCTGCCTCATCTTTAACGTTTCTGTTATATCTTTTCTCAGATCCGGATGGTGCACGAGGAAATGCATACAATATTGGACGCATTTGATTCTTATTTGCACTGAAATATCATTAAAACGGCCAAGAAATGCCCTCCATAACGCTGGATACTGTTTAGCTAAGTCCGACCCTGGCTCCGAGAACATTCTTGCGAGTAAAGCCACTGCGCTTAACCGCTCTTGGAAATGAGCTGATTTTAATTTACACTCTAACTGTGGCAATACTGACAGTAAAACTGAGGGACAGCATTGATTCAGTTCATATATTAATTCATATACTTTTGAAAATATTAAAAGATTCTTCTCCTCTTTTCCCAGAATGATTACATGATTAAAGAACTGGAAAATTAAAAGTAACTTTAAATATTGTACTCAAGTAGAAATAAAACTAAATTCTACCATGCAATGTACTAAAAAAAACGTTTAAATATGTAAAATTTAAATAATTATCATAATCACATAAATAGAAATATAATATTCTTTACAGATTTAAAATTCAAGAGTTATAAAATTGTCATTGATAGTAAAATGGCGATTAAACAATAAAGGTCAGTGTAGTGCAGTGGCATAAGCGTGTGATTCAAGACCCGACGGTTATGGGTTTGATTCGCACTCAGGAAATGAAATATTTATTATTTTCATTGTTTCGTTTTGGTAACAAGGCAAAGCGCGGCGTTGAGTTTCGCCACTCAACACGCAGTAGGTACTTCGAGCGGCGAAAAGCGGGAAACGGAATGTCTCAACACTAGGTTCCCTCTGCCTACCCCGCTATTCTGCAGGATACGGCGTGAGGCTGAAAAAAAATAAAGTCCAACTCACCGCCTGTATATACGGCTCCAACGTTTCACTGGTCTTTATTATCAGTTCCTTGGCCAGCGCGTACGCATGCTTGTGGTCGCGTTTGTTGGGGTCCACTAAGTTCACAAGTATTACGTTCAATAGCTCGTTAGAAACCACATCCGATTCGGTTATGAGTGGACAGAGGACGTCAAGCATGAAAGATTTCACTTTAGATGAGTGTTCCGTGCTAGAAAGAAAAATAATTAACTTATTAATTTATAGAGACCGTGGTGTCACTCGTGGGAATAAATTTTCATTCTTATGATACCTAGTGCTATTCCTACGGAGAGTGGCGTTGAGTGTCGCCACTAAGCATGCAAAGTTGCGATTTTCACGGAGTGGGAACGGAAGTATGTCTTCCTTTAAGACGGAACGGAAGTATGTCTTCCTGCTATATGCGGTATGCAGTGTGAAGCTACTAATTGATAGTATAAATAATGATTGATTCATTGAGACCGCCGTAGCGCAGGGGTACAAGCGGGTGACCGTAAACGCCGAGATTGTGGGTTTAATTTCCACTCGGTGGAATGAATGATTATTTATTAATAGTTTCATTTCCTTGCTATAGTAACAAGACAAGGCGCGGCCTTTAGTTCCGTCACTTAACACTTAATGCCCCGAGAATTGGTGGAAAGTGGTGAACGGAAGTAACTTAATGGGAACGGAGTATCTTAGCACTAGGTTCCCAGATTATCTATGTCTACCGTGCTATATAATTTTAAGGCCACACCTGTCTCTCAAAAGAGCAGGAAGAACCTAGTGTCAAAGCACTGCCTTATGCAGTTTCCGGGATCACTTAACATCAAACATATCACAACAACAGTTTAGATGTTGTCTAAGATTTCAATAATAGTAAATACATAACTTCTTATGACACTTCCATTTTATGTAAGCTACTAAATAAATACTAAAAATGTTTAATATCGCTAATAGTAGTATGCATGAACGCTAATGACACACATAAAATAATAATATAAATACATTAAGCACTCCGCAACGAGTTACCTACATAAAAACAACACCTACTGAACAATTACTTTGACTATCAATTTTTCGTTTTTGAATTGTTATTACGATAGCCATATTTTTAAAAATGTTATAATTATAATAATAGGTAAAAATCAGCTCATTTATACCGACATTAAGTTTGAGGTAGTACGTGGTGCAGGGCACAAACGTGCGACTGTAAACGTGACAGGTTTTGGGTTCGATTCCCACTCGAGTAAATGAAATATTTAATATTTTCATTCGAGCTCAATAAGTTATTTTAAATTTAACGCATTGTATTATATTATTTCTTATTCATTGTTGTTTAAAAAGCTAAATAGTTCACAACATGACCCAGTAGGAAATTTACTTTCAAAACATTATAAACCTATTTGCCACACACTAATCTAATAATTAACAACTTCCGCTTTTAAATTTTAGTGATAGGCAGAGAGAATGTAACAAAATTTTCCAATTTCCGCTCATTTAAGTCATTTTGCAAATTTAATTTTGAGCCTAACGGTCCGTTTTGTCTACACCTTCATACAGGTACTATACATATACAAAGTATCTAAGTAACAGGCGCACCTAGTAAGACACCCTATTATCCATTTTGATAGCCCTTGATAGCGCAACCCAACACTTTTAGTCTTACGCTGTTAAGACGAGTAAAACAAAAAAATATAATATATAAATATAAGTACGATCTGAACTAATGAAGTAGTGGTCGAACTGACAACCATCACTATGACGTCATGACATAATAAGAAACTAAATTTCACAAAAACCTACATACAAATGGAATCGAATAGTTTTTGCATAATAATTTAATAACGTCATAAGTAAATACACAGTAAAGATTACTTTATACGAGCATAAAGACCTCGTGTGCCACAACATCAATAAAAACGCAATTATCGACTGCAGCAGTCGGCTGTGCTTAAATATTAATCGAGTTTTCGAAATGTTTCGATACGAACATACCTACCTACCTACTGTATTATATTGCATATAATTTTATCGATTTTTCCGTTGACGTTTGCAAACAATATGCCGGATTGACGAGAAATGTTTATAATGTAAATTTACCGTTGTGTGTACATCGAGCTCGTTATTGTTTTTTTTTTTATTTTATTAAAAGTATTTTTAATTATTAAATGTATGATATTTTGTAAAAATATTTGTTTTAGAGGCCGTCATGGCGCAGCGGCACAAGGGTCTGATTGTATCGCGACGATTGTAGGTTCGATCTCCACTCGAGGCTTCCGAATTCGGTGGAAAGTGGGGAACGGAGTGTTTAAACACTAGGTTCCCTCTGCCTACCCTGCTGTGTGCGGTATACAGCGTGAAGCTGAATATTTGTTTTGGTCAATGTAATAGCTTTAACGGCCCGCTTTACCTCACCTTTACATATTAAAGATTAATCTTTTAATTCTAGTCCCTATAGCTTAAAATTATCCAAAATGGCAATTTCATATATAGAGCACGTATCCCAAACAAACTGAGGACGGATCAAATTATTTAAACTAAAGCATAATAGAACTCGTTTTGCCACACTCTGATAAATTTATGTTAATATATTAGTTGTGTATACGCGACGGCGTCTCTGTTCATTTTTCTAACAAGAAATTAATTGAAATAAATCTCATAAATAATATTTTATAGATATATGTACCTAACATATAAATTAATTAAATTGAATTGCATTTATCAACAATTGATTTATTTGTTGGCGCTGATGGCGGCAGTGAGCCATTTTTGAATATGGAAATTTTAAGTTCAAAACGGAGGTTTTTAAAAATAGAATGTGTGTATAATAAATAAAATGAAGAATTCAATAGTTACAACTTTTTTGATTTCTGTCTCTATTAAATACTAGTGAATGTTTTTATTTGGACGTTGCATCTGTTAGATTTCTAGCTATAAAAGAGTTTTATAGCTAGAAATCACAGATAACAGATGCAACGTTTTTTTCATAACCCAAGCACGAGGATAATACAGAAAAATAATTAAAATTTAATGCTACAAAATTATTCATATTTCGCGTAAAGCATTGTGACGAATATACTTTTAAGATTATTTTAAAATAATCCTATAATTTATAATTTTAAGTAAGTAGAATAGAGGCGAGTCGTGACGTAGGGACACAAGCGTGCGACTGTAAACGCGACAGGTTGTCGATTGTCGATTTCCTTCTCGCACGGAGTTTCTTGGAACTCAACGCCGCGTTTTGCCACCAGAACGAAGAAATTAAAATATTAAATATTTCATTTCCTTAAGTGGGAATCGAACCCACAACCAGACGTGTTCACAGTCACACACTTGGTCCCCTGTGCCACGACTACCCTCAATCAAATGAATAAAAACTGGTTATTGTATGTTAATCTTAGAAACTGTAAAATAAAAACAGATTATAAATTTATTTTCATTAACTTACTTGACAATCTTGAACATCAAAGAGAACAGTGCACAGAAGATCTCTTGACAGTCCTCAAGTTCGAAGCACATATTGAAGGATTTCACATAGGCCAAGTTTTCCAATAGGTAGAAATACCGCTTGAACGCCGGGTCCTTTGGGTCCCTGAGACCCTGCAGTTGGTTGATAAGGAACAAGAATATCGTTTTTACCTACAAAAAAATGTTTTTTTTAATGTAATGAAAATGAAAAAGAAGCAAAAAAAGTCCTCCAAATTTAAGGTCATTCTGAATATGTATGTGTATAATAATGCTAAATAATAAATAAGTTGTTGTATAAACTACGTATAAAAGTATATTTGTAAGTTTTTTATTTTATTACCTTACAATTAAGTAATAAAATAAAAAATGACAAGGATGTTTAGATAAAAAAGGTATTTTTAGTACTATTACAATTAAAATTAAATACACGAACTAACGAAATAAAACATAAAGAACTGTAATTAAGTCTGGCGTAGTTGAGCGATGGTTGTGGATTTGATCCCTACTCTAGGGACTGACTTGTTTTCGTTTCCCTCGGGACGATAAAATATGGCATTAATTTCCGCCACTTATAAATATCCCGAATTCCGGCAGAATGCGAAGAATACTAATTTCTCCCTACCCTACCCTAAGACACTAAACATTCAAACAAAAACATGCAAGAATTGATAAATAATAATTAAGTGAAACATCAATTGTAATATAAGTTGCAGAGGCAATATTGAGAAATTATGTGGGTAGTTACATTGTTATTATACTTAAATTTTCTAACTAATAATAATGATAATACATTGTTTCATATAGTATCTATCTCATGTATAAATGCGTTATGCACGAACGTTATACATTTTACTCTTGAAGAGAAAATTAATTGCTTTTCATTTCGTTTCGTTCTTTTATTCGCAGCTTCAAATTGTATTCCGCAAAGAGCAGGACAGGCAGAGAGAACATAGTGTTAAGAGACTCCGACTTCCCTAAGAACTCCTTATCTTCCGCCTAATTTTTGAGGCATTGCGTGTTGAGTGGCGGAACTCAATGCCGCGTTTTGCATTGTTACCAGAGTGAAGAATGAAAAACAAAAATAAATCATTCCCCCGAGTGAGAATCGAACTCACAACCGTCACTTTTACAGTCACGCGTTTGTAACACTAAAATACTTAACACATGAAAAATAAATTACATTATAAACCTAATCAAATGCCACAACCATACCTGTTCTTGATCCTTGTAAGGTGCTTCAGGAGCATACACTCTGAGGACATCAGCAATACAACACGCGATGAGTAATTGAACATCACGCGAGGGGTGGGTGAGGAAGAACTCATCCGCCAGGTGCAGGGCGAGGGGAATGTACTGCTGGTACATGCCCTCATCCTGGCCGAGACCTTGGAGCGTGTGTGCTAGAGCCTGAACATAGAATTTAAGAATTAAAAAATTAAAGTGTTCATTACAAAGTTTAAAAATTAATTATTTGTATCATGTTTAGAACGTATAATGTATAAAACGAAGTGATCTAAAATGAAAATTAAATCAGCTTCACACTGTATTCTGCCGAATTCTGGAAGCATTGCGTGATAATTGTCGGAATTTAACGCCGCTCCTTGCCTCGACACCATTCCTCGAGTGGGAATTGAACCCACAACCGTCGCGTTACAGTCACACCCCTGTGCCGCCGCGCCACAACAAGTATGCCAATCTAGAATTTTTTTTTAGTTAATAAATATTTTTTTATAATTATATTATTTATATTTCCTATCTAATGTCAAATATGTAAAGAAGAAGCCAATAAAAAAGTAATTACATAACAATACTGACATATTCCTTTGAAATTGGTAGAACCGTATGTCATGCATTACCTTGACCATGTAACAATACCTATACATCTCAAACTGTCATATGGAACAAATAACAGCTGAGAAAAGATTTTTAATATAATATAAATTTTAAGTAGGTATTTATTTTTTTACCTGTAAAAGTACAACCTACATTAGTTTATGTAAATCTCCATATGCCAATAATATACTGGGCAAAAGCCGCTATCAGCTATCTATGCTATCATACTAGAGGGTTTCTTGAGACGCATTTCATATAAAATTAAACAAAAGTGTATATATTGTCAAATGAATGGCACGTACTGTGTTTAATAATTATTTTAATCTCTTATGTATTATTTTAAAAATAATAAGATAAATCTCTCAATATAAACTAGAACTGTGGCAGGTTTTCATATTTGTTCGCCCCCACAAGTTTCGTGAGAAAGGGGACAAAGTTTTTACTGCCCATATTAATATGTAGATACTTCTGTTTAAGTACACCTACAACGTGAAACGAAGTATCTAAGTATTTATGTTCATGCAAATATGCAACTAGAAAAGAGTAATTAATTTCATATTCATTCATCTTCAAATAAAAATCAGAAAATATTACAACACAAGGATAAAAACTCAAAAGCTTCATAACTTTTACGTAGCAAAGAAACATAGATGGATATTGTAAAAGAAATAGAGCAGCAAAATTCCTGTAACTCAGAACTTATTAAAGAGCGGGAGCTTTCACAATTTCCTTTGATAACGAGAACCTACAAAGGATAAAAATGCGACATCTAAGCTGAACTTATTGAAAATTCTTTATAAAGTAAATTAAATATGTAACGTTTATTATGGAATATGAAAAAACTCTGGTGAAAGCTGTGCATAAACTAAATATATTAAATTCCAAAAGATGTGTCATTATGAATTGAACTAGACAAAAGTAAAAAAAATGTGGACAAATAATGTAGGTATAACATTCTGCACAATTTGAAAAATAATATACATAGTAATTAAAAGTATCAAAAACAAATCTGTAAATTTTTCATAAATATTCCAAACATTTAGATCCAGGCCAGTGGTGGCGCAAGGGTACAAAAGCATGACTGTAAAGTTAATTGGTTGTGGGTTTGATCCTCACTGGAAAGAAAATTAAATATTTATTTAAATTTATCAAACGCTTTAACTAATAAAGCTATACCCACTATAATATATATACCCACTTTGAACAAAACACATACGTCTCGCTTAAATAACTAGTGCACTCAGGCAGTATACAAAGAACTCGCCATAACCACCTACCTACCTACTAAATAATAACTCGAAATACTATTTCTCAGTAATTGCTTTTTAATGTTAATTAAACGTTAATTGCAGTGGTTTTACTAGCGAGACGACCGCGCGTTTTAAATATCACATTACATATCTATTGTGTTCAATCATTTTAAAAATATGTTAATAATAATAAGAAATATAATTATTATCACAACTATTTGCCCTCAAAACTGTATGGAATTGTTGAATTTATTTAAAAGTTCACTATATAGATGGTTTCTGTAGGTTAATGTGAAATAATATGATTTTGCAAAAAATATTTGTAAAATGTCAAATTTTACAAGACGCTTTCTTGCTAAAATGTTCAATTTTACAAGACGCTTTCTTGCTAAAATGTTAATTTTTACAAGACGCTTTCTTGGTGGAAATGTAAACCTATTTTTTTCCTTTCTTCCTGAGCATTTCCTGCTCGTTCCTCTTTCGTAGTCGAAAAGGGGATTTAAGACCTTAAAAAGTATAGTATATCGATTACATACCGTATAAATATAGATAAGATAAAAATACACTACCATTTTTCCAAGTATTATACTTAGTACTATTGTTTATTCGATTACAGTAAGCTCTTTATAAACTGCTTTAGCTTATTACTAAATATATTTAAAGTGTCGTTATTACATTAAGATATTTGCTGCCATCTCACGCTTTCTTCTACATGTAAAGGGTACACAGAGGGAACCCAGTGTTAAGTCATTTCGCTCGTCACTTTCTACCCAATTTTTCGAGGCACTGCGCGTAATATTTGGCAGAATTTAAGTTCACATTTTGTCTTACAAGAACAAAAAAAGCAAATGAAAATAATTTATTCCTCCGAGTGGAGATCGAACCCACAACCATCGAACGACTTGGAACGTCAATGCAATGAGCTGCATCACAACCTCTGCTTCTTAACATTATGATTGATCGATATTATTAAGTGAGAATCAAAGTAACTATCGGTGTTCACGTGTCGCCTAACATAAAAAGCAACATGATTGAGATAATTTGTTTTACAAAATTCCTTTGAACATTCCCTTTTACAAACTCCACTGAAGTATAAAATTTTAACGATATTTACAGTACTATATAGTAATTATGTACAATAGTGTACGAGTGCTTTTGTTTTACGTTTGTCCTATTCATAAACTAAATAAATATATTACGTCATAAGATAGGTTCGATTCCTATATGACATACGAGTCTGTGGGATGGTTTTAAATTCAAAAAAAAACTAAACGTGAAGATGCACGCTGTATCCCGCACACAGCAGGGTAGGCAGAGCAAACCGAGTGTTAAGACACTCCGTGCTACTTTCCGCCGACTTCTGGAGGAATTGCTAGTTGAGTTACAGACTTTAATCTGTACTAATATAATAAAGCGGAAGAGTTTGTTTGTTTGTTTGTTTGAACGCTAAGATCTCTGGATCTACTGGATCGGTTTACTTTGTTTTTGTTTTGTATGAAAGCTGCATTCTTCAGAAGTGCTGTAGGCTATATAATATTACATTACACATATATACTAATAAATTAAAATACTTTCTAATTTGACATGCAATTTATTCTGCCATGTTAATAACAACCGTCGTCGCTACGCGACCGCGTTCGTTACCGCGTCATTTTGATATTCATCCTTATGAAAATAAATATAATAGTCACTTTTAGCATTTCATCTAGATTGAAATTATATTTCTATAGAAATTATATTCTTATATTTCAAGCAGGTGTAGCCGCGTCCGGGTCCGCTAGTCTGATACTAAAGTGAAAATTATGAGAAAACAATCTTTAGTATAAAAGAATTGAATTGAATCAATTTTATTTTGAAAAGTTTTTTTCTGACTCTACTTTTAAAGACTCACACAAAAGCCAATCTCTGCTTAAGCGTCCCGAGCTGTAATTTAAATGTTAACGTAAAGTCAGCTGTCAGTGCAAGGATGCGAGCGCATGTTTATTAATTTTCTTACGACTTAATTACATAAAACGTTACGTAGGCATGTATTTGTATTGAATAGGTTTGTAATATGTACTTTTTATAAATTCAACAAACTCATTATAATTATATAAATATGTATAAAGCATTAAATATAATTTATTTAAATGTATATTCCGCTCTGGTATCGAGGCAAAGAGGGGTGTTGAGTTCGGCCACTCAACACGCGATGGCTCCAGAATTTGGCGGAAAGTGGGGAACTGAGTGTCTTAACACTAGGTTTCCTCTGCCTACCCTGCTGCTGAAGCTGACTATTTATTTTTTTAATTTGTGAAATATTTATTATACGAAATTAAAGTTTACTTATAGGATATTTATATTATAAGCAAAAAATCTCGAGCTAAAAATAAAATATTCCCCGTTTACTGCATTGTGCATTGAACACAAGATAATAAAAATGGGTCAACCATATGTTCTTTTGTCGTGAATCCTTGTAAAAAACTGTTGGGCGTAATTTTTACGCCACTTCCTTAGCTATTTTGGAATATAACTAAAAAAATATTATTAACTTTTAGTTTCATGATGCGTCTCCCATATAGGCATATATGGCTTATTCTTATTGTCAAGGTTGGTAGGTTACTTTAAAAACATACAATAAATAATTTAAATAATCAAACATGCAATCTGCTATTTCAATACACAGCCTTGCTATAATTTTTACTAAATTACTTCCAGTAAAGAACGCCTTTTCTTACTATACGAAATAATGATTTAGTAGATAAAAAAAACGTCAAAATTTCCACTTTAGTCTCGAAGGTAGTTACGAGTCTAGTAGGCAAATGTAATTGAAATGTACCGGGTAGCCCCAGTGGGACTACGAATGCCTCAAAAGTAGAAAAATGTCGTTATGAAATAAAAAATTTAATTATTTTATTATACTTTTTTACAATTATAATTATTTTAAGATAACAAATTAAAGATGTGACTATATAAATATTTAGTCTGTGTCTTTGTTGAAAATATTTTAATTATAATAAAAAACTGATATCGATTATGATGACGACCGATATCGTCTATGAGCAATTGAAACATTTAAAAAAAATATGGCATTAAAATAAAATTAATAAAAAATAATAATGAAGCCTACTTTTAACAGCATCTATGATTCAATATAGAACTACCTAACACTACTTGTGAGTTAATCTAATTATTTGAAAATACAATGCAAAATCGAATACTATAATATATTATGTAAAACATTATGTGCCAGCCACGTTTGCAGAGTAAAAACACACCTGCCGTGTGATTATATTACACAATACATTTTGGGTCACGTCACTGTGGGACGTCTGTGCAGCAGTTGACACATTTCAAACTGTACACGCGATAGTTGTGGATTCTATTACAAATGGCATTTCTTATTTTTCCTGTACTGAACAAAAAACGCCCAGGGTTAAGCTCTGTCGTTTCGTTAGTTGTGCTCAACACCAGCGGCTTAACGGAATGGCCCTTGTGTTCCGTAGAAGGAGCGCAAATTGATGATGAGAATGGGTTCGATTCCCACTTGAAGAAATGAAATATTTAATATTTTTGAAATATTTGAAATATTTATTTCTTCGCTGGTTCCTGGTGATGAGACAAAGCGCGAGCATTGAGTTCGACACTTAACACTCAATGTCTCCAGTATTCGGCGGAAATTGAGGAACGGAAGTATTTCAACACTAGAATCCCAGGTCTACACCGTGCGTCCGTGATCACCCATGAAGTTACAAACAAAATTGAATTATGTAAATCCTTAACTGTACCTTAAGTCTTCGAACGAGTTCGTCTGGTCCAAGGTCATCGGTGATTGGGCGGCAGCCTTGCGGGTACACTATTTCCGCCATGCTGCCAATCTGAACATATTTTTTTTATTAGAAAAGAAATACTTTAAATAATATTTATAATATAATTTGCAATTTTGACAATGAGAGTAAAATGTCCTGTAAACATGAAATGTATCTAAGATAAATATGAATATACAAAGTGTACTTGGCAATGTGGAAAGCAGTTCTCCAATAGAAATACTATTCTGAAAATGCAAAGGGCCTAGCAGCTGCAGGTGCAGGATTAATCTTAAGAACACAGACATTTTGACTCTTATCTGGTTTTTACATTGTTATCAATACATGTAGTCATCTTTTTTGAAACTACTGTAGCTCTTCATAACATGGTCTTGCTAGATACAGCATTTCTACCACCGCTGACAAAGCTTGACAAGCAACTTGTGATCATTTGTAATGTATAAAACCAACAGATTAACATTCCAAAGCATGGACTTCTTAATTATCAAATGATTAGGTGATTACCAGTTAAACTCAAAAAAAAATATTCAATATGTAAATCAATTAAAGATTGTGATAAGACAAATATGTATAAATTGAAGTACATTCTGATATTTATTTATAAATGTTTTCATTATCTTATGTTAATTTAATTGATAGCTTTGAGCTCTTATGTTAAAGCAGGTAATTTTCTGAATACAATTAAATATTTAAATATAATATTAAAAAATATTATTTAAAAGCTCCATAGAAATAGTTGTTTTACACAACATTGTCAAGAGTGGATCTAACACATTTGTCGTCAAAGTGAGACAAAAAGTTTGAGAATGGTAATGGTTAAGTTAGCTTAACAAAACATTTAGATCAAAGAACGAGTACAGGCCTTGTGGAAATCCGGACTTGAGTACTATAATTAAAGAATTTATTGTTAAAATTGAATAAGTTGTGATACCCTGGATCCGTAATGTGCAAATCCAGAAGCAGAGGTCACAATATCCCCCTGATAAGCTCTGACTGGGTCAAAATGCACTCACACTTGGTACACTCAGGAGCTTGCAGTAGAAACATGTATGTAGAATAATAGAAACAAATTACTTTCTACATAGTTAAAATGTTACTACTTGCAAAAAGTTCTAAAAGAAACGGTTATTTTAATAAATGCCAATTTAAGGTTTTCGCATATAGATGCTTAATATTTTCTACCAATATAAAAAATATGACAAAAAATATTTTCTTCCTAAGAGCTCAAATCAGTTCTGAAAACCTCATCAACTTATAAGATCAATCTTCTCAAAAAGATCTTGTTAAGATAAAAATTCTATATAATTTTTAATACATATATTAATATATATAATTGGAGGCATAAAGAAAAAGCAAAGACCTTAAAATCTTTTAAATTCTGTTTTGCAACAGACTCATATTAATAATTAAATTAAAGTGTTGCAACACTCATGTTCTCCTAGGAAAACATACTAATAAAAAAATAAAAATATTTGTGTGAAACCATGTTGAATGCTCTACATACTCTAAATGTGGCAAAATGAAGGTTTGTCTATTACTCCTACCATGCTTGAAAATCATGAAACTATTTTTTTTTAAATATATTTGCCAACATGTTTGCTTTATCTTATATTTAATTTAATTCAGTCATTTATAATAATATAGTTAAATCAAATCATATTACATAGACAGATATGCAAACTGTAAACTTGTAAATTTTGCAATATTATTTACATAAGCTACCATTATATTTTACGCAAAGCACTATTCAATTTTTAAGTCAATGTTTCAATTTCAGTTAGAAGGATTAGCAAGATTACATTTTGTAACTATAATGTGTGTAAATGTTTTACACTTAGTTTAGTAACCTGAATTACAAATATTAAAACTGAAATAAACAGAAACAAGCATACAATGCTTCCCTTAGATATTTTCTAGACTTTTCTGTTAAGAAATTTTAATTCTGAAACTTTCAAATATCTAAAAAGTATTTATTTTTTTAAAATGTGCTCACACTTTTAGTTATGTATACTTTATGGAAAGAATATGTAAAAGCTGTATTTTCTTGACGTATAAGAATAAGTGGGTCACAGTTCCAAATATAATTCAAAACAGCAAAAAAAAATGTTTTGTATCATATTTTTAGAAGAGCTTAATTTGTCATATTACATATAACAGAAAACTATAATTATTGGTCAACTTCATATGAAAAGTAACCATTTCAAACATAAGCCTTGTAAGAAAATTGCTTGTATAGATATAAATGCACTCAATTTATATTTAGTAATTTAATATACATAATTTAATAGGTATTTTAATATACACTCCAGCTAAGTAACATAACAATACTTAAAGCATTTCAAAATAAGATGTTTCCATTTCATGTATTGACAATATCAGTGTGTATAAACATTTAACAGACATTAAATCATAACATAATTTACGACGTGTATATGGTAAATCACTATTCAATGAAGATTTCATCAAGCTTCGAAGGTAAAGATATATTTGTTTAGAACAGCAGTCAGAACAATTGCATTCGTGGTTTCCTTCAAAACTCAATGTATTGGCTTACCAACCACAATTCGATTACGTTTATTTTTTCTTCCCAAATAAACAAATCAACATTTCGAGGTTAAGCCACAGCTTAACATTATACAAATATACATAAATACTCAATTTTACATGCGTAATACAAATTTTGTTAAAGTAAACCGATAATGGCTAAAATACGTACAAGAAGTCATAGACGTGGGGCCTGTGTTCCCGATGTTTACAAAAATCACCACAGCAGGATAACCCAAACAAAGCAATCACGGAAATAACATAATAACTTTACAAAAACATCACTAGGAAACAAATCATTAAGATAAATAATCCTCTTATTGATCTAAATACATAGAAAATTTGTGTTAAAATTCTTTTATCAATCGGTGGACGCCAAACTGCGGGAAAAACTACGGTGAAGTTAGCCACATCTTAGTCCGCATATTCAAGGTTACTCTATAGTCTGTGGTAAATAGTCGTTCAAAAACTTAAACATATATACCTAAATATTGATATTGAAATAAATGTATTTTTTCATTTTAGTTTACATTCAGTTGTCTCTTATTTCTTTATAGAGAAATGTATCTACAGCTACAGCAACTAATTAACCTGATAATTAGTTGTTTTTATTTATTATAAAATATTTAGTTTTAACTGACTTCTGTATAAAGAGGAGATTATCAATTCAACTGTATTTTTTTTGTTTGTTATTTCAGAACTTTTGACTGGGTGAACTGAGCTAGTGCTTCCCGTGTGAACCCATTTTAATTTGATCCATTTCTGACAATGGTATCTATGAGAAAGTCACATAAGTCTTGAATTTGCATTAATTATGTAGGTACTCGACAAATGGTTGAAGTACTCAATATCCAACCAATTTCGATGGTTCTTTATTTATTGGAAAGGAAACACTTAAAGGGTAGTTTGGTTAAATTCTGATTATGGGATTTAGTTGTAAATGAAGAAGTCGGTTTTTTTATATACTCGTATAATTAAATATTATTATTGCATCACACAAATATACATCTACATTTTTATTTTCATTTTCTAATCCAGGTAAAAATATACTACCTTATAATGTTTATATGTTTATGTATAATGTTTATTTGATAGAATAAAACTTATATTTCAATAAAACTTATATTTATCTACGTTATAAAATAGTACTTGAAAATATGAAGAAATAAGTAAGAGTTTAAATTTTCTTTTTTATTGTGGTATTACTTTACAATATTACCGTCACAAGCTTCTGTGTAAATAGATTTTTTCCAAAAAAGGAAAGATTTTAAATAACAATAACAATATTCTGAATGTGTCAAGGGTCAAATAATTAGAAACTGGATTACTAATTAACTATTTATTAAAACCATTTACAATAATTATTAAAATAACATTCCACAAAACGGAATCCTACAATTACCATTCTTGTAAAGTCATCTAAAACTGCTTAGAAAGCAAACAAAAGGCAGAATAACGTATTAAAAATACAATTTTGCAGCAGTCAGGTTGTCATGTAAATCGCACTGCTAAATGCTAATAAAATAATTATAAGGAGTCATCGTAATACATATTTACAACGATATCCTCATCAGAATGGTAACGTGACTCCACCGACGGCTGCCACTACCTTACTAATTTATTTAAAGTTACAAAGTTACAAAGTAGAAATACATTTTATAATTAGGAAGGCAGATTGAGAAAAAATTATGTCTCGTATTTATCGGTTTGAATATTCTTCTAAAGATAGATAAAATGCTATACAAAATTATGAGATCTACCACAAAAATGTAATTTCTTATTAAATATAAATTAAATTACTGTTTATTTGTTTTTCTTTTTACTTTTTATAAAACAAAATCTTAGCCTGAGTATTAAAATTATAACTTTTAAAAATCTAACTAATGTCTACTATTCTAGTCTAATTCCAATTTTCTGAATGACCCCGCAGTAGAATGAATATCTTGAGTAAGATCATTTTTCTCAAGAGCGTACAAATCAATACACATATTGTCCAGGGCGAGTAAATCTTCTCTATGCTTCAGTAGCTTACGTTTAAGTTCATCTATCATGTCCTTTAGTGGAACTGTACCGCCATATTCCTTTGGCAATATGGCGGGGTCTACATATTTTGTCAAGTCTTCCGATGTACGATGGAACTGGAAATAAATATTTATAGTTGTAATTTATCTATTCTTTATAATTTACATATGTTTTCCTACATAACTTCAAGAAACCTACTCTTATAAATATCTATAGAGAATACAAATTAATTAAATCTGGCAACAAAAACAAGAGAACATTTTAATTACTGGCAACACTAAGATTTTGATTTGCCGATTTAAGATGGACTCTATTTGGATTTGATGCGCCTGCGAAACCTAATAGTAAGGCGGTAATTAAAAATGTTGAACATTTATGAATATTAAAATAAATATTATATAAGAAAAATTTATAAGTTTTATATTTTCTCAATATCACGTTATGACAATTAGTAAGTACATATTGTATATAATTTGTCCAAAATGTTTTACCATAACACGATCCTTAAGTTTATCGCTGAGCAATGACACAGCGAACTCGAAGAACTTGACGCCATAGTGCGGTATGTTGACAAAATGTGTGCGCTTGTGACGCATGGGTGTGGAATTCTGCAATAAGATAACGTTATTAATTATATTTTTACTTTATTTAGACTCAGTACAAGAGGCGTGGGTTCCGCTATGTTAATTCTTTTATATTTTTTCTACATTGTTACAAAATATTAAAATGCTTTACATCCCTTTATAATCTATCTATTTTGTCTACTTAAAATACTCAAATTAAAGAATGACGGCAATTTACTTTTGTTTGGAAGAATTGCATTATCAGAGTTTAAACTTTAAAGTTCAAAAATAATAAATATAAGTGTAATCTATTTTTCGCTCTATCTTCACTTTTTTAATTTTAAAATGGAACCCACGTCCATATCAAACAAAACCAGAACGTTTAACTAGACCACAGCGGGTTATTTCATATCTAATACATACAAAAATATACTATACCTGTATACAGTTCAACATAACTCGTACGTCAGTCAGCGACCACAGACTCACATGTGGCATTTGCATACCGGCTTCGTCGTTCACGTGAGTGTATCCCAGAAGTTGGGAACGAGGCTCGTCAAGCAGCAGCTCTACTATCATTGAATGTACGCGGGCCATTATACAGCTATCAAACACGTGGGGGTCGAAGCGGCCTGAAATATTTTTTAAGAAAGAATAAAAAATATACTTACTTATAAATATATTATTGCGTAAATTTTTGTGTCCATATATAGCTTTTTTGTGGGACATGTGGTTATCAGTAGGTAGTTTTCACTTCCCATCGAGTTTCGTTCAGTATTATGAAACCTATGGTCATATTTTATTTAACCAAACTGATCCCTTTCACGTGGAGCAATAATTTGTTCAAGAAAATATAATTAACGTATAAAAATAAAATTCATAATAAATATTATGTGCGCAAAAAGTAATCAAGGAGACCCGTACCCATACAAGATAAAACTATTCTCCGTCCTTCAGCATCTCTCTTAGGTAGTGGCAATAGGTATCCTGCATCTATAACTGCAGCTATTTTTGGGTCCAGGGGGTCAAGCTTTTGGAACCAATGGGGATACATTTGCCGGATCGTCAGATATCTCTCCAACATTGAACACCCTTGTGGTATGGAATATTTCTTTGTACGAAGGAAACGAAGCAGAAATGGTGCATCTGTTGAGTATAATATGTATAAGTATTTTAAATTTATAGTTATTGAAAATATATACCTCTAGATACATATGAATATTGATATTTTTCCATTACATTTTATAACAACGTAAAGTTACAAGACACAGTTGTGACAAAAACCTTAATTGCTCACAAAAAAATTAACAACCACCAGTTCACATTTATTTCGAAACCACAACGCAGTTATTTGGTAACCTACCGGTCCGGCATTTCTTGATGGCTGGATGTTTGTCAATGAAGTGCCGCATCTGCGCAAGCGCATGGTCTCGTATGGCCGGTTCCTCTCTAATATCCAATCTGGCTCTCTCTCGAAGCTCCGGTGGAAGTTCACCAGTTTCCCGTTCCTTGGATTCCAGGATGGCAATTCTTTCATCATCTGTCAGTCTCGGGGTGTCAGGTAAGGGTTCGTGTTCACGTCTGCATTCTTCTGGCTGAAGGACGGAAGTCGCCATTTTATTTATCTGCAACAAAATAAATTCAAATGTTAATAAAAGTTTAGTAAAAATTTTCGTTACAGTTTTGAAATAAATTCAAACATAAACGTACAACGTCGAACCACCATAAAAATATGGGCCACTTGGAAAACTTGAATCGTTTCTTACTTTGAATTTCAACATGATCTTAGACCATAATCTATTGACCCACTTCGTGAGTCGCCCATCAGTCTTATGTAATAACATGACTGCCTCAAGCATTACGCAATTACTGTTAAGGAAACCCCATTGTTAGGAATGCACTGTAGTTTACTATCAATAATCAAATTCCATTTCTGCTTGGTTTATTTTATAAACCTATGTTTTATGTCACGTAATAGGAACCATGTAATATTAGGGCATACAAAAATATAGCGTCATATGCTAAAAATGAATGCTTAGGCATAAATAGGCATTAAATTTAAATAAAATAGGCATCAACGGGGAGTGTCTTAACACTAAGCTCCCTCTGCATGCTCTGCTACATGCGGTATACGGAAATGTCGATGTTATTATAAAATATCGGAAAATAATAAACAAAAAAAAATGTTACACCCTTATATATATAGTATTATATACATA
>HE672075.1:774392-801806 GCA_000313835.2 Heliconius melpomene melpomene
TATATATATATATATATCACTGTACATCTACATAGGAGGAGTATTTGCACGTATTGGGAATGTCCATTATAAATATTGATAGAGGCTTCGTTAGGGTTTATTTGCATGCTGTAGTAATAAATTAAAAATGTACACACATAGATATATAGAGATAATATTTAAAAATAAATATTTAAAAATAACCACTATTACTTGATATATTTTTGTTAAGTAATTATGTAATTATAAGTACGTACGTATAAGTAAAGACTAGACTCAATAGCATGTTTCACTTACTCTATAACGTTATTATATATACATACTAGCGGACGCGCGCAGCTTCGCTTTATAAAGATCGGTGCCGATTTAAATTTTTTTCCATACAAACTTTGAACCCCTATTTCACCCCTTTAGGGATAAAATTTTTCAAAATCCCTTCTTAGTGGATGTCCAGATTACGAAAGTAAACATCTGTCCAAATTTAACGTTTCTACGCACAGCGGTTACGGCTGTGCGCGCGTCTTACCTCAGTCAGTGAGGACAAGTCCTTTTATATATATAGATAGCGTTCACTTATTAAAAATATTTCATGTCCAGATTTGAACCCGATACCAGTTACCATATCATACTTATCATACATGTACCTATGAGTCATAAAATGAAAGCGAAATTGGCATTCAGAAATTACCATTGTCAAAGTTTATCACTTTTACTGTAACGTGAAAGGCGAGTGAAAGTTTAGAATGTGCAGATTTGAAGGTCAAACGATTTGTATCTACTTTACTCATTTAGATTCTAACATTAAAATATTTTGTTCATTTTCAACCATTCGAGTTGAAGCTTAATGGTATTTTCACTATAATTTTTGAAGTGCTTTCTTGAGAGCTTCAGGAATTTTAAGTGTTAAAAAATATGTGGAGTCACAAGTGGATACACATTTTGTATTATACATACATATTTTTTATTGTAAAATCTCGTTTCTTGGTATAATTTGTTATAAATATTATGTATACAATTTATTTAATAGTAGTACCTACTGTGCCCAAAAATGTGCCATATACACAAGGATTTCGATACGCTTTCGTCATTAAATTTCATTATCGTAAACTTTAACAGATAGGGTTTTTTAATTATAGCGATACATATATTATAATAATATTTTAAATGCCACGCGCATTTTTTTACTTTGTATATAAAATCCTTAACTATACATATACTTCTTTTTTGAAGTCAGTTAAAAACAAAAAGATTTTCAAAGCTATGCTTAATATACTTTTTAAAAAATTGAAGAAAGTGTTAGGTAAAGATCAAAATGAAGACTTAAATAGCTTTATATTTCGACATGCCTAAGGAGCAAATTAAATGGAAACGGACGTTTTATAGACTTCAAACTTTCGCTATTTTACGACTGATTCATATTAAGTATTTTATTATGAAGTTGGGTTCTGTAGTTCTATTAAATAAGTAAATAAGTATAAGCTTTCAAACACACACAAAGAGTGAGACAAACCAGCTCAGACATGGCCTATACATTATATTTATAACATAAGGCTATGTTATAATGTTGCGCCACTTAAAATAATATTTCAGCCGACCCAATTAATTTTTTCTTCGAAACGTTAATAATATCTGAAATAACAATATAGGCTAAAAATATACATGTTAAGTCCAATTCAATTCTGAGATTAAATATTTTAATGACATTTAATTCTTAACAGGTACAAAATCATGTTCACGTTAGGTGATCCACCGTTTGAAATACATGCTGTATTTCATCATAACGGAAAATCGTATGAACGGTATCTAGAAGTAAATATTTTCTTCATTTTTTATATTACTACAATTTTCAAATATTAGTAATTTATATACAAATATAAATTAATAATATTTTACCGTAGACGATGATACTTTTTTATTTTAACTTTAAACTTACAATGCATTTAACATAATTTGAATAAAGAATATTGAAACGTTCTGAAAAATATATGTATAGGAATGAATTATTTAAAAAAATATATAACAAAAGAACTTGACAAAGAAATTTAATTACTTATTTATTATACTTTAATGATAAGTTCATATGAAATAACAATAATATATTTTAATAACAGTGAATAGAAAACAACTTACTGGATCACATTTCGTTAAGAAAATTCGGGACGGCACGTCACGCAATAAACTCAAAGCGAGTCGGACTGCTCGGTCGATGCTCCTTCCCACCGTTAGCTCCCGAAATATTACGGAAGGTACTCCATGGTGCTTTAGGCTGTTGCCCTTTTAAGTTCGTTATATAATGAAAAATCTATATATATAAAAAAATGTTTTATCGCTTGTATATCCGTCAGTTTAACGTTGAAAGTTAAGTGACTATCGTGCTAAGGCTAGATACTAATTTTAATTTTTAATTATTGTAATATTTACAAACAGTGCGATTTTGAAAATATTTTTAAACCAAAATTAAAATATATTTTCTATTTTTTAATACTTACTCTAAGTTTACTTAAAGTATTTAAGAGTTAATAAAGAAAAAATATTTTTATATGTCTGGCTCGTAAGTCCACTGTCCATCATAGTCAACAAAACAAGATAAGCGCAACTTAATCACTTTCAAAATGTCATAGAATCTACTACTTATAATAATTTAAATTAAATATAATATAATAAAGCGGAAGAGTTTGTTTGTTTGTTTGTTTGTTTGTTTGTTTGTTTGTTTGTTTGTTTGTTTGTTTGTTTGTTTGTTTGTTTGAACGCTAAGATCTCTGGATCTACTGGTCCGAATTTCATTGTTTTTGTTTTGTATGAAAGCTGCATTCTTCAGAAGTGCTATAGGCTATATAACATTACATTACACATATATACTAATATATTTTAAAGTACATTCTAATTTGACATGCAATTTATTCTGCCCTGTTAATAACAACCGTCGTTGCTACGCGACCGCTACCGCGACGTTTTGATATTCATCCTTATGAAAATAAATATAATAGTCACTTTTAGCATTTTATCTAGATTGAAATTATAGTTTACTGTATAACATACTAATAAATAATTAAGGAGATGTCACTGATTCCAAATGACCTAGCCACCTAGCGGGCGGCACAGTATGACCGACGCGAACGGGAAGATGACGTTGACGGTTTTATAAATTTTCATACATTTCCGAACTTTATTTGTTGTTTATAATTAATTTAAAATACACTTTGATTCTCTTCTTATTTTATTTGATATTGCCCGCTAAAATTATCCTACTTAATAGAGAGAAATGTTTAGTTATTTCGTAGAGTCGATATCTATGTACGCACGTACGAAAAACTTTAGGTACTTTTTCTAATATTAAGAATACCTATCCTTTAGTTACTTTTAATCCTTTTGTTAGTTCATTTCAATAACTTAGATATTTTTTTCTAATAATGTGTATCTACTTATTATTCTTTTTGATTATTTGAGCTTATATTTTCTTACTAATTCCATTGAGAATTGAAAATAATTTCATGAATATATTTAATAAATATTCTTATAGTTGAAGCAGGCGTAGCCGCGTCCGGGTCCACTAGTAATAAATATTACCATATTAGGTACTTAGTTACTATCATTTTGTAAGTAATAAAAAGTGTTATATCAACTTCTATAAAAGTATAATTTAGTTATCATATTAAACGATCCACACTTCGTATATAATGTAAGTTATATGGATTTACTTGTAGTTTAACAATATTGTTACTTAAGTTCATATGAAGCTGTTCATATGAAGCAGCGTCTAAGTATCAGAGCGACGGTTGTGGGTTCGATGTCAGTTATGCGGGAAAAAGGGAAAAAATTCGAAAGTATAATATCTATAGATGCAAATTCTAGGACGGGATTGGGAACAAATTTATATATTTACATATATAAAATCTAGTGATAACACTAGATGTTCTCTCTTGTTAAGTTGTTAAAAAAACTATATTATATATACAAAAATATATGTCATACATTTGTTTATATACATAAGTAAGGATATTATTATATATTTTTCGTAACCAAAAAGAAGAAAAAAAACAACCAATGCGGTCAATGCACTTTCTCAAAGTTGGCTCCCGAATTCATTATCGATACTCATTGATCGTAAAATATTTTGGATGTTGCAAATTTTAAATTGTATTGAATTTTATTTTTATTGTCACCCCAAAAAATATGGATCTAAGAAGTTATCGAGGCAATATAATGAAATATCAAATAATATTTATTTCGGTGGAGAGTGACCAAAACGGAGTGTCTTAACACTAAGTTCTCTCTGTCCACATTGATATATGAGGAAAACAGAGTGAAGTCAAACATAATCATTAATCATGATAGTGTCAATAATATGATATACGAGTATTATAAGACAACAAAACACGGTAATATAAATTCATACGTAAGTTTTAAATGGCACTTAAAATTCTTTTCACGCTCGATTCTGTTTGAAGCTTGGCCTGAACTTGACATGACTTTCAAACGATTTGTATTGTATATATGTAGGTACACCTATTGTATAGGTACCAACCATAGATCTATAATCTATTTCTAAAAGTTATTTTCCATACATACTATTATAATCATTTAAAATTATTTAAATTATAGTTGATTTTTGATCTTTGAATAATTTAATTAGTAATTTCGTTACCTCGCTCTAGTAACGAGACAAAGCGCGGCATTGAACTCCACCGCTCGACACGCAATGTCGGCAACGGAAGAGTCTTAATGGAAACGGAAAAACAGACAGAGAGAAAATTACCTATTAAGTTTTCCCATTGAACTTACCACCATCGCGTACAGTTTTGACATGTAGGTACCTAACAGTATGTAGGTAGGTTGTCAAGAAAAGAAAATGGAGAACGGAGTGTCTTAACACTATGTTCTCTCTGCCTATACTGCTGAGTGCGGGATACACCGTGAAGCTGATTTAATATTTTTAATTTCTACTAATTAGTGAGACGACGAGGTAAGTGAGACGCCAGTGAATATATGGAATTGTTGATTGAATTTTTATACACAAAAAAATGTGTCAAGAAAGAGATTTACCATAGCAGTACAAAATTTATTATTGCTTCAAGCTTCAGTAATGAGCTACCAGCTTATTTACATTTAATTATGTTTTAAACTCCCATCTCAATACCACGAAGGTTATTAAGTTCTTGCAGGGTTATCTGAAAACAAACGGTCGTCATTACAAAAATTGGAGCTGTTGCGGTCAACGCCCGGACCGTTATCCCCGAATCGCGACCGTCCCACGGGACAGCTTATTTAGGGTTCCGTAAGAAACAAAAAAAAGTAGTAATATATTTAATATAATTTAGTGATTTATTGTTTTAAAATATTTTTATAAGATAAAAGATATTTAAATAAATGCTTTCCTTTTTTATTTCACGATATAGTATATCTGTACATTCATATTATGTACGTATGCGTAAATATCTTATATTAAATCAATGAATTATTGTCCTCCAAAGAAAAATAAGAAAAAACAGCGCACGATATGTTTAAAATATTAAGAAGTAAAAATACAATTAAGATTTTATTATATTAATAAAATTCACACATACAAGATCCACCAAAATAAATATTTATTGGGTAAACGTAAAAAATATATAAGCTTATTTTAAATTGTGCAGAACATGTAGAGTACTCATATAATATGGATATGTATATTTTTATAGTCCCGAGCAGTCACACGATACTGACACGAATTTAAAATGGTAAGTATATGAGATGCATTTTTATTATTTAACGATTACATAGAAACAAAACGACTAACATCATAATGGATGCCGTCAGGGATGGTTGTGACTTCACTCTAGGAGTCCAGGTGCTCTACTTATTTATTTATAAAACATAAATAAAAAAATAAACCATTAAAAATAGATGATCAAATTTTTCGGCGATAATAGCCGCAACCATCATTGAAAACAATTTCATCAATATCTGGAAATACTGCATCGGTAGGTAGTACCTTCTATTTTACTTCATAAGATTAGGCCGATCTCACAGAAACCTTAACTACTATTTACCAATTTTTTTTGCAAATTTTCCTACCGAAATCGATTTCAGAAAATTAAAAATATTAATCGCGTAGTTGCGATTATCAATTCCTAATGTAATAAAAAAAATAAACGAACGTCAATAAGCCTTGTATAACAATAAAATGTCGCAAAACAATAACTTAAATATATTAATCAATACATAATAGCTTTCAGACTATATCGGTAGCCATTAAACGTGTTTAAGGCTCTATTACAATAAACAATTTACGGTTAATGTACCCGGAAAACGTAGAATTATTCGCAACATAATGGTGCTTCGATTACTTGTTAAAGATATGGATAATTAAATTAATATGTTACTTGCTTAACACAATTCGTTCACTAATATTTATTTTTTTATTATTATTATTTTTTTATGGTCAGCCATTTATTTATTTATAAAAGTAGATAAAACAATTTTGACAATTAATGCATCTTTTACAGAAAATCAGTTTGTCTTACTTTATTTTTTATTTCATTTTCAAGGGAAAGAAACAGTAAAATAAATCAATAATTAATTTTAAAACACAAAAAATATAATCTGTCGATGGTCATAGCCATCTCGTCTCCACAGATTAAAAATAGGAAAATGATCAATAGATTACATCTGGTATTCGTATTTTAACTAAATCGACTATATAAATAGAGCGGAAATCGCATAATTTTGTATTAAAATGTTTAATCAAACTACTGAACGGCTTTAGCTACGTGCGGATTATACTGTCACGTAAAGGTAACTCGATTAAAGTATAAAATGAACTTAATGTGAAACTTCAATAAATTTAAATGAGCTTTCTGAGAAACGAGACATTCCATTAAATTCTAATAATTTATTAACTAAATGAAATTCAAGTAGAAAAGATAAAGTTCTGGAAAGTTATTTAAGTGTTCTATAGTTGAATATGGAAACTTTATACTCTTATAAAATCTGTTTGTTTATTTATTGAATAAAGGAAAACCTGGTGGTATTGGGATATATTTCGTAATATATTGGTATATACTTAGTTAACGGTATACTTTAATTCGTTTATTATTCTCAATTTTTAGTTCTTTCACTGTTTTATTTGTTTTTGTTGTTTTTACTTTTATGATCTTGAAAATAAATTCATATTTTGTTGGCACGTTTAGCACAACTGAACAATAATTGTTGATATTAATCCAAATCCGGAGACATTTATATGTATTTAAAATATTTTTAACTTCTGTCTGTCCGGTTAAGCAAAATATGGTGTAATTTAATTGGTAACCTACAGTTTTATATATACATTTATTATACCTACCTCTACCTACTATTATTACTTAAGTTCCTTAGTATTTAACACTGAAATAAATTAATTCTCTTTACTAACAATATACACCTACCAGGAAGGAATATCTTAAGAAGATTTATTCGTGTTTCGTTACCGAGTGGAAGATCTCACCTGTTACAGAAACCTGATTTATGTGCAGCGTCAAACATTAATAGTATTGTAAGCCTTTCTAATCCTTGTCGTGTAACTCGAGGGTAATGCGGTGTTATTTTCTAGAACATATGTATGTATATAATTATCTATAGTCATTTTATATGCGATGTTTAACTAAAATCATGGAATGTATTTATTAAAATAAGCATATAAAAGCAGTAGGCAGAGGGAACCTGGGTGTCTAGAGTTAAGACAGTCATTTCCCATTGAGACACTTCCGTACCCTTTTTTCTGTACTATTTTGGAGGCATTGCGTGAGTAACTCAATGTCGTAGTTTGCCAAAATTCATCAAATATTAACCTTATAACATAAAAATTAATACTTGTAAATATACATGTAAATAAATTAATACTTGTAAATATATAAAACAATTAACACGTCTAAACAATCAAACATTTTTCAAATATAAATCTTTTATGCAATACCTCCTTTTAATGATAAGTAACCGTAAAAAATTAAGAAAACAATTAAGAATTTGCGTCATTTAAAAACATTTTGCAACTTTGGCTATACAATTAGCGCGAGAGTTCAAGGTGAATGTGACGATTAATATCAGAAATGAGGATGCAATTGCTTACATATATAGATTTCTTAAGCAACTTATTTGTTTCTTATACCATGTAAAGTATAAAAACCGGTTAAGTGCGAGTCGGAATCGCCCACTGTAGCTTCCGTACCAATTTCATTATTTGAGGTCAGCAGGAAGTACAATTTACAAAAGTTGACGAACTTTTGTAAATTGTACTTCCTTTGAAGTTTGCATATATATCATTTTATATAAAATGAACTAAAAATATAAGTTTGTAATGATTTTTTTCTATTGAACACTTATAACAACGTAAATGATTTAAATACAAACAAGAATATAATGTGTACTTGTAAATACACAAAATAATATTTGTGTTGCGTGGCTATCGAATTCTCTTCTATATCAACAGCCAAGGACTTAAAAATATGTAATCTCTGTTTAGCTATACGGGGAAAAGCGTTAAGCTGTAAGTTTGTATCTTAAAAGGTATAATAGTTGATTTTGGTCGTATTATGGCAGGGAAAGTCCGCGTCGTCGATGCAGAATGAGGGCGAACGGTGATTCATTCCGTTATGCACATACTTGTAGCTGCACTCTGTTATTTTTCGAAATAGATATGTATAAACAGTTTCTATATAAGCTGTGTAGTGTGTTTTGTAGGCTTATAGTTTTAGTTTTTGGTCGGCTTAAAATTGTTTTCTTTTTTTGAGGTATAATTGAAACTTTAATAAATAATTTATTGATTCCGTTTTGTGAAAAATAGCGTACTGCGATAATCACGGAGAAACTTGTTTCGAACGACCAAATTTACTCGCCATTCCGAAAAAACGGGACATTTCTATACGAACACCAGTAATAAACGGGAAATCTGGTCACGTTAGGCATATTACTAATTATATTATTGGATAAACAAATAACAAATCTATATGTTTTGTTACAAATATGACATAATTTATTACATTACATGCACAAGTAACTTTCTTATGTAAGTCATAATAAAAATAATAACTTGTTGAAATTGACACTGACAGATAATTCCTAATTCTAGATTGGAGAAGTAGCACCATTGTGATGCAGTTGTTACTTAGAGTGATGGTCGTAGATTCAAATTGCAAGGGAGTATTTTTTAAAATAATTACAACGTTAAATTCTGCCATCAAAGAAAAGAAAGTTAAAGTAAATTAGTAGATGTTCTAGGTCCAGCTTTTATTTTAAAAGCAAGATGGATGTAAATGACATGTAAAAATAAAAAAATCTAGTCTTCTTAACAGATGAAGGTAGGAAAATGATGAACTCATACAATTATTCTTAAACGTGTGAGTCAGGTATGCCCGTATACGGTATGCTCATCAGTCATAAGCGTCAGTTACTTTAAACCATTAATAATGAACAATGTCAAACACCTTGAATAATTCAAAGAATGCTATGACAAAATAATTAAGGAAAATTTGAATGGAAGAAAATGAAATATGTAGATAAATTGTCGTCACGTCAAATATTAATTGTTTACCTAATCTGGTTAAGAAAATATATATTGTTATTTGTAACACGTACCTAATATCTGTAAACTTGAGGAAAGATGTAAAAAACTTAATGTAAAGACTCTTCATTTTCCATTTGCCACTAGAATTCGAGACATTGAGTGATAAGTAACGGAACTCAACGCCGTTCTTACCAGAAAAGTGAAATGAAAATATATATATCGTTCCCTCGAGTGGGCATCGAACCCACAACCATCACGTTAACCGTACGAAACTGTTCCACCGCATCAGAACTCTGGCAAAAAACAGAGCGAGTGTATTACAATTCCTTTTGCTTCAAAATGTATAAATTATAGTGTAAATGTCTGTGGCAACGTCAATATAAATAATAATATATTAGGTATGTACTAACTACTCTTTAAATATTTTATGTATTTTTAAAATATCACATTTGCATGAGACATCCTTGTTGTATTTGTGGATTGTGTTAATTGATAATTAGATATATCTATTTTAATGTTCATATTTAGTAAAAAATCATAGATTAGGTATATATTTTTATAATTTAAGAAGGCAAAGTACTTACATAGATTTAGATTATTAATTAGGATTTTAACTATAAGCTACCGTAGTTTTTGAATGGAATTTCATACGAACATTTAAAAATTTTATAAAGTTGACAAAAAAAAAATAAAAATATAAATGAAAATTCGAAAATACCTAAATCAAGTGCTAACGAATAAAATTACACAGTTGCAATTCAAATGACAATCAGTTTCGTTCTAGTTAACACACAGTTGTGTCTAAACTTATTTTTTTCGCTATTTTTCGAATAATTCGTGATTTGTTTCTCCGTGTCACTGATTTCCTTTTTAAAACTAGATTCCTCAAACTGGAGTATAGTAAAAGTAATGAGGTCGGCCGACGCAGGGATAGAAGCTTGCGACTGTAAGCGCGATGGTTGCGGATTCGATTTCCACTCGACGAATGAAGTTTTTAATATTTTCATGTCTTTACTCTGTTAAGGAACAAAAGCGCGGCTATGAGGGAACGGAAAAGTCTTGATGATTTGTGCGGGATTCAGCGAGAAGCTTAAAAAAACAATAATAATTAAATAAATCGAAGCGAACCACCATGCGAGCGATGCTTGTGGCTTCGATTCCCTTTTCGGTGGAATGGTAATATAGCATATATCTTAATTAACGGGATAATACTCAAAAAAAGAATTTGAGCTAAATCAAAATTATGAAATGACTTATTTTACTTCTCATACTAATATTATAAATTTGGGAGTATGTGAGGATGTGTGTGCCTCTTTCACGCCAAAACTACTGAACGCATCTAAATGAAAGTAAACAGTAATATGGGTTATAAATCCAAATAAGAAAGATTTCGTATAATTTAGTAGCAATAAATAATAAAAATAAAGTAATTTTATAGCAATACGTTTACGCGAGTGAAGCAAGGGGCGGAGACATCTATTTATACGTATTGAACCTAAATTCTGATTTTCTCTTTGAATAGATAATAACAAGAAGTCTTACACTGTAAATCGCTATATCTATATATATTACCGCCCAGAACAAGGGACCAGTCTATCTGAACACGTTCTATCACATCTAGGCGGAAGCGAGGTTGACCCATTTCTCCGTCGTATCTAGTCAAACGAGATTTACCTCTATATTTACTATTATTGCTTTGTATAAACAAACAAATGATGACAGTTGCGTATTATTTCTAGATAACATTGCAATATGCATCATTTTTTTTAAAGTAGTATTTACATTTTACTGCTTTTTAGATATACAGGTTGCATAAATATTTAAAGTGTTTCTATTTCAACCTCTGTCTCACGTAAGGCAACTTAAGATGCTCCATTTCTCAATTCTATTCTAAAGTAATGTTAAAGGAACCTAGTAGTTAAGTTAAGACGCTCCGCGTCCCACTTTACGCCCTATTTTTTAAAAATTTGTGTGTTGAATGGCAGAACTCAACGCCGTTCCTTGCCGTCGAAGCCCACAACGCCGCTGTTTTGCCGCCACGTTGGCCTATAGTGAAATATTTTAATCATTCCCTTTATTCCTTGAATTTAATTATAGATAGAGCTACTATTATTAGTTCCATACATTTTAATCTGTTCTTTACTCCCTGCCAATATCAACTAAAAATACTGATTATGGATTATGGAAGCAAACGATTTTGAAAAAACTTTCATTAAATTTACAATTATACAAACAAAAGGAATCTCTTTCTTGTGCTCCTTGGCGAAACCAAAAGTAAGTAATTTATTGGTGAGTGTACCTACACTACGTATATCATCATAATTACAAGTCACATACGTGAGACGGCAATCGTACCTAATTAAATTATCATATGAAATCCATAAAGTTGTTTCTTGTAGTATAGTCTCTTGCAAAATTTATAAAACCAGTATAGAGTCTGGTAGTTGCGCAGTGTTACACGGATACGTCGAGCCTATATTGGAGATATTTTTAAAATTTTATTAAAAATACTTGTAAATTATGTAGAAAATTATAATTAGGTGGTATTCAATGTTCTTAAATCATCTTATAAAAAAAAATTACCGGTTTTTAGTTTCAAATATATCATTTGTCTTTGTGTACGATTACATTGACCAATCTATCTCAACGTCAGACATGATTTGAATTCGCTTCTACAGCTATTAATAATTTTAAAATTAAAATAAAAAAAACAGTTTCACGCTGTATCCCGCACAAAGCAGGGTAGGCAGAGGGAATATACTGTTATAACACACTCGGTTCCCCACTTACCGCCGAATTCTGGAGGTATTGCGTGTTGAGTGGCGGAAATTAACACCACGCTTTTGCCTGGATACCAGAGCGAAGAAACGGAAATTAAGTAAATATTTCGTTTCCTCGAGTGGGGATCGAACCCATAACTATTACGTTACAGTCAAACCATTGTGCCCCTGGACCACGACAGCCTCAATTTTCATTAATCAATTTATTTTATGTTAAAGTAGTTCTTTATTTCTCTTAAAAAAAACCAAAACTAAAATCGTATTACCATTTCTCATATTAATTCATTTATGTGCAAATACAACGAATACAAAAACAAATATCGCGAGCCTTGACGAGGAGTTGATAAATGTTGACCGATGGTGTTGTAATCTACAACAATAAACAAGCTAACTTAGCATGTAATGTTTAAATAATAGAGGTCACAATGGTATAAAGCAATTATCACATATTTATTATTGTAGAGGTGTACCGTGAAATCCGACGTTCCTAAACGGGTGACAATTTAATTACTGAGGCAAAGAGTTATTAAAAAAACATTTTTATGGGCTGTCAGTTTATTAAATGAAAAAATATTTTATTCAGATATTCTGTCTAACTAAAGAACATGGTAGTGAATACAAATCCCAGTCGGTGGCATATAATCTAAATATTTAAATAATAGGTATTAATAGTAGTGTTAGCAGATTGGCTTTTTGTAGAATAAAAATAGACATGGAGAATTCCATAAGTGCGTGAAAATTGCATTAATAAACTCTAATTATTAACACAATTTTCACGCATTTATGTGATTTTTTAGCAGAGACAGTGCATAACAGAAAAAACTACGAACTTACAAAGAATAGAAATTATGATAATGCTAACTCATTTCAGCAGAGTTTGTATAGTACCTAACTAAAGTTACCAGACAGTACTTTTCTCAAGTCGTTTTATATTATTACAGTAGCCTACTTCTCATAATAAAATCATGTTCGGCCATAATGAAACTTAAGTTTCACTTTCGACTTTATCTCGTATTTCGGTCAGACCTAGTTTCTGATTTCTTTTAAAATCTTTTATTTTAATATAAAAATTGTGATACTTTTACCTAAGCGATGTATTTATAAATTATTTTTAAGCTATTATTAAACAACTATAATAAAAAATTTATCATATTAGAGGCCTTCGCGTCTACAATTGTGGGTTTGATTCCACTCTGAGGAATGAACTAATTCCGTTTACTCGAAACAAACCGAGAGACAAATCGATAGGTCCGCCACTGAGAAGTCTTCTTAACACCAAGCTTCCTCTGCCTTCTACTTTAAAAAAATTCTCAAAAATACTAATCAATGAAAATTAGAATAACTCTATTTTTTTTCCTTTTTTTCCAATGGGTAGAATAGGTGTATGTAAAAAAGTTTTGTTTGTAAAAGTAAATTTTTCCTACAAGTTATTGTCGGTAACGGTATGAGACCTTCAATCTCGTATCCTGTTTCACAGCATTATATCAGTTCGTATATGGAAGAGAACCTTGGATTTGAAAATTCAGGTAAATGCACTTTAAAAGGCAAGGGCTCTCTTGACTTTGACTTTCACTTTGAAAGTAAATATTATGATTTTAAAAAATATAACATAAGAATATAGTAGGGAGTTCCTAGTAGGGAGGCTACTAGGAAACAGGAAATAGGGAACGCTTCAACTCAAATTTCTGCTCAACTTTTTTTTATTAGGATAGATAGGATAGAAAAAAGCTTTCCCAAAAACATAAATTCCAATGCTTTCAATTGGACAGTGGATTTTGAACTAGTGGCGTAAATGTTTACATTTGTAATAGTTTTTCCTCGTATAGAAAATCATATCAATGATCACTCCTTTGGTCCTCTGCCTGTCCGGCATAATGCAACAAAAATCAGTTTCACGCTATATCCCGCACACATCAGGACAGAGAGCCTAATGTTAAGACACTCCATTCCCCATTTTCCGCCGAATTCTGGAGGCATTGCGTGTTGAGTCGCGAAACTCAAGGCCGCGAAAAGGGAGGAAAGTATTTTTTTCACAACACACCTGCACTTCTAGATGATTCTAGCTAATCCAGTTTTAACAAACTTCCTTTTTCATTTTAACTTCAGTAAAGTATCGTGATATGCAGCGAAAGCCGTTCTTTGTTTCAAACGTATAGTAATTGTGTATTAGGAACGAATAAGCATTTAAGGTAATTATAATCTGTGTGGGCCAGAGATAACCCTACCTACGCTACGTCCTAAATACGCTGTAATTTGTAAATATTTGTTTTGTTGCAGTTCAATAGATAAACGCTTTTCACTATATCTAAAGGTTTTGTTACTATTACTTTTGTAGTTATCGCCATTTTTGTAATGTCTAACATGCATATAATAATTTGTCATTGTATGTAATATTATTATGCTTTGACATGAGATGTGGAGACATTGCATAAACGTATAGTATTAGCTAATACTAATAAACAGATTTTTCCTCATTTCCTGTTACCATAGAAAAAAATATTTTTTCCCCCTTCAAAATATTTTACCACCAAAATAGTTGTCAATTTTCTTTTTGACATTAGTAAATATAATTTTAAAAACAATTTGATTCGCTGTGATTTTAATTGTAATATTATAATATCTAATTCATGGTGCATAAGATTGGATAAAGAATACGTCGTTTTCTAATAAGAGCTGATGTGGATCTAATTAAGAAGAGACGGGTGTAATTATATAGTTAAGTCTCTAAGAGGCACCTGATTCGTTTAAAAATATTACAATGAAGAAATAAATATTTTTTGTAATTTACTTACCAAGAAAAAGCAAAGATCACACACACGATCTGATTGCAAAAAAAATCCAAAATCTACACAAAGTTCACTGTAAATATAATAAAAATTATTTTAAATAACTTGATCTATAATTGAACGACGGTAATGGTACCACCGCTGTGAGTGTCGGCTCAACACTGACGCTTAGGAAGAGTAGGTCGCCACCACTATGTCAAGTGAGCTAGCTCATACTTTCTAAGGAAACTGAAAAAATTATAACAATAAGCTCTGCTATTTAATACTTATTTTTATATTTAATTATAATTAATTTATGAAATGAAATCATTTGAACATTTCGTAGAGAATAACTTCGTAGCAGACCGGTTCTAGCATCCATCCGTCCGTCCGTCCTTTTTCTAACTTTCTTTGACCTCAATACAATCGAATACGTTTTGGTGAGCATTTTATAACGTAACGTTAGGGTATTTTCGTTTTCGAATCGATAATAAAAAGTGAAATTCATTATATTTATTAGCATTTGTCATTGTATATTCTGAATTCTTAATTTTTATTGCGGAATGAATATTCGTGAATTGTTTGTTATTCAATGCAATCTAGTATCTAATCGAGAAATTTAATGAATATTTATAATGTTATTATGTTCCACAAGCCGGTGTGAAATCGAGAGAATGTTGAAAAATAGAGCAGATTCAATTTCGAATATTTTTTCTGATTGTACACGAACATTATTTGATCCCTCCCCACTCGGGGGAATGAATTATTTTCGTTACCTCACTCTGATAATAAAGCAATGCGCGGCGTTGAGTTCCGCTACGCAGCACGCAATATCTCAAAAAGGCGGTGCGTGGGGAACGTAGTGTCTGATAATAGTTAACTCTGATCTCTCACTGTGAAACTTAAATGTTTCCTAGTACAAACGTCGTGGAGATAAGAATTTGTAAGTTTTTTTAATTAAAAATTCGTCGGCGCTTGTGACTGTAAACGCTGCAGGTTGTGGGCTCGATTCCCACTCGTGGAAATAAAACATTTAAGTAATGTTCTTATTTCTTCGTTCTGGTGCAAAGCGCGACGCTCCGCAACTCAACACGCAATGCTTTCCGAAGTCAGCGGAAAATAGGGAACAGAGGGTAGCACTGGGTCCGACTAGTCTGCTGTGTGCGGTATACAGCCTGAAGATGCTAACTTTATATTTTGAAGCAGGTAGGTAGGTAGCAAGTATTTATTATAATATTGAAAATTAAAAAAAAAATTGTCTAAATTCTTTACCATTTGGCTTAACAAATTTAGTGAATAACCGCGAATATTTGGTAACTTTTCTCAATTTTAAATATAAATTACTTAGAGATTGCATCTCGCACTAAACACATCTCTGACCTCGTAACAAATAAGCTGAAGTTTCATTTCAAGGCCTACAAATTGCTAAGTGTTTCTATAAAATAGCATAAAACAAACCTCGTCTTGTGTAAATATTTAACATATATTTTAAATAAAATATTGATTAAAAAAAATACTGCGTTATGTATTCCAAACAAATACTAATCGATTATTTTGTATATAAATTATTATATATTTTTTTGTTTTATTATATAAAAACAAATATTGAAATATTATCAAAGGTACTAAACCACCAAATGTATATCCATGTACAGAAAATTTCACAAGTATTTTTTTTTCAGAACGTAAATTAAATTTAACACGCAATGCGTACAGAATTCGGCAGAAAGTGGGGAACGAAGTGTCTTAACAACTAGGTTCCCTCTGCCTACCCTACTGTGTGCGGGATACAGCGTGAAGCTGATTTTACTTTTTTGTAAATTAAAAGTTGAGTTTTATTGGCCACAATATTCAAATATCACACAAAATAGAATCAGTAAATCATATAGTGTATAATTTATTATGATCGCAAACGTATAATTACGATTGTTTGTTTTTCATTTAAAACCCTATAATGCGATAAAAATAATCATAATTGTATTACTTACAAAAATAAAAGTTATGGAGTTAAAATTTAATTAATAGAAAAAATCAATCATTTTCTTTGTATGTATTTATCTTTATATAATAGGTTTATAAAAGAAGATACGTAATGAAACATACTTAATTACCAATTTTATTCATAATTATAAGATTAAGACCAAATGATATTATTCATTCAAAGCGCTTTACCGATGTCCCATATTGTTTGATTTACAAAAATTTTTTCTTTCTGTTCTGTTATGCTCTTTTTATTATTTGTATTATTTAATTTTTCTTTAGTACGTGTATCCAAGCGTATGTCATATTGGATAATGTATGTGAATCTATGCTGTCAGTGCAAGCTGTCAAATGTAAACAACATTAAAAATGGCTCTTCCTCTCGGAATAAGAAGTCATTCTCAAAAGGTTTGCAGCCTTTATAAAAGGGCTTTGCGTAATTTAGAAGCATTTTACGACAGACGGTAAGTAAGAGAAATTAGACAAATATTCATTAAGCGTTTATTATGCCATTACGTAACCTATTGTTTTTACACAAGTAACCTTTTATTTTCCAGATTTTTAATATGTTATTTTATTATCGAGGAAAAAATTAATCTTGAGAATTAGTCAGTTTGAAAATTATTATAAGGTTTTTTTTTATTTAACATTTTAAGTAGTTTTTAACGTTTTTATTTAATTATAGAAATTAACTACCTATTTGTGTGTAGTTTTGAAATCGACAGAGTATTTAAATTATGACGTATATATATAAAGCAAATAATGTTTAAGTAAAAGAATATTGACATAGTTTACTTAATTGTATATTAAATAACATCTTTTCTATGGCATATTGTATTAAAAACTTTTATTCACAGCCATGTATACCGTTACCAGGCTGTTTTACTGAGAGAACGTTTTGATAAGAATGCGAAAGTTGCAGACTCTCGTTTAGCACAAGAACTGCTTAAGAATGGTGAAGAGGAACTTTTCCTTACCCAACATCCTATTCCAAAGAAATGTAAGTATTTTTCAAGAATATATATGGACATTCATTTATTATATATAATTAGAAATTACAGGATTTAAGATGTAACAAGTATCTGTATAACAAGTATGTTTATCATCCTATCTATACTTACAATCAGTCATCCTTACTCCACTCATTCACTGTTATAAACTTCTTCATCAGTCAAGTATACACTTTTATAACAAACTTCCAAACGACGTGGTTAATTTATCACTGAACAAATTTAAAAAAGTGGTAAAGCACAGGCTCTGCCAAAAAGCTTATTACTCTGTTAAAGATTATGTTCGCGATAAAGATGTTTGGAAATGAGTTGCTCTATTTCTAAGTTAAAATTGTTAATTGTGATTTATAACAAATGTTGGCATTTAAAAAGAGTGGCCATGAGTTTCTTTGCCTGTATCTTCTCATGAGCTCAACCATTTGAACGGGCTTTTTTGAAGTCAAAATTGCACATTTTTTTTGGTTATTTTGTTTTGCATTTTTTTATCTTTTATGACATGTCCAAGTGAATGTTAAGCATTTTTATGGAATAAAGATATTTTGACTTTGACTTTGACTTCATACATGCCCTCTGGGAGTTCTCATGCTTTTTATGTGAGCTTCCAGTATCATCAATACTATATTCTCAAATATCAATAAATGACTCTCATACTACTCTCTCCTATACATATTATAATACTTCTAAAATATATTGTTCACACCAATTTCAGTTGCTACCAGTGTTGGAGGTGTAGCTCATGAGCGTGTCGTCACTCCACCCGACTGGGTACTCGACTACTGGCATCCACTAGAAAAGGCCCAATACCCAGAATACTTCAAGCGTAGAGAGGAAAGAAAAAAAGAATTTATAGCAATGTGGGAGAAGGAATATGGCAAGCAGGACGAAAAAGAAAAACACCATTGAGTTGTATAGATAATTTATGTTAGTAAAGTAATTGATGTTAATTCTTTTGGTTTTATTTTAGTGTACTTTTCAAGGAATTAAGTGAGATTTTTGCAGGAATTAAAATTAACAATTTTTTTGGAACACAACACCTCACTTCTTAAATAGACCAGAGTAAGTACAATAAACACCTTAGATATATCAATAAGATATATACTCTAATTTATTTACCAGTAACTATATATGCATGAACTTTACAAGAGACCCCAAAAATACCAGACACTTATGACATATGCAGACCATTTATGACAAAAAATATGTTGGGAGGTATTGTGGTTATTTTACTGTATATTTAAGACAATCGTCATTTTTATTACCGGACTGAGTTGTTTCTCTTATCTTGTATGTATGTATTTAATATTCATTAATACCTCATTTTTCCAAACCCCTGAATGGATTTCGGAACATAATTGAGGTATCTTTAGGTTTATCTTAGTCGCCCAAGTGTTATTAGATAAAGGACGTTAAAAAAATTAAAAATGGCGGCGGCGCAACGCCATTGTACTTACACTGAACTGAACTGAACTTACATTGTACTTAACTGAAGAACTTACATAAATATTTTGTTTTCGAATACTGCAACATGGGTATATGCATATTTGAGTGTATTTTCTTCAAATTATTGAAAGCATACAGGAATAAGGCACCAGTTATCTTCTCCTACTTGAGTATGTTAATTAGAAATATTACGCATATAGCAGGATATGCAGAGGGAACATAGTGGTAGTGGTAATCCCACCCACCAACCCACAATCCTCGCATTTACCGTCAGATGTTGAGCCACTGCCCACAGCAAATTTTAAGGGAAAGATATAAGGCTAAATAAAATACTGCAAACCTTTAAAACTTTATTGTTAACTTTAAACTATATATATAGAAAAATAATATGCTTCTGTCATATGTAATGTTTAAAGGTTATATAACCTAGTTTAGATTAGTAAGGACTTAGTAAGGAAATCCTTACAGCGCCAAAAATATTAAGAATTAAAAAAAAAACAATAATTAGACTGAAATAACCTTATAGAAATATTGTTCTTGTTTTTTTATAATTTAAAGATTAATAAAATGTATATTTAAATAATATTTAACCATACCTTAATACCGTCTAATGTATACAAAAGATAATATTTAAAACAAAAAAGGGTGAATGACTAATAATTTTACAGTAATCCTTACATTGTTCGTAATTATAATTTTATTTGCACAGCCAAAACCAAAAATATTCATTGTGACGGTAATTGCATTTTATTTAAAAGATTCATCATAAAGTAATAATGTAAGTATTTATTAGCCAAAAAATTGTGTAATTGATATAATTCTAATAGAAAATGTTATATAAGAAAATAGCAGAAAGAAGTAATTGTACTTGTTAACAACCATATGCAGAACCTAAAAATCTGATCTAACGTTGTCTTGTCATTGTCACTTTTTGTTAATTTACAAATTTATAATGCTTTGCAATGTCTCTTTTTCAAAACAAAATAGAACTAAGATACTAACATTGGCGGCCATCTTTTAAATCATGAAAATCTTATCTCACTGTAGTAAAACAGCCAATATAAATTTAATTTTCGATTTATATACACACGACTAACATCAATTTATTCTTCACACCAGACCACACACATATGTTAAGTATAAATAAATGAGCCATTTTAATGATTGGAAGCAATTATTATGATAAAAATAAAAAAAAAAGTAGCATCATTATAAATAAGATCATTCTATTATTTTTATATTCCTCAAATATGCTCAAAACAAAACATTTAATGTTATTTTATTGAAACACAATTTAGAATATTATTCATTAAAATATTTTGCAATATTTTTATTGCAGTCTATCTATAAAAAACTGTAGGCATAATATAACGCAACTATAGTAATTATTAAAAACAGTAAGTTTTAATCAATGAATAAAAATTCTGTTTTTTTTAATGACACTAAAATAATTGTCACTAAAATTACAGATTCCAAGAATAATATTGTTATTTATTTTTATGAAAATTATATTAAAAAAAAAGCTTCATTTGTAATATATAAATGCCATTTCAGGTATATATTTTTGCTATTTTCAATTTCCGCCCAATGTTTGCCCCCTTCCCCAGTTGTGTCCAAACATTGACCCTCCCGTGGGACGCGCGCCTGTCGCCGGCCTACTCTGAGGAGCGGTACCAAAGCCACCTACGTACCGAGTTTCAGGGAAGATTTGTTTTCTGAAAGGGAATAAAATAGATATTTATTACAAGTTTTGCACAATCATTTATGTAACAATGAATTATACCAATCAAATTAAAACTAACTTTCACAAACTTTCATTTTTATAATATTAGTAGTACTTATACTTACATGAAATTGGGTGGTGACAAGAGTGCTGGTCCACCAAATTCTTGTGGGTATTTGAACATAAGGAAGAATGACAAATGACCGATAAGAATGCCAAGGAGCTCCATTACACCGCTAAATGAAGAGAAAAATATATTAAAAATATAAGTGTAATTTAATTTACAAGTGAGGTAATTAATGTATACTAATATAAGTGAAAAAGCTTAGTAATTTAATCGTTAGGTAGGTTTTTATAAAAATGGACTTGATGTCATTGTGGCACAGCAGTGTAATCATATAAGAGCAATGTTCATCTCAACATTAAGTTCCCTCAGCTTGCACTGGTATTTGTGGGAGTCTAAATATAAAAAAAAAATTAAACTTACCCTCCACTAATAACTAAGTTAAATGCAAGTAACACCCACGGCAGATACATGGCCTTGAAGCGAGTGCCAAACCAAAATGACACAATCACATCTTTGTTCAGCTGACACCAAACATACAAAACTGATAACACCATAGGGTCCATTAGTATCTGAAATAATATTTTATGTCATTTTAGAAGCTCCCGATTTAAACAGTTTTATAAAAAAGGTCTTTTTTTTCACATTATGTTACCTAAGTTACTATTCTATTCAAACCTACTCTAATATATTATAATAACATAATTACAATATAAAAGTAATTACTTCAAATGTATATTTTTAGGTCTTTAGGCTTTATTTACACTATCATCAACAAAAACATAGATACACTATTGATACATCATATGAAATATTGTCTTTAAAAGGCTCTATAGTCCAAATTGAGCTTAATTCAACAATATTTTGAAATATTATTTCAATATTTATTTGAGTGGATGCAATTCCATAAATATTTCTTCCCTTCATAACCTATATTCTTATATATATTATTAATCATCTTGTGAAATAAATTTTCAAGCCTTGGCAAGATTATATTTATTTTAAATATAAACTTTTTCTTATGTAGAATTAAGCCTCACATGGGTGGCAAATCAGTCTTAAATAAACTATTAGTTCCTGAGATTAGAAGTTTCAACAAAGAAATGCTTCAGATTTATGGGTAAATTATTAAAGATCATGAAAATACTCACAGGTAGGTTTACTAAAAAGCCAATAGCAACACTGCAGACCCAGTTAAATAGCAACATATAAAAATAATCCGCAGGCTTTCCTGCAAACATCCCCGATTCTAATCTTTGTGAATAATTGTATAGGAAGTAGCAGTTTATCAAGAAGTGGAATCCCGTGGAGGGGCCTATTGGGTAATAGAATAAGGCTGTGATGGGTCGCCATATCTGAAACATAAAACTGATGTTAGTCTGTTGTGATCTATATGGAGTAATGCCACAGCTACTGATTATTTACATTAAAAGCAACTGTGGGTTTGATTTTCACTGATAGGAATGAATTATATCCATTCTCCTCACTCTTGTAATTAAACAAAGCACTGAATTGAGTTTCAACACTCAATATCAATAAAATTAGGAATGCAGTGTCTTAACAATAGGTTCCCTCTGTCAGTCATACCATATAAAGCTTAAAAATATATCTTTATGATGTCCTATTATCTTGAAGATAGAACATAGAACATAATACCTTAATACTTTTTTGTCCTTTAAGCCCATATAGAGCACATTATTAATTGTTAAACTAAATTGACAACTAAGCCAATAGCTATAGAATGTTATTAAAAAACAACTTATAAATATGATGCAATATATTATATGCATATTTTTTACAACATAAAAAGAAATAAAAATTATATAGTTTATAGGTCAAATAATAACTTATAGCATAAAAAAATATAATCATTTTCACTATAATACTATAAAAGGAAGCTAATGGACACCCACACAAATAATGTTATTATTACTTGATGTTTAAAATATGTAATTTGTTATAACAATACCTAATATATTTCATGATCTCATAAAAAGTAAACAATATAAAAAATAAACTGGTTCCTAGATTAAGTCAGTTATCTGATTTATCATATATGATATGCAATAAGAAACAATAATAGAACATACCTGAAATTGATATATGAATGGATAGAAGTCCAAGATGAAATAATAATAACTAATTATACCAAATCTTCCAATAATACTTAAGCCTATAGTGAATGTCAGCCAATAACGGGTAAAAAATGGTACACTATTGTACCAGTCCTTAAATTCAGTCATGGTTGTGGCTGTATAGTAATGTTTATTCGTAGATAACACTGACTCGAGTTTCAACACTTTTGATCTTCATTCGGCAATCGTGATTCAAACAAAACGAAATACAACAAGTACACGTGTCTCTAGCGAATTTGTCGCCGAAACTTTGCGAAGAGTTAAAATAAAATGATATTTATGTTTTTGACATTTTTAACATAGATAACATATCTAATATCTATGTCCACAGGGTGTAAAATGTAAATTGTATCAAAATATTTGTACCCTGTCGATAACGACAGAGTAGAAAGAGAAGAATATTGATAAAAAATAAGAATATTAAACTATAAAATTGTATACGGTACAATATAGTATGTGATGTGATATTTTATATAAGAAATTAAACGATATCGTATAATAAAAAGTGTAATATTTTTTACATGTACAAATATTTTTTGTTTTTAAACTTTTTAAATCACTGATATATCAAATATGTCAATTTAATTTGTCAAATATTTAAAAACATAACCTGTATATTTTAGCCGGAATTAGTTCAGTTTTACTATAATAATAAAAATATAATATTACCTACTCCTTAAAAAATGCGGAGCTTAATTAGAAAATGTGTTTCAATTAGCAATTTTTCATTTACTAGAATAAATACTGTAAGACTAGTTTCTTCTAAGAGCGATGCACAAAAAGAAGAACCTAAGAATGTCGAAGAAATTAAAAAAAGTAAAACGTTTTCTTTTTTGCCAAGTTATATATATAAACTTTTCTATATTATTATTACTTTTATTTACGGCTATTATTCTTTATCTTATTATATTAAGACTGACTGGCTATATGTAGTTATTATTACTTTTCTTTCTTAGATATTGTTGTGGAGAAATATGGAGCAGTCACTACATTGAATATTGATCGTCAAAACACTCGCAACAGTCTAGATGAAGCTACCCTTAGAGAAATGGTTGAGGCTATCAATAATTTTGATAAAGACAATGAGGCTAAAGTTTTAGTATTCAATGGTGAAGGTGGCAGCTTTTGTTCTGGTTTTGATATGGATGAAGTTGCAGAAAAGGGTTACCACACTTTAATTGATGCTGCTGTAAGATGAATATAAAATATTTTTAATTTTCTTATTGTCCTTATTGATTTTCATGCTGTATCCTGCATACAGATAGGCTGCATGGTGGTTTTATTCGGCCACAGCAGGCAAATGATAATAATCAGTTATCCCAAGCAGGAATTGAGCCCACAATATTCATATTTACAATTATACTACTCGAAAATAAAAATTGTTTAAAATATTATACTTTTCAGTCAAGACTTTTGAGAAGGCCATTATGTGATAAACCTACAATAGCAGCAGTAACAGGATATGCTGTGGGTGAAGGGTTTGAATTGGCACTTGCTTGTGATTTACGAGTTATAGAGGATACAGCAGTGCTAGGTTGTCTTGGAAGGAGATTTGGTATGTATTATAAATTTTTAATTTTAGTAATGATCACTATTTCTATACAATACCCCTTGCACAATGAATAGTGTTAATTGGTAAACTAGAGGAATTATGATAATTAGAAAATAACCATTGTGGCAAAGTGGAATTACGTCTGAGTGTAAATTCAATATTTGTGAATTCAATCTCTTGTGGGAAATGAATTATTTACAAAACCAAAGCATAACATAGTAACAAATCATAAAATTAATATAGATAGCCTCCAGTGTCAATGCTAGATTCTCTCTGCCTACTCTCCCTTATGTGAGGGATGAAATGTAAAGCTGAAATAGAAGGAAACAATTTAATTAGTTAAATAGTTAGTACTGCAAATAATTGTTTACAATATATTTATTAGTTCCTTAACTTCATTTTTCATAATCTAATTTATAATTCAAAAACATTGAAGAGAACTGGCTTTGTGTAAGTAGCCATCAAAATTTGTTTCACTGTGCTAATATGGCTCCAATTAAAATCAAATATACTAATTATACTTATTTATTGTGTTTTTTTTTTCATATATTTCTTATATAATCAATTTAAGGTGCACCACAAAGTATGTATGGAGGCAGACGTCTAACAGCGCTCATTGGTCTCTCCCGAGCCCTAGACTTGCTTATAACAGGTCGGCCAATATCTGGTGCAGATGCTAATGTAATGGGTTTAGCTTGTAAATTAACAACTACTGGCACTGGTAATTATTTATTTTGTTTTATAATTTTTATTAAAGAATTAAACTTAAAAATGTAAGGTTACTGTATGTATTATATTAGATGTGTCTTCACTACTAAAACTAGGAAAAATTTGTTTTCCTTTGCAATATTAAATTAAAACAGACACAATTTTTTCGTTAAATTACAGCTCTCGGTGAATCCATAAAACTAGCTAAATCTTTAATAAAATTCCCACAAAATGCTCTCATAATGGACAAACTAGCTGCTGTCAATTCACAATTAAATCCAAATACTGAGGAAAGTATGAGAGATGAAGCAGTTATGCAAAGTTTATTAGGTTCCGCTATGGAAGATTTAAATAATGGTATAAAGAAGTTTCAAGGAGGTTAGTACGTACAATAAAAGTATTGTTGCCACCCTACAGTTAGAAGGGTTTGCAGATTTAATTTTAGATTTTCTTTACTTTTGGTTGTTTTCTTCCCAAACAATGAGGAAAAGATTAAATAACCTAACTTTGTCTGGTCAAGACTCATCAACCATACTATACTTTTAATGTTGAATTTGAATTAATTATATATTCAATATGCATTCAAATCCATCCATTACACTGTACTTTTTAACAATCAATAAAATTTTTCCTATATATTTTTTTATTACAGGCATTGGTAAGCATGGCAAATTCTATAAACTAACAGAAGTGCCATTGAAGGAATGGGAACTGGAAGAATCCTTTGAAGAAATTGTTAAAATAGACGAGGATAAAGAAAAGAAACCTTAAGTTTTATTTAGCTAAGATTTTAGGCTTTATTTAATTAATTTTTGTTTTAACTTAAGTGTACGTTGAAGGCTTCTATTAAATACTAGTCTATTTATTTTATTGATAAAATCTCCTATCCTAATAAATGTTAATAAAGTTTATATATTTGTTTTACTAATCCTCAAATATTTTTTTATGGTATATTTGGTAATTACTAATTAGATTTAAAGATTAATAATTTAAAGCCATAGCAGCACAGTAGAATAGCATCTGACTGTAAACATGATTGTAATGGATTCAATCCCTAATTGAATGAAATGATTTTTTTTTTCTAAATCTGGTAAAAATTCCCAATAGGAAAAATTAGAAACCCAACTTCAGGACAGCCACAACTCATCAACCATACTGTACATTACTATGCTCTATTTTTTTTTTTTTTTTCTCTAAACATATCGTGCAATCAGCCGTAGTAGCTATGAGCAGATGAGTGAAAGGAAACAGTCTTGTTAAGTGCTACTCCCAATGGAGCACACCGTTTTATTTATGTAGTCAGTTTTTATGCTGACTACCCTGGTCGAAGATATCTCGTGCTTTCCTGAGTCGGCGGATGCTTTCAGGTATTGTTAATTGTTTAGCCAGAAGGTTGGGATGTTTTTCGAGCCTTGCTTTGTAACGATCACTACAAGCAGCAATTTCCTCTCTCACTAGTGGGACATCAAGGTGTTCATGAAGCTCACTTGTTTTAATGAACCAGGGTACGCTTGATATCTGTCTCAGAATATTATTTTGCACCCTTTGCATTATCATGATATTGCTGGCACTAGCAGCGCCCCACAGTTGTATACCATAAGTCAAGATTGGTCTTATCATTGACTTATATATTAGTAATTTGTTGTCAACTGATAACTTAGAGTTTCTTGCCATTAGCCAATGTAGACATTTGTATTTTAGGTGAATCTCGTCCCTTTTGGTTTTGATGTGTTTCTGCCAGGTAAGTCTACGATCCAAATG
>HE672075.1:802279-880953 GCA_000313835.2 Heliconius melpomene melpomene
ATGATATTGCTGGCACTAGCAGCGCCCCCACCAGTTGTATACCATAAGTCAAGATTGGTCTTATCATTGACTTATATATTAGTAATTTGTTGTCAACTGATAACTTAGAGTTTCTTGCCACTAGCCAATGTAGACATTTGTATTTTAGGTGAATCTCGTCCCTTTTGGTTTTGATGTGTTTCTGCCAGGTAAGTCTACGATCCAAATGCATGCCCAGATACTTTACAGAGTCTTGGTGTGTGAGCTGAATACCATTTAGTGTGACAGGTGTACAGTTTTTCTTACATAAGGTAAATGAGACCTGTACTGATTTGGCTACATTAACAGCCACTCTCCATTTTACGAGCCATTCCTTCATCATATTAAGGCTATTCTGTAGGATCTTAGAAGCTTCAATTGGACATTTGTTGGAAGCCAAAAGAGCAGTAGCAGTCTGCAAAGGTGGCGATTGTTACCTCAGGGTTTTGTGGCAAATCAGATGTAAATAGTGTGTACAAGATAGGTCCCAAAACAGAACCTTGTGGCACACCCGCACTCACTTCATAGAAGCCTGAAGTGGTGTTTCTCTCCTTGACTTGAAATATTCTATCGGAAATATAAGATTTCATAATTCGGTAGAATGAATGCGGGAGTAGGGTTTTTATCTTGTACAACAAACCCCTGTGCCATACTCTATCAAAAGCCTGCTGTATGTCTAGAAAGGCCGATGAACAGTACTCTTTCTTTTCAAATGAATTTTGAATTTTTCTACATACTCTATGTACCTGTTCTATGGTGGAGTGTTCCTTTCGAAAGCCGAACTGGTGATTCGGTACAATGGATTTCTTATCTAGAGCAAGATTAAGTCTAAAGAGTAGGCACTTTTCAAAGATTTTTGACATAGCCGGAAGTAAGCTGATTGGTCTATATGAGGTGAGTTCATGAGGAGGTTTACCAGGTTTATGGATCATCATTACTTGGGAAACTTTCCACAAATCTGGGAAGTACCCGATCCTCATCATAGCATTAAAGACCATTGTAAGATATACCACGGCTTTGCGCGGTAGTTCTTCGAGAACCTTTTTGTCTATGAGGTCGAACCCAGGTGCTTTGTTGTTTTTCATAGACTTAATAGTTCTGGCTGTTTCGTTGGGCGTCACTGATTTTAGGGGAACGTCGAGCTGGAAGTCTTGATTGAGAACCAAATCAATATCTGTTTGCTCTATTAAGTTAAATAAGCCTCAGGCTTTAAGGTCGTGAGGTAACTACTAATACACAATAACCTTTATTCTTAATTAAAAAAGTATTACTAAATTCATATAGACTTCATTTGAGGAACTGTTTTTCTCAAGAAAATCTCTTAAAATTTAATAAGACAAAAGAATATATTAGAAAGCATTATTTATTAACATTACAATTATTCGTCTTTAATTCCCTTTTCCGCCTGATACTTGTAGTGTAAGTCTGAACAGTCCTCATTAGAAATGTTAACCCAACCCTTGTCGTTGATGTGGTATACTCTAATTATACCACCAGAGTACGCGTCACGGTGGGTGGCATGGTAAATTGCACGACGACCGAGCTCTGAAAGTGAAACAATATATTAAAATGAAACATTGGTAGGAGTTTCAGTATTAAATTATGTTTATCAGAAATATTGTAAGACTTATCAGTTCTGTCTCTTTAGGTCTACTGAGCCACCAAAATACAGGTATATGATTCTATCATTGCTGCAAATCTCAATGATAGAATATATATACTTTGATAATACTTGTATTTTGGTCCAACAAGGCAAGAGACACATAAATCGTAATAAATATAAGTTATTTGATAATAAAACCTTGTGCCTCAGCATCTTCCAAGTCCCAGCTGTAACCAGAGTCCAAAACACCAAAAGCATACACAGAGCCAGAGCCCACCGAGAACACCTTGCCCGGAGTGCGTGTGCCTTCACTGTCTACATAGTATAGTTGTGCACCCTGAAATAATAAAATGATAATGTTACAATAAATCATATATATAATTAAGAAATTAAGTAAAAGTATATTGTAAAGCTAGGTATGTTTAAAAATTTAAGTAAAAATTTTTGCTCAAATATTTTAGCTATTTAATTAATAAAGGGAATATTAATAAAATATGTCAGACAAGTTTCATGATTTTTTGACCTCTTTCACCTACTTTGTCTGTCTAGTTCACTTTGCTTTGCATTGAGGCCTTGCAAATTGAGTAGAATAACTCAGCACCACAGATACATTTCTTTGCCTCATTACCAGAGTAGGAAAATATTACATATTTCATTCTAAGATGTTATAGTTCTGATTTTCATTAAATTAAATACAAAATACTTACTCTCTTATCAATCCCAGCAAGCATCATACCCATGCTAAGTCCCATTCCTTTGTAATTGTAAACCATGTTAGCCATTAGTTTACTGGCAGCGGCTACAGAAATCCGTTCACGGTTCCTAAGTTCGTACAATCTACATTGTTTTGCTAGAACTCTGTCCCAATAGACACAATCTGCTGCACCACCGGCAAGGGTGCCTAGAAAGATAAATATTGTTTTAGATTCATGCTGCATCTGACATGGAATAAGCTTAACAAAGGGAACCAAAATGTTAAAATACTGCATTCTCCCTAAAATGTTAAGATACTGCATTCTCCACATTCTGCCTTACATTCTTGAATTTAACACCTCATTTTATATATTTCTATACTGATCCAAATGACAACATGATGTCATTTATTTTGTTATGTTGTTTTATTAATTTCTTCTTACCAAGTAAATAGTCATTGATTTCAACAATTTTCTTCATGGATTGAGAACCAATGAATTGACCTCCTGTGGCTCTAGAGTCTACCGCGAGGAGCACACCACCCTGTAAATATTGTCCATATATAGAATACTATGCTTAGTTTGATAGGAGTTATTATTTATAAATACATGAGATATTTAAATTAAATAATTATAAGAGTTTAAATTAAAAACAATAACTTACTTTGTAACGAAATCCTAACGTTGTAGTTCCGTGATCGAATTCAATCTTGATCTGGCGGCCGGTCTCATCTTTAGTGTTAAACTGCGCTAGAGTTTCTACAGGCTATAAGATTAAGAACACCAATAAATATAATATATATAAGAAATCATGATAGTTTCAGCAAAATAACCTTCACTTACGTTTGCAAACGGTGGTGTAGCAAGCTGAGCACAATTATTGAAATTTTGGGTATACCCAAGTACATCATTGTTCATTGATAGAAGAGAATCAGTTGGTTTTAAGTTGATTTTTTCATCTAAACGACAAAGATCTAGTAAAGCCATAATTCTATCTTATTTTCTTACTGTTTATTAAACCAAACTTTAATTTTCTGAATGGGATGACAAGCGAAAATAAAATGCTAAATAACGCCGAAAGCTATGACAGCTGTCACATTTCTGCACAGACTAGGTCAGTATAAATAACCCTTAAAATATTTTAATTTTAAAATTATTTAAGATTTTTATTTATGTTATTTATTCATATTGAAATTGATTTAGTAAGTACTAAGTATTATAGTTATTCACTGTCCGCTAAAACAGATTACAATAAATAAATCTATTCACTACAAGATGACACCTCTGTAGCACCAAGGACTGAAGTTTAGTATAAAACTAAATAATATATTCTATTCTATAATAGATGGTAGCACTCGACTAAATAAACCAATTGATAAAATAATTGAAACTGGAGTAACAATAAATATCGTTTAAATACTTTTTTAATTTGTTGATTTTATGAATAAACAGATGATGATGATGATTATGTTTCTACAAAATTACAAACAGGAAAGAGCAAAGTATTAACTCAATATCCTATAATAGACATCTGTTTTAACATTTAATAATTAAACTAATATTCAAGTAGAAAAAAACAAACGAACCCTGGAATTACTCAGAAATACAATACTTTTTAAAACATTATAAATAATTGAGTATTTTTTTGTAACATGAATAAAAAAAACGTGTGATAATATTTTTTTAAGTCCTGAATATTAAATTAAGCCCTAAAAAACCCTTAATAGACTGTCTTACGATGATTGTTTACGAAATATTTATATTTCTGTGGTGACGTAAAATAGGGCACGTAGTTGGTTGTGATAAATACACGATATATCGATCTAACAGGTGAAAAAAAAAACAATTTCTCTTCTATATATCAGCATTACCTTTCAATGAGGGTCTGAAATTCAAGTAAAGAAATAAATATTAACAAAAATAAACTTCATATTATTTTAAAATTAAAATGTTTTTGCCATTATTCTTCAAATCTTAGCGAAACGAAAGCAAAACGATAAGTTACAAATTAATGGGGAAAGACTAACGGTTTAAGAATTATAAAATTCAGTGAATACAGCATTATCGAATGAATAGTTCCGCTCAACCTGTCATTATTCTATGAGTCAGAACTAATTTACATATTTTTGTTTAAAGCTGACGGGAACGTGAAGACATTGATACGATAACTTTACTAAGCTAGTGTTATATACATTTTTAAATATTTACCTATATATCAGTTTTATTTCATGTTATGGATTACATAAAGATTAAATATCAATTTACTCGGTTTTTTAAAGTTATTGAAAGGTATATAGGTTTTATTATAAATATATTTATTGTGCCTGTGCTTTAAGATAAAAAAAAATATATATCTTATGTAGATATATGGTAAGTGGGTAGGCGAAATTAACATTTTATCGTATAGGATTTGAACTCATAACCAACGATAAAACACTCCCAAAGGCTTCCTAGGAGCATGTATATTGTATATCTTTATGGAAGTTGTAGAGTCACGTTCCAAGAACGCTTATCTAAACTGTATTATGTGGAAGTGTAAGCATTATTTTATTCATATATAGCTAAAGTCTCGGTGACTTCACTAAGTACATGTACAAAAATTGATCTTGATCTTACTCTATGATTGTTAGATTTGATATGTCAAAAACATTACAACGACAAATAGAGATATAGAGACTTCTGGCGAAGTGATTTTGTGCTCAACTGGCACGCCCGGAACGCCATAATAAAAAGAACAGAACAGAGGTATCTTACGAATATTAGATGTTTTTTGATCATCATTGTATTTATTTTAATTAACCTAAGCTAGTTATTAAGTAAGGAATTTTATAAGCTGATAAAGTTACTAGTTAATTTTGTGTTATAGGTAGGTACAGGTTGTGATGTTATGAGAAAGTTCATTGTAAAAGATTAAATTGAAATAATTTGTAATTAAACAAATACCAAATATTCGATCGCAGTAAAAGCAACAATAAGGTTGGTATGCTATAAAAGCAATAATATTCAAAGATATTCAAAGTAATAGAAGGACTTGATCTGGCGATCCGTAGCAAATGGAAATGAGCGGATTTAAATCCTAAAAAACAATTCATTCCTAGAAATGGAAATCGAACCCACATCCGCCGTGCTTAGAGTCAAAGCAAAGATAAAATAATATTTAATTACATATACAATTTGAATAAACGTCAATATTTAAAAAAGACATTAGATATTTCTCCTACGAAACATTCATCTCCCTAGATATATTACGCATATAATTTGTTGAAAACTTTAAAAATCAAATTCCAACAGTCGTGAACCCATGAGAGTCACGACGGTTTCCAAAAGTGCATATTAACGAATAACCTAGCCCAGCTAAATGATAGCCTAAAATTCATAATTGCAACTTGTGAGGGGCTGCATTCACACCGAATCGTAAGCGAACTGTGGAAGTGCTTTTGATTTTTGGATAACTAATGGCTGAATTGTGATGGTAGTTGGTTCATTTTTATTTAAATAAACATTATTATATAGTTTTTTTTATAATGTAAGCAAGAACATATTATTATTAAATATTTTTTTTATTTTCAACCAATCGTTCCCGAGATTAGAGCGTTAAACCAAACAAATTTATCTAGTTTAATATTTTAGCTTTACGTATATAAATCTACCTTATAACAGTAGAAAATAAATATTAAATATTATAGTAAAACAAAAAGAAAGAAATATTTACTGTGTAACATGCAGCACAATTTAGAGTATATTAGTGGATTTCTGAAATCCCTACGGTCAGTTTCCCATAGGAACCTTTGTTGAGACTGAAGTGACCTGACTTGTCACGCGATCTGCTCCGGTATTTATGAGGGTGTCCATATTTGAGGAATACTAAAATAAATGTGTTAAATATTATTTATTTGGAGCCGTATTGGTCCAGTGGTACAGCGTCTAAATATAACGACGGTTGTGGTTTTGATTCCACGTAAGAGAATGAATTACTTTCATTTAATATGTATTGAAAATTGGGCGTGGGGAACAGAATGTCTTAGGTTCCTTTAATATACTTACCTTGCTATATACGAGACACACAGTAAATCTACGAAAAAAATACTTTTTTTGTTTCATGCTGTATTTCGTCAACGCCACGCTTTGCCTTGTTACCAGATCGAGGCAATTAAAATTTTAAATAATAAATTTCCCTGTGAGGGAATCGAACTCACAAGTGCTGCGATTACAATCACACGTTTGTGCCACTGCTCTACGACGGCTTCATACATTACTTATATTAATGACTCATTCCTTCATTCAATTCTATAAATTAGTTGCTTGGGCGAAGTCTAAGGTATTATTCTGACTTTTAATGTGCGAGGTAATAGAAGTAACGTAGGAGACAAATTTGTTGTATTGTATTAGTAAAGGAGTGCCTTAATACAGAATTAACACTTAAGACACACCGTTCCACATTCACATGTTGAGTGGCGGTACTCAATACGATAAGGCCGCGCATCTGTAACTTAACCAAATTTTCAAAATAATTAGTAAAGTAATAAAAATAAATAAATTCCAAGAAAATTTCCACAATTTTACAGGTCACCTACTACTTTAATAGTGTCTGGGCAACCAGTGTCATAATGTCATACATTTCGAAGGCATGCTAATGACGGACTCTATTGACACCCAAATTGTTACACATTAGTGTCCCGCTATTAAATAGCCATATCAACTCACGCTATAGAAGAGAAAATAATTCGCCTCAAAACATATTTTGGTTATTTATTCGTAGAGACTAATATATAATATACTTATGTAAATGTGTGCTCTGGTAGCAAAATAAAGTGGTGTTAAGTTCCGCTCCTTAATACGCTTCGAAACGGCTAAAAACGCCTCCAGAATTAAAAAAATACCCCGAATGAGGATCGAACACATAACTATTGCATTTACAGTCAGACCCTGCTCCTTGCTCCTTACAGCTAGGCGCAGCGGTGGCTTCTTTTATTTCATGTTTATATTTAAATGTAATTTATTACCGCACTTTAGTGCGGTTCACACATATTCTATTTTTCATTTCATTATCAAAATGATGCGAAAGTAGTAAATTCGATCTTGTTATGGTTCATTAAAATATGACTATTCCGAGCACAAAGTTATGAAAGTTTAAATTGAACGTAAAGGTCCATAAATGAATATTAATTTAGTCTACCTAACAAAACTAGAATTAATTAATATATATTTCTATAGATAGTATATTTCTTTAGGACATCGTGGCGCATAGGTATAGCATAAACGCGATGGTTATGCGTTCGATTTTCTTTTAGAGGATTAGCCCCCGATGCAAAAAGAGGGATATCATAAGTTTGACCTGCTTGTCTGTCTGTGTGTCTATCTGTGGATCCGTAGCTCTTGAATGGATAAACCGATTTAAGTGCTGTTTTTTTAATCGAAAGCCTTGTTCATTGCGGTGGTTTCTGTCTATATTTTATGAAAATCGACCAAGTTTAAGAGCTACAAGCACTTTGCTAAGATTATAATACTTAAGATTTATTTTCATTTCACGTAATAATTCAGAACTGGGAAATAGAGTGTTTTAATACTGAGCTCCCTCTGCACTGTTTTCAGACAGTTCTTTTACTGGTTTTCTTTAGTTTTTTTGAAATAATAGAAAATATAGATCCTTTTTCAATTGAAGATACATAGAAAGTTAAGTTTAAAAAATGATACATTATTATTAATTAAATACATTTTTAATATTTTAAATACCGAATGTTGATTTTTTTTTATTTGAAGTTAGGTACATAGTCTGTATAAGCATATATGTAAGCATGAAGAAAGAATAGCCCACGTCTCTACCAGTCTAAGCACTAAATCGTAAAGCTACTCTATAGGATCGTGCGCCTGGGGCTGGCCCGGGCCGCGGCTTCGCTTACTTTACAGGGGAACCGGTTCTAGGTTACCTAACATTAACTAGACTAAAATTAATAGGCACTAAGCAATTAATAATTGCGTAGATTTATAGAAAACAAATATAAATATTTTTAGCATATTCGTGTAAAAGTGGGAAGATTTAGGTGAAAAAGACAATAATAGCAGTGGAATAGTGTCAAACGGGAACAGTTGCTTGTAGGCGGAAGCCCTGATTGGAAGGTATCTAGTGTGTAGCGTTGTTATTGAGTGATAGATGTCACTTATTATAATTACGTGAACCTCTATCCGAGTACGTTGGAAACATACAGACGGTATGTATTTTTATCGTGTTTACTTTAAAAACGTTAACCGCTTCCGTTTTCTAACAATATATATTCTTTTGTGGCGCATTGGTAGCGCGTCTGACTATAAGAACGACGGGCGTGAGTTTGGTTCTAACTCGTCTCCTCGTTCGTAACAAGGCAGAACGCGGCGTTGAGCTCCGCCAGTCAACATGCAATGCCTCGAAATAAAGAGAAAAGTGGAGAACGGTATATCTAAATACTATATTCTTTATACTGCCTATTCTTTTAATATTTACTTATAACTCTTCTAAAATATTTAAAACATTATTTCCTGCTACGTTTACTTTAATATATTATAGGGAGGTATAGCTTAACAAGCTAGTGCTTAGATAGATTGCAAAAAGCGCCGTAAATCTTGATGTAGGAAGGTATGGGGAACAATTTATACATGGAAACTTATTAAGTATTATTTAAATTCTACTATAATTGATAATGGAGTCCGTCCTGATGCTAACGGGCAGCGTGGATTCTATTCAAATATTATAAAGCTATTTATATTATTTCTATTTTAAATTAGGAGAAAAGTGTGGAAACACGACATAACATTACCCTCTACGTGCTTCCGCTATGAGGTAAAAGGCATGAAACTACGTTCTTTTATAATATTTTGTATAAAAACAAATATTTTGCGGAGAAAACTAAGTCCAGTCCGATGGGCGGCGGCAAGCAGAGGATGGAGTCCCGCAGGGGTCGAGATATCGTAGGGACGCCCTACGACATCTCCTCAAGCAGCCAGGTAGTACTTGCAAGTTTTCCAGAGACAGAGTACCCTCTTCTCTACCCACCCTTCGTCGCTGTAAAAGCCAATAGTACTAACAGCGTTAATCTTAACATCGGAAAAATAAGAAAACTAAGTGTGAAGGTACTTCATATTTAAAAATAAAATCGAATATTGGTTAAAAGAATCTAAAATGTAGAATAAAGATATTTTCATCCATATCGATTTTATTGAGCCATACACTAGATCCTCTGTTGTTTGTTACATACATGGTATGGTATGTATATTTATTATGAAATATATTTAAAAAATATATTTATTATGATATAACATTTAATTACAAGTTATAAATACAACTACTTTAGTTTAAATCTTGCGATCTGACGTTTGTAAAGGTCGTCTAAATTTGAATAGAGAGAGATCCACATATAAATAACGAATGCGGTGAAAAAGGACAAAAGATATGTGAATTACGGCGTAATGCCGCACGTTGTATTAAAATTCGAAAATAAAGAATGTTGCCACCTGCCCCGAGGTGGACGTTGTATATTGTTTTAGTGTTGAAAATAAATATGTCGATAAAAATATTATATGTAGTAAAATATATACTAGACATAATATGTAATTAAATAATTAGAACACTTGTGCACCTATGTCAGCTCAGCGGTTTTGCCGTGATGACGTCACAGACAGAAAGACAGGCTTTGCTTCAGCTTCAATATCCTTAATAACAAAGTAAGAAGAGAAATACTCATTTGTCCATTTTATGAATTGGAGACATTGCAAGGTTTATAGGTTTTGAAAGACGGAACTCCGCGTCTCATACTATCTCACCAAAGTGGTAAAATGGAAACAGTTAATTCCTTCAATGCAATATTTTATCCAAAATTATAGCAAAGGTTGCAAATATTTGCAGCCTTTGCTATAATTTTAATTGAAATGAAATTATAAAAAAAATAAGGAATAAAAATTTCTTGATTTCATCTTTGAATTGATCTTTTCGTGTAAAGATTTTTTTCAGGCTCGATGTTGTGTTAGAAAAAATTCTGGAGTCGGCATCATACTGATCTAAGGGTTCTACCTATTTCTCAAGATTCAATAGTGAAACAAAAGATATATAGAATTGATCACAACACTATCTACAGAGCGATAGTGGTGATCGCGCCCGCGGCTGCGTGCGCGCCACCCTCTCATTTTCTAATTATACGGGCAACCGGGGCCCGTGCGCGACCGGACACTTAGAATTTAGAAGAATTATTAATATATGCTTGAAACGCTGATAACTTATCGAAATATATGTGATTTATAAATATAGGAGAGGCTGTGGTGGCGCAATGGTTGTGGGATCGATATCTTCTCGAGGGAATTAATTATTATTTATTAGTGTTTTCATTTCTTCGCTTTAGCCCAAAGCCTCCTCGAAAAATTTGGCGCAAAGTGGGGAACGCTGTGTCCTGTGTGTTTAAGATCTTGAGACTTGAGATCATGTACTTTAATATTATGACAACTTCTACATACACGGAATACATTGATTTATTATATTATTTCTCATTCAAATCTAAAAATATATTTTCATGAAATATTGCAATTTCTGTAGTAAGTTGTAGTACATATTTGTGTAGTGGACATGCGTGTCTAAAGATCGTTTTGTAAAGCACCATAAACTCTGTCGCTATGTTTGCTCAGTTTATTATTTGATTAATTCCTATATTATGGATGAAGCAATAAAGCATTTCTATAAATAACTATCTAAAAATAATTTATCGTAAATTCTTATTGAAGAGTACAGCGTCTTACCATAAAAGTGACGGTTGTGTATTTTCATATACTATTGCTCTGGTGACAGACTAAGCGCGGCGTTGAGTTCCGTGGTAAACGAGGTGTTTTTGTATAGAATACAGTCCATATAACGAGTTTACCTACCACTTAGAATGTATCATAAGTCAGACATAACTTTTAAATATTATTAACAATATTTAATATATTAATTAATAAATGTAAGCATTTTCAAGGTCTTGCGTTAAGTATGAAAATGTAACACCGGACGATTATTATGAAAGAAATACGTATATCTCTATATATATAAAATCGAAAGGTGACTCACTCATCACGAAATCTCAGAAAGTACATGTGCTAGAAATCTCAAATTCTGCATAGGAGTTACTTATAGGACGTAGGTGCTCGCTAAGACGGGAATTTACAATATTCGACTTCTAAGGGGTTGTTTTTGGGGTCGAAAGTTTGTATGAAACTTCGTTACTACAAATGCTAGGAGTCTCAAATTTTGAATAGGCCTCACTAGGACGTAGCCATGGAGACAAAAATTAATAATAACATAGTTCACGCGGGTGTAACCGCGAGCGGGCCGCTAGTTAGGTATATAAATGTAAATAAAATAATGTAATGTAATGTAATGATGTAATGTAATATATAAAGTAAATTATAATCTAAATTGTAGTTGTGAAGTAAGACGGTATTATAGCGGGTGCCATACCGCCATACCGCCATACCGCGCGCCGCGTTATGATCGGGCATTATTCAAATTGAGGGCCCGCGGCGCGTGGCTCTACATCAAGTGCACGGTAATAGCGCGCCGGTGGTAATGACAATTGTTGTTTTTTTTTTTAAATATGGTGGCTGTGGAGGGTGGAGAGAATATTCTTTTTTTTTTTAAGCATTAGTTTTTTTTTAATTTTTGGGTTATTCTAATAGGTAACGATTTCGTTTCGTAAGCTTTTTTCTGCTATAGCGTTTTATTATAGTGTTTATCAATTTATTTAATTTTAGATTGTGCCTTAATAGACATACTATCGACATATTCCTCAATAAACGGTAGATATCTTTATAAAGAAAGTATTTTTAGTCTTTTTTGTAACACAACTGCGCTACTCCTCAATTAATAAGTTTAAATTATATTTAAAAAATAAGCTTATACTCTTATTTTAGAAAGTTATTTATAAAAAAAACCATAGATAACTAACATGAATTAGAAGATTTAATTCAAATTCAATTTAAAAATATTCTTTATTCAAATAGACTGTTATAAGCACTTTTCATTCGTCGAATGAACATATAAGAAAAAAGCTTCCACCGGTTCGGAAGGCAGTTCTGCTGAGAAGAGCCGGCAAGAAACCCAACAGTTCCTCTTTTCAAAATCAATGGTACAATCTATTACATTTGCTGGCAATTATCCTGCATCACATTCAATAGACATTAATTCCATACATGTTTATCCTCTAAATATTCTCCTCTAATTGATATAGTTTAGTCAAGTACCTATAGCAAAGCTAGCAAAGAGCAAATGTCAACACTTTCAACGTCCGGTGTACCTAAGCTATAGACATTCTCTTGACCTTTTCCATTCAATGAAATCTCAATTATATGATGATTAATTGAGCCTAACAACTATAATTATAAATTTTATCGCATATAAACGATTTGGTCCGTTGACAGCTGGCCCCTGGAGCGATATACTAAAAAGTCGAAAAATCGGTCACAGGTAATCAAGGAACTGCCTACAGCTTACGGTAATTAGGAATAAAGTGAAGATTAATTCTTTGTTATATATTTTTTTAAGTGTGAACGCTTCTTGCTAATAATACGGTCGTAAAACTAACGCAAATTAGGTAAAACGGGTAATTTTTTTGCTTAATTTAAATAGATTGTTGATAAATCTTAATTATTTTGACAATTTGATTTAAGAACAGCTAGATTCCTGTCATTTCATATATTTACCCAAAATGAGTCGAGTCAAAGAAAAGCGAAGCTAAAGAGAATATAGGATTACATATATAATAAAAAAAAAACATTTTATAATAGTTAAAACTTAATAATTATATAAAACTCCACAATATTTAGATTATTTACGCAATGCTCAAAGCGACATCCTAATACGCTGTCAGGAGCAAAAAGCAATTTCACCATAACGGTCTAACGTCAAACCTGGGCAATGGCATAGACAATTTTGCGCGCGAAAGATCATATCTATGGCCACGTGACCGCCGGCGGGGTCACGTGACGTTATTTGTTCAGCCATACCACTTTTATTAACTCCGTGGCCACTTTATAGTGTAGTGGAAATCAATAAATAAACTTACTCGTAGGATTAAATACTTCTGAATGTAAGTAATAATAGTTATTTAAATGTGAAACATGGTATCAGTCACATATTGAGACAGGTATATTACATTATTACGTCCTACATTTATTGTGTAAAGACATGGCATGTTGCGTGAAAGAAGTCAACATTGCACTTTTTTTAATAAAACCAGGTCCAATCAACATGTAGATTTTTAAGTTCACGCTGTACCCCGCATATAGCAAGGTAGGCAGAGGGAACCTAGGAACCTAGTGTTCAGGCACTCCATTCTCATCAAGATTCCCAACTTCGATTTTCCACTTTCCGCTGAATTCTGGAAACATTGCGTGTTGAGTGGCGGAACCAAACCGAGGATATAAAAACATTATGTTTCATTTTCTAGAGTGGGAACCGAACCCACAACTTGTCACGTTTACTTAAGAAATGTAAGGTAGAAACACAGAATAGATACGAGTATATAAATATTCTGCCAGACACATCTTAGTTACACTCAGCTAAACATAAACATACTATTAATTATCAAAATTATTTTAACCAGTTTTTAAATTAAGTACAAGTACATTATACGATATTTATTTATATAAACACTCCATATTTCACATTTAAGTATTCACAGCAATAAGCTCGAGCATCGGTCACCTACGCCAGTCGCCAGTCGACTGTGCGAAAAAAAATTATAATCAGTATTGTCAATACGCGTTGAGTGACACTTGACGTCCCTACAGTCATAATCTCAGGGGATTGTATGAGACGGCGGCACTATTTAAATGGATATGTTAGGATTTAAATACATTTCTATGTATTTCTTTTATATTTATATTTTTTTATTAATTAATTCTTTTTAACTTAGCTAATGGTCAAATAATAATAATTTTTGGTGGTGTCTGAAACAATTTTTTTTTCATGTTGTTATTTATTACTTTAGCATTAATTTGGAGAATCGGTTTAAAATTTATCATAAAAACATTTTTTTACAGCTTCCCGCTTTATCCCGTATTCTCTTCTTTCGCGGAAAGAACCCTGTGCCAAGATATGCCGATCTCTATATTTCGACCGAATTATAGAGATAGGTATTAGATATATATTAGATGATTATTATGTTTGTATGTATTACGGAAATAATAGTTTCCATACACAGAATAAGTTTACAGTTTAGAATAAGTTTGAAACAATTAAAGTAATGTACCGCATCCATATTTTATATCACCAATACACCACTCTTAAAATGAACAACACGAAGAATAGTGTTGTGTTGATTTTTGTACTCAGCGTTATCCCGGACTTTATTCCGCACGCTTTCCCAGCCGTAATGAAATATCAGTTCTCCCGGGATTGGGGCTAATAGTAAGCTCGTTATGGCCCTTGGTAGGAATTTGCACGTTATTAGTAATTTTGTGGTCTATGCTATATTAGTAACTAGCTTTTACCTACGGGGTCTCTCGCGTAGTGAAATGAAAATAACTTTGAATTGTGTATGACACTTGATATATTCTAAATGGCCGAGGGTGGTTGAGGGTTCAATCGCCACTCGAGGAAATGAAATATTTATTTAAATTTATATTTCTATTTCTTCGTTCTGGCGCCGAGGCAAAGCGTGGCGTTGAGTTCAAATCGGCATCTAGAATTCGACGGGGGACGAAGTGGGGAACGGTATGGCTTAATACTAGGTCCCCTCTGCCTATCCTGCTGTGTGCGGGATACAGCGTGAAGATAGATTTAATATAGTTTTTATTAAAAACAACATAAATTTTAAAGTACCTATAGGCTAAAGAAAATTGCGAATTAAACCTCAAGCCGAAAAGCAAAATAAATCAGTTATTGATAAGTTCCATATCATATTTCAATCATTTATTGACAGTGTAGTATTTTTTTATTTAAAGAAAAAATATATAGATACCCATTCAAACTGTATTACCTACGTCTTCTCAAAAAGTTTTTTCCTATATGTAAACAGAAAAGATTTGTTTTTTTTTAACTTCATGCTCTTGTGTCATAGTATGCAGAGACAATGTTATGTTATAACTTATAACGCTCTATTCTTTGCTTTCCATGCCAATTCGAGATTTGTATATAAAATATTACAATAAAATTATATGATTAATACAAAATTTGGTTTAAATTAATAACTTCCGCTTAATATTTTTATTGATGGTAAGAAAAGTAATTAATAATGAGCCCAAATAATTCTTAAAACATAAGGTAAAATACTTGCCTATCTAAAATATTTATAAAAGTACTACATACTCGCCAAGAGTCTACAAAACTACGATAACAGATTATAGTCGAAAGTACACTTGACATTAAAGGAAGGGTGATGATGAAAGGAACGTTATAAAAGGAAAATAAGAAAACAATAGTATTAAATGTAAAGCACAATGTTTGTATTATCGAAGTTTTGTGGATTAATTTAAGAAAAAAATATTTGCATTATTTGTTTCAATACTTTTCATTTTTTTTATGTTTATTTTTAATTATGATTTTATATTTTTTTTATTTTCACGCAGTATCCCGCAAATTACAGGGTAGGCAAAGGAAACATGGAAACCTGATTTTAACACATTTCGTTTCCATTGAGACACTTCCGTTCCCTGAATTTTACGTCAAGTTCTGGAGGCATTGCTTGTTGAGTGGAGAAACTCAAAGCCGCGCTTTATCTCTTTACTGGAGAGAAGAATTGATAACATTAAATATTTCATTTTCTCCAGTGAGAATCGAACCTACAACCTGTCGCGTTTACTTTCACACGCTGCCTCTGAATATATGTTACTACTAGCGGACGCGCACAGCTTCGCTTGCGTAATTAGGGTTGAATTCTAATAAACCACGAAACATATGTTCAATGAAATATTTTTAAGAGTCTAAATTTCAAATTTTATGAAAATCTGTGGTGATTTGAAGATTTTTCCATACAAACTTTCAACCCCTTATTTGGACCCTTAGGGGAAGAATTCTAGAAAACCATGAAACATGTGTTCAATTAAATACTTTTAAGAGTCTGAATTTCAAATTTTATAAAAATTGGTGGCGATTTAAAAAAAAATCTATACAAACTTTCAACCCCTTATTAGCACCCTTAGGGAGAGAATTCTAGAAAACGATGAAACACGTGTTCAATTAAATACTTTTAAAAATCTAAATTTTAAATTTTATAAAAATCGGTGCCGATTTAAATTTTTTTCCATACAAACTTTGAACCCCTATTTCACCCCTTTAGGGTTAAAAAATTTCAAAATCCCTTCTTAGTGGATGTCCGAAAGTAAACATCTGTCCAAATTTCACGTTTTTATCATCAGCGGTTACGGCTGTGCGTGCGTCTTACCTCAGTCAGTGAGGACAAGTCCTTTTATATATATAGATTATAAATTAAGAGTTATAAATTTAGTAAAAGAAAATAAAACAACGTTATTCTTATCGGCACCACTCCCTAAAACAAATAAATTCGTCTCACATATAAAGAACGACACGTAACTAGCATCATTACAAAATCTGCATAACAGCATTTGCAGTGCGGGATTGTCGCATCATCCTGTCCCCCGGGATACAGTCCCGCACAATAAAACTCAACTTTAACAACATTTCTATACATCCCTATCTATCATTTTGATGTAAATGATTTACAGTTTTACCATATTGTTATAAAGTTTATTTTCGTCTGTTAATTATCAAGGGATAACCTCTTTTATGGCACCATAAAGGACATGTCACCCCCCAGTTATTATATGCAAATAATACGCATAATTTAGGGTTTTGGCCTATTCCGTGTTTTATCTACTTATCTGTGAAATGGCTCAATTAGGAAAGCGTGTAGTTGGTCTGCGGTCGCAGAGGGTGCGATGCAAATTGCGATATCAACTCGTATGAAATATGCTAAATGATTTATCGTGACGATACATTTGAATGAGCATTAAAGATATTTTGATGGTATACCAGTATTAAATAGGTATTTTGTATCTACATTGAACGTTTTATGGGGTAATAACATTTGCAGAATGCAATATTTAGCTACTTATTTAAAGACTTATACCGCTGGACTAAGAATATTATTAATTTATTTTAAATTTGTTTTTATGTATACTGAAGTTGAAACTGAAGTTGTATGTAATAACACTGTGGCTTAAAATGCCATCGCATAGTTGGATAAAAATAAAATTATCATTTAAACATATATGTATGTATTTACTCACAGACATTTTTGTCCAAATAGGTACTCTATATAAAACTAAAATTATACAACATTTTGTTATCCTATAAATTGAATTACTCATATCTACATAAATAACAATCATCTAATTTCAAAATTATCAACTTGGCGAAATATTTTTGCTAAATTGCAACGTTTTCCACGAACAGACTATAATCGCACACGACGATAAGATCATAACAGGCTTGTTTTCGGCATTTACCCGTAAAACACCGGAGCATCGGTCACATACATTTATAACCATTAGCGTATCGCACAAAAACCATTACAACCACTAATTTTACCATATCTATAAAACTAAATAAATCAAGAAAAAAGCAAACACACGACTATTAATATCTCTATCCTTATACTTAAGTTCGGAAACGCGACGATAATTACAGTACACGGACGTCGAGTTTAACGTTTGAAAATTAAAAGAGTTGAGCGATCTCGGAACGCTACGTATCATTATGTTTGCATTATTTTGTTCTTGTTGGGGCGACCCGAGGTTAGGTCGACCCACCTCGGGTCACGACACATCCCAATTAGGGATGATTAGGCATTCTAATTTATTGAGTGCGCACAAACGCGCTGGCACCGCGGCGCCTTTCAGCTCCAAAGTGTCATGGCGCCGATGTTTTTATTTGTCTTATCTGCTAATTTGCTAATGGCTTCTTAATTTTTTTATTAGTTCCTAATAATCTTGAGCTTTATCGATTAACCTTGTATCTTTGTATGTTTATGTTTTATCTGTTGTTTTGTTTTTTTTTTATATAACATTAACATTTAATTATCTGTTGACAGGTTTTACATTTATTATGTTTTTTATTTTACAATCTACAAAAACACATTAAAATTCACACGATGTCAGGGAATAAAAAGGGTATGTTCGCGGGATAGCTGTCCCGGACATTAATTATGGCGTGACCCGGCTTTCCCGGGATTTGAAATTTAAGCGCCGCGCCGCACCGCCCTATGATTAGTCCCCATATACAATGCGCATTTAAAACTTTTAACTCACATTAAACATCATAAAAACTTCGTGTTGTTCAAGTGTTATAATTATCTAATGTTTGGAATAATAAAATATTTCATTTGTATGAAGAATAGGTATTTAAATAAAAATAAAAATTATTATTCTTTTAATAGGCACTTATTTATCAAGTAGTTTTTTGTGGTATGTAATAAAATGTCTATTGAAATGCCTTTGAATAATAGTCGAGTTAACTAATACTTTTATCCTGAATTCGATATTCAGTGGTTCTCTTCTAAAAACTATAGTCTGTTATGTTAAGCACAAACTCCGAGAAGCAGTAACTTTATGCAACATTATTTTTTAACTTTCCTTATTCAAAACTAATCTTTAGATTCGACTTAGATATTCTACTCTAGACGTTCTAAATAAAAGAAACAGACAGGATTTACATCTTTAGGACTTAGCTTATATGTAAAAAAGATGGCAAAAATAAGTTATAACGTATAATAAATAATATTATAACATAATTTTTACATATAGGCTTTGACTTGCTGTTGTATTCTTTAAGATAAAACTAATGTTATCAACAGTTATCTTATCTTGACATCACCTTAATTATAGTTCAAAGTTACTTAAACAAGGGTGAACCCGTGGCGTTATCGACATTTCTCTACGTCATTAAGAAATAATAGTATCTATCAGGATAATTGCTACGTGTCTACTAGCTATTATTATATGTACATTATTATGGAAGAAGTGTCAGACGCGACGAGTGCAGGTGATAGTGCGTGAAGCTGAAAAAATATCTAATATACGAAACGGAGTGTCTCAACACTAGGTTCCCTCTGCCTTCTCTGCGGGATACAGCGTGAAGCTAATGTTTCTTTATAATATAAAATATAGACAAAATTGGTTACTAGCTTCAAAAAGATAACTTGTATACTTAACCCAGCTACGCTTGACCAGTTCTGCGCCCACGCGAACTTGTGAAGCCATCGTGTCGATAGATGTGTCGATTAGATTATATAAGCCATTTATTATTTTATTATTATACACAGCCTTGGCGTCTGCTTTCACTTGAAATTGCTATGTACTCGATAAATAAAGCAAATAACTGTCTTTTAGTGTCTCGCTTTGGGCTAAATTTATGTACTGTTATTGAAAATTTTATTATCTCCTACTAAAGACAAATTTTCTAATGTAAACTATATGCCTTTAAGATTTTTCTGCAAAAACTAGTTTCCGCTTTGAACAATATTAATAATAACAAAATACATTATTGTTATGTTATAGTCGTATATGTTATTATAGTAGGATAGTAGAATAGAATCTAATTGTAAAAGTAAAGGTTGTGTGTTCTATCCACAGTTTTCTTCGGAAAGTGGAGAACGGAGTGTTTTGAGAATGCTTTTCTTTACTAAAAACGGAGTGCTTTTCTTTCCTATTATACTACTATATTAATTCTTATGTCAGATGCGTCAATACATGAAATAAAACGATATTCGCATAATTTTATGCACAATTTAAAATAACTTTACGTAACATGATCAAAATTACCTTTTAACGTGTACAAAAGTACTTTAGTTATTAACGAAAAAATGATATCAAAATAATAATAGAACAAAAATTGCATAATTATATTATAATGACGTTATAGGCTTGCGATTTCTAAAGGCCTTCTATAATTTAGACAACAATTATAGGCGGGTCAATGATTATGACCTATTACCTAGACTCGATGGTAAGGTTAAATGCAAATTGGCGGCAATTTATTAGATACAAAACACCTGTGATTATAGACTGAAGTCAAAGTAAAAAAAAAAGGAAATTTAGTTTTATCTGTGCCATTATTTTTAATATTATAACCTCAAATGGCATGTGTCGTGTACACACATACATTATTATTGCATTTAAATATCTAAGATTAAAAGCAGTTTATTGGTTTGTTTATAAAATAGAAATGTTTTTATACTATTAATTAATTGTTCATGAATAAATTATTTTTGTAATATAAAGGCATTATTACCTTTTAATTATGAACTAACTGTTCGATATGAACAATTCTAGTTGTTTTATAAAAAAGGTTAATAAATATTATTGTTTTGTAGATAATCTAAGGAGAATAAAAAAGTTTTTTTTAAATGAGAGCCGTAACGTGCACCTTCTCACTCCAGGGAATGAAATATCTAATATTTTGATTTCTTCGCTCTGGTAACGACTCAAAGCGCGTTTAGCCATTCACGCAGCTGCTTGAAAATTCGGCGGAATGTAGAGAACGAAAGTATTTTAACGGGAACAGAAGGTCTTAACTCCAGCTTTCCTCTGCCTACCCCATTGCGATATACAGCATGAAAGTAAAAAAAATAAGCCGTCAACTCTGAAAATTGAGAACAAAGATATTATGACAATATAAAAGTTTTAGAGTCTCGCATATCACTATATAATTAACAGCAACAAATGATGTCTATCAACATTTAATAATTTGTGTTGAATTAAATTATAAAATTTAGACCAGTACCAATTCTTTACTTATCTTTTTCTGTTATTCTAGAAATAACCCTAAAATGTAGATAATAATTTTGTTATAGTATAACTCGGTGGGTAACCGATTGGCAAAATTTGTCATTTGGCAGGGCGAGCTCAGTTTAAATAAAGAAAACCATTGTCTGTCACCGCACCCCTCCTGTGAAGGATTTTAATTTGTCATCATGGGGTAGGTTTAAGGTTTATTCTAATACAGAATATCTTTATTTTTTTTTAATGTTTATGTTTCTTTTATTGTTTTTGGTTTACATTGAATATCTCTCTTATTGATATAATCTACTATTTGAATTATATTATATTAATAACAAGCGGACGCGCGCAGCTTCGCTTGCGTATTTAGGGGTGAATTCTAAAAAACCACGAAACATGTGTTCAATGAAATATTTTTAAGAGTCTAAATTTCAAATTTTATAAAAATCGGTGGCGATTTAAAGATTTTTCCATACAAACTTTCAACCCCTTATTTGCACCCTTAGGGGGAGAAATCTAGAAAACGATGAAACAGTTGTTCAATTAAATACTTTTAAAAATCTAAATTTCAAATTTTATAAAAATCGGTGCCGATTTAAATTTTTTTCCATACGAACTTTCAACCCCTATTTCGCCCCTTTAGGGTTAAAATTTTTCAAAATCCCTTCTTAGTGGATGTCCAGATTACAAAAGCAAACATCTGTCCAAATTTCACGTTTCTACTTTCAGCGGTTACGGCTGTGCGTGCGTACTTACCTCAGTCAGTGAGGACAAGTCCTTTTATATACTCGTATATAGATTTGAGGCCCGCATACAGCAGTATTGGCAGAGGGAAACTAGTGGTAAGACACTGTTCCTCACTTTCCACCGAATTTTTCAAGGCATTGCGTGTTGATTGGCAGGACTCGACGCGGGGCTTTGTGCCTTGGTACCAGAGCAAAGAAATAAAAATATTAATAATTCATTCCCTCGAGTGGGGACCGAACCCACAACCATCGCGTAATAATCACACCACTGTGTCCCTTAACCACGATGGCCGAAAGTGTATATATGTATATGTAGATATATACACTATTATATATGTTATAGAACTATACAGGTTACAGAACTATAGATAGAATAGTATAGTTCTATAACAGAAAGATCTGAGGCACAAATAAGGGTATCAGAAGTGCACCCCCAACGATTAGCGTTATGGAAATTACCCCTAAACTTTATCTAAATAACTGGCCGATTAGCGCCCTCTTCCAACTTCGGTTTTTATGAGTGTTGTTTAATTTATCGATATTACCACTGGAGGCGCAAAAGAGTACCTCACTTTATGACAATTTAAATCTTAAATTATAACGGAAATATAACGGATATGATGTTTTTAAGATGTAGCTCGTTGAACGGGAGGGTTTTGTATATAAATTTTAGTGGAGGGAATATTTATATACTAGTATACTACATACATAGAATTTCATGTTTTAGTTAAAAATACAAAGTTCAAATAATTTAACATTTTCCTACCAAGTTAGTAACGTATCAAAATAGGTTGTTAGGGGCGAATGAAATTTAGTGAAGATTCATCTGATCTCTTATTTTATTCTTAATGATTTATTGATAAATTTTTAATAAAATGGTCTGTAAAATAAGCATGAAATAAGAATAAAAAATAATCCAATATCATAAATATTATACAATATTATCGATATTGCTTTCCACAGTCGCATCACTACACGGCGGATTATTTAACTATAACATTGTTAATAGTCCATTTGACGGACTCTTTGAAGATTAAAAGAAATATACTCAGTTATATCGTACTTGTGATTATTTGTAGATTATAAAGTATGTTGTATGGCGCTATACAATTTTAACATTGATTTTATAAATATAGGGGCTAATGTCTAAAGTGATTGCACATTTAACTATGAACTACTACTTACTACTACTACTATTTTACTCTGAGAAGCCAAACTAAAAAAACTAAAAAAAAAAATTTTTACCATACCTTTCTAATTACAGTTAAGTTATAAAAAAAAACACTTTACTGGTATAATGGTCTCTTAAGCTATTTATAGAAATTTCATAGTTTTTTGTTAAAATTTGCAATTTCCTGCCAAATAATAAATTATATTAATATTTTAATTTAATAGGAGCACTATATGGCAAGCAGGCAACAAAATAATACAACGTTCTTCCTCTCGCTTCCTTGAAAAAGATAATATGAAAAAGGAGAGTAATAGGACTTATTTTTTATATCCACAATGTATTCCGCATACAACAGGGATAGAATACAGTGTTAATTCACTCAGTTCTCCACTTTTCGCTCAATTTTTGTTTCACTTCGCTCAACGCCAAGTTGTGTTTTGTTACCGGAGCAAAGAAATGAAAACATTTTATCCCCCAAATGGGAATCGAAGCCACAATTTCCGCTATGACACTGTACAGACACTGTACCGCTACGCCAGGCCGGTATAGTATTCATAATGTTTAATCAAAAAAAGATGTTATCAGCTACAAAATATATAATAGATATGTATATCAAAATAAATTGTTTAATCCATTAAGTAGTATTAAGCATCATTATACAATATACATCACAGGTTGATTATATGAATGCTTCGAATTTTCGAACGCACAAAATTGGCCTCGCCGTATGCGAAGAATGTAATGAAAAGAAAAAAGTATATATATTTGGAGCGAAAAAGTCGTGATAGTTGTTCAAAAGGAACACTTGGCAATTACTGGCACGCGAGCGGACAGTCGCGCGCCGGCTACGGACGTCTGCACATTGGATGTGTTATGGTTTTTAATATTTTTTTAATATATATTCTATATTTATTATATGTATGGTGGTCGTGGGTTAAATTTTGGAGGAATTGTTAGTTTTAATCGAGAGAAATTTTGTATATTGGACATATTAATAATAATATAAAACTCTTTCTTTACTTTACTGACAGACAAAGCAGGCTCAAAAACCGCAGTGGAGAAATTTGTCTGTTATTATCTGGTTATACAGTTTTCGTGGGTTTTTGAAATAATTTTTCAAATTCTCTACGAAAAGTCTAAAGAAATTTTTGAAGTCCACGTAAATAAAGTTACAGGCAACGGTTACTTTAAGAGAATTCTCTTCTTTGCATTTTAGATATTTATTTTGATAAAAAAATATTATAATTACAAATTTTATATTATAAGAGTATTCGAAATTTTGTATGAAATATATTTATTTAATGAAAGTTATTCTTTACTTTGATCATGGACTTTACTCTATCAAATAAGTGACGTTCAGCTTCAGATAATAGACAAAAACTATATTTTAAAGACACATTGAGAACGGAAAGTAATTTTAATTTAACGAAAATATGACTTAAATAAATTTTATGATACATTCACTTACTTTCATTTTACGAAAATTATATAAGATAATATATAAAATTTTATTTATGTTTGTTAAATAAAAATGAGTTTACATCTTTATGGCCGCATCTTACTTGTCATACGTCGTGATAGCCGGAAGCTTACTCTGGAATCCTCTACCACGTTTACATCGTATTTCCTTGAATCTTGTTTTTAAAAACATGGCTTATTATATTTACATGGACATTATTAATTATATTTTATTTGTTCTTAGACAAGGAAATAAAATATTTGTTTGTTTTCCATTCTTTCAATGAAATTATTTGCTTACTTAGGGATTAGTTTTATGTAGAAAAGTGTAAATTAATCTTAACATTAAACTTGTATTTAAAAAAGATTTTTTAGAAATTCACTTTACTTACCATATGGCAAATGCCTCTACCATAACTTTTTTTTTAATGATAATCTGTCATCCGATGACAGTTCATAAAAAATCCAATTTTTTCAAAAATTAGAACTAAGGCACAGTTTCTAACTAATCCTTAGTAGTTACCCGTGTGGTCGCATCCTTAGCGTCGTCGTGATCGCCGCGAGCCGCTGACAAATAACCCGCCCCGCCTACCGCCTGCCGCGATGTACCTAGCCCACATTGCCGCGGATGATACTATCCTTACGTATGGAAAATCTTAAAAATTGGTAGCGTTCAGGATACCACGAATAATAATATCTTTATGTATGGAAATAAGTAAGTTGTATCACGCTGTATCCCGCACGTAGCGGGAACCTGAGAACCTAGTGGTAAGATATGTCCTTCCCATTAAGATAGTTCTGTTTCCCTTTTTTTGCCGAGTTCTGGAGGCATTGCATGTTGAGTGGCGAAATTTAACGCTGGAATTCATGTAGAGAAAATGTAAAAAATTGGTAACTCTATTTTGTAGAGAGAGTTGTTGTCCCGCCCGTCACAAAAAAATATCATGCTTTGGATGAAGCTCAAATTAATGATTAATATGATTTATTAATTTCGTAATGAATAATAATTACCCGTATCCAAATATGGCAAGTTCAAGAACATGTTGCTAAGAACTTTCCAGATTTGCTAGAATCAACATTTTGATGCGTGGCGTTTCTGACACCAACTGCTGGGTATAGGTCTCTCCCAAGAATGCCCACAACGATTGATACTGCCCTTTGCAGCCTTAGACAAATACAAATTTGTCACAACTTCCTTCATATTATTATTATAACAAATAGATTCAATCAACGGCCTTACTAAAAGTAGGTTGGTGTAAGCGACTCGCTGTCGTGATCGCCGCCAGGTGAACGGATAACTCACGCCTACCATTTTATACCCTTTTAATATCTATCAGCTTACTTAAAATTGTATCTTGAAGTGCAACTTTCTTTAATGGGACAAAGGGAAATTACTGTTATAAATTTTATTGATAATTTCATTTAAATATGTAATTAAATTCAAGTAGAAGCCGTCGTGACGCAACGACTGTAAACGTGACGCTAAGATTTTTTTTCATCCCCTCGCTTTGGTAACGAGGCGAAGCACGGTGTTGAGTTTCACAACACAACACTCAAAGCCTAAAGAATTCGGCGGAATGTGAGGAACGAAAGTGTCTTATGGGAACGGAGTGTCTTAACACTAGGTTATGGCGGCTGGTCTTACGGTAAGAGTAAAAAAATATATATATGAACAAAAATTCAAAAATATATCAATGCTTCTTTGCGATTACATTGGTAGGTTAGTGACTAGTTGTATTCATAAACACTAAACTTTAGACATCAGCACTGTTATGTAGACGTTAATAAGTTTTTATTAATATTTGATGCATAGAAACACTGCAACATAAATAAATTCTGGAGCCCATCCTTTGCCTGGACACCAGAGTGAAGAAATTAAAATAATAAATATTTGATTTCCTCCAGTAGGAGTCGAACCCACAACCAACCTCGATTACAGTCACACGCTTGGGGTACACCACGGATGGTCTCAATATTTACACATGTACTATATATAAGTACAGTACCTACAGCTTACAATATAGTATATAAATATAAATATATACAACAAATACAAGAACACTCTCCTTCTCCATTGTTAGGGTATCGTAGGGGGGCAGATTGTCTCCCAATATGCCTACTCGTCCGGACCAAACACCTTGAGGCGTTTCTCTCCCTTCGGTAAAAAACGATTGATCCGCGAATATGTTCCAATTAAAAAATCCATTCATTTTTAAAGTAAGTAAAACGAGCCCGTCGCTGCTCAGCGGGTGCTTGGAACAAAGAATGTTTTTTATTTAAAATATCACGGATTTTCACTACAAGTACGTAGGTAGGTGCTTTTAGTAATTGTACGAATAAAGGAAAATTTTGATTTATATTTAATTTTTTATGTATTGAATATCAATAACAAAAAAATATTTAAACAGTTGAACTTTTTCTTATTTAATACTAGGTCTTAATACAAGGTTCCCTCTTCCTAACCTGCTGTGTGCGAGATACAGCGTGAAGCTGATTTTTTGTTGTAACTTTAACAGAGTTCCGTCACGTAATTTAGACAAAGTCGGAGGCAAGAGCACGTTACAAATTCCCCTAAATATGAAACTATATCCCTGCGAATCTGCAACAAAAAACAAATTCAAGGATTCAAATTGGGCATCCCCTTCGATAGGCCCCAGTGCCAGCACATTGCCAGAGGCTGTTTACGTTACTGCATGAGGATTACTACGATCTTTCATTACCTAATGCATAATGGGGTGCTCTACAAATATTGCGGAGTTCGTTTTACGAGGTACAGTGAGTATATAAGTAATTAATATACTATATAGATTATTAGCCCCCTTATATATATGGGGGTGGAAATTAATCTAGCTGTCCTAATTATACATGATTGTTGTTGTAAAGGATTTCATGGTAAAAAAATATGTATATTTTTGGAAAATTAAAATTTACCTTAAACATATATTTTCGTGTAAAGATTTTTCTCAGCCTTAATTTTTTATTAGATACTAAAAAAATGCTGGTACCAGAAAAAAACTTCTTAAACAAAAATATTTTCATTCAGTTGATACTTTTAATAATATTGCTTTCCTGTTATAATGGATTTTTCAAAATTTCATCATAATATAAATAAAGTAAAAAATTATGAATTAACTAGTGATAATATAATTTCCTAATAAATCTTTTTTTCTTTAAATCTTATTTAAGTTTTGTTTAAGAAGTTTTTTTCTTATAGAACAGGATGTTGGATATAAAAATTAATTATGAATTATTATTTTTAGTTGGATATAAAAAATCGTCGGAATTAACTCGGGAAATCATGTCGTAGAAAGAAGAGGGGAGTCAGGTGAACCATGCTCATCCTATAATAAACTGGTACCAGCATTTTTTTAGTATCTAATAAAAAATTAAGGCTGAGAAAAATCTTTACACGAAAATATATGTTTAAGGTAAAGTCAAGAAAATCTTGAAGTTTTTCTTATTTTAATATGTAATAATATTTTACTCTGGAGAATTTCTTTACGTTGCCCTTACTTTAGTTACGCGCTAGAGTAGACGGTAAAATAATTCATGTCAAGATTTTCATTTCGTACATTAAACATTAACTTGAGGCCAGGCGCATCTAAAAAGTAATAATATACCCACAAGGAAAATGTTTAATACAATAAGAATAATAATTTAAATTTTATGTTATAAGTAAGGCACCAGTTACCAAAGAATATCTAATTTTCTTTAATTTTGACGATAGGTTCTCCTGCTTATTTTAACTCTGCTGTGCAAAAAAATTATAGAATAATATTTTTTCTAAAACAAAATTAAAATTCACAAGCCATAGTTTTCTTCACAAAAAATCTTATTTTACAATGAAAATGGAATAAAAACCTTTCCAAAGCAACAGTGTGTAAGTCAACACTTATAAAGCAGTAAATACACAGCGGGCGGTGCGTCCGACCGCGGCGCTCGTGGCTCATGCCTCATGCTACTGCCTCTTATTTTATTCAAAATCTTATTAACTTTAATTATAAAATGGATAAAAAAATATATTATGAATTTTATTAATATTTTACAGGAGCTTACAGAATTTTAATATTGCACTTTTGTGTTATGTATTAATGAGAGCCTCAGAGCAGGGCAGTAGCATAGCGTTGTCTATTTGGTACCCGGAGGAGAAATGGAGAGTTTTAACCCAAAGTTCCGTCTGATTATTCTGTTATATGTGTGATAGAGGGTGAAGCAAAAAAACTGAGAAATAGAAAGAATTGTGTTGGAAGTAGAATTTTAATCCAAAACTTTTAAGCAGAGATAAAAATATTCCAACTGCGCAGCGTCAATTTCATTAGGTATACCTTCTATTTACTGCTAAACTTCAATTTATACATTATAGATAAAAAGTTTCATTAAATTAGGCAATTTTAAAAATATATCTAAATAATTATTTTGTTACAAGTTTACTGGCAACACTTAAAGCGGTGTGAACAGCGGGTGGTGTTGACTGCGCACGCGACTGCCGCACATTGATAATATAATTTGACATTGATATGTTACCAGTTAATTATTTTTAAGTAATAAAGTAAATATAGGAAAATATTAAGTATGTAATTTATTGATTATAAATTTATCTAAATGTTTGACAAAATCACAAACTGTTTTTGAAAATCAACCAAACTGCAGTGGACTGAACGTCTCGCTTTGCCTCGACAGCAGAGTGAAGAAAAAAATATAAAATATAAATTTAAATAAACATTTCATTTCTTCGAATGGAGATCGAGCCCACAACCAGTCACGTTTACAAACACTCTTGTGCCAAAGATATTACAAGTTATATCTTTGGAGTATTGTGATATCAATATCAAATACTAATCGAAAGCTTTTAAATTATGACAATAAACTTGTTGCACATATTGAATTAGATTTACTTCAAATTTAATTGGTAAATTGGAAAATGTAAGAAGAAAAGTTTGTAGTTTAGTTCTACCAATCAAGGTAGAAAACAAAGAGTCCTAACATTATGTTCCCTTAGCTTTAATGTTATATGCAACATTACGCATGTTGCATATAACATTTAGAGGCTACTTTATTTTTTTCCATATGAAAATGGATTGCATCTCATCATTTTGCCAATTTTTCTCATTTCATTTGGATTTTGAGATATCTCTAAGCTATAATATCCTAGTACACGTAAATTATTAATTTAGTAACATAAGTGTTTATAGATAACTGAAAAGGAACCTACTTTAATTTTAATATATTTTAAAATAAATGTTTGTAAAGCTTTCGCCACAAAGTTATCAATGACGCGGTGAGCACCGACATATTGTGAAGGGTGATTGATTGTGAGTCCAACTCCATTGTCGTGGTGCTTCAAAACAAAGGTTACCCCTCGCGTCAATTAAGTGCTTTTGAATAAGTTATTAGGGATGAAGTTATGCGGTATGATACCAACTTTATATTTGGTAAAAAAATTTTGTCTTTGATTGAAATATAATTTTTAGAGGCATTATTGATTTTTCACTGTATTTAAAATGTTTTCTTTTCTTTATACGTCTGCTGCATGTCTCAAATGAGATAGCATTACCACATAAAATCCTATTCAATACACCTTGTAATTAATAATTCAAGAGTACTTTCTTTATTTTCTTGCTGTAGCAACAGTACAAAACGCAGCGTTAAGTTTCGCCATTCAACACACAAAGTCTTTTAAAACCTGGGATGAAATTAGGAAACAAGTATGACTAGATTAACTTTGCCTAACGGAATGCAGCGTGTATCCTTATTCTGTTGTAACAAACGTTTAAAAAATTAAAAGCATTACTTTCCTCGACAGGCTTGCTTTGAGGTGAGCGTTGCATAATGTAGTCCTCGTGGTGACATACCATAATGCCGATCAACTGAGGGATCATTACGGTAAAAATGGTTAATGATTCAGTTGCTTCAAAATTGTATAATACTTTTTTGTCACGGAAAATCCATGGAATCAGAAAATTGTGAACTATTTTTAATTTATTTTTAAATATTCGTTGTTACTTACTATACATTTTAATTATGTAACACTAGGGAACTTAAGGAAAATCAACCTAGTGTTAAGATACTCCGTTCTCCACTTTCTGCCGAATTCTGGAGGCATTGCGTGTTGAGAAACCAGAGCGAAGAAATGGAAATATAAACGTAAATAAATATTTCACTTCCTCGAGTGGGAATCGCCGAATCCACAACCGTCGCGTTACAGTTACAACCTCGCGCGGGGCCTCATTTTAAGCATTATTAACAATTCGTTATAGTTTTTTACTCATTACGCACGATCTACGCGGGACAGATGGCCGTGTTGACTGAAAATTACTCAAATGGTGTGTAAAATGAGGCGGAGTTTATGTTAAAGATTTAGACATTGTATCCCCCATTTAGCAGGGTAGCCAGAGGGAACCTTCTTCCTTCCCCAAGCATCACCCAATTTACGAAACGTTGCGTGTGGAGTTGCGGAACTCAACGCCGCGTTTATCAGAACGACGAAATGAAAGTAATTAATCTGCAAAAGTTTGATACGAAACTTAGACTTTCAAACAGTTAGTTGTGCCATGCACATGTAATGTTTGCTTACTCTATAAACTTAATAATTTTTAATAGGTCTTTTTCTTGTTTGTAAATATATTTTATTATGAAGTAGTCACACACGGCGCCCCCGCCCCCCGCCGCGACCTCGCCTTGATAAATATAAGCCGGACACGACAACCACTGTTAACAGAATATTGTAATTTAATTATAATACATTTTTAATTTTACAAGAGTCCGTCGTGGCGCAGTGGCACAAGGGTGTGACGGTAACGCGACGGTTGTGGGTTCGATCCCCGCTCGAGGAAGTGAAATATTTATTTACGTTTCTTCCATTCATTTCTTCGCTCTGGTGTCGAGGCAAAGTGCGGCGTTTGGTTCCGCCACTCAACACGCAATGCCTTCAGAATTCGGCGGAAAGTGGGGAATGGAGTGCATTAACACTAGGTTTCCTCTGCCTACCCTGGTGGGTGCGAGATACAGCGTGAAGCTGATTTGATTTTTTTTTGTTTTATAAATTCTATTGCATTAATAAAGCATGTTTATACTTGTTTTCTTTCAATTATTTTTTTTTCATTAAAGTAATAAAATACTTTTCATTAACCTAAATGTAAATAAATACTGATCTTTTAAAGTTTAACGTAGACGACATGACAAAGCGCAACCCCATGTTACCGTTGAAATCAAAGGTCCTGCGGCTGACGTCACTTTGAGGTATTATAGCCCCATGCCACATCTGATGTAATGCCTGCAATTATTATTATAATAAATTTTTCATTTAATTAATTATTATTTTACAGCAGGGTCGGGAGATGGAGCTTAGTGTTAACTACAACTGACATTAGATTCTCTTTGAACACTACTACATATGGCACGTTTAATTCTGCATGTAGAATAAAGCGTAAAAAAGCGAACGGAGAAAAAATATAACGGAAAAAAATATTTTCTCAATTACGCGCTAACTTAGAAGCTTCATTGTTCCTGTGCTTCTTGAAGCACAGAAACATTCCAGCCATCAAGCACTGTTCCAAGGAACTGTAGGTATTTATAGAGGTATTTGTTATGAATTTAAGCTTTATACTTCTGCACAATCTGGAGATAAATGGTCTTGACAGACGGTCAGAGTGACAACAATATAATAATAGGGTTCCGTTTTTTCCTTTAGAGATACGGAACCCTAAAAATTATACAACATGTTTATTTAATTATTTACGAAGTGAAATATTTAATATTTCCATTTTCTTCGTTTTGGTCTTAAGGCAAATTAAAATTAAAAATTACTATAATAAATAGTAAAAATATACCTACTATAAATTGTATATACAAATGTTTTAATCGCTTTAATATTAATGTTTTACATTTTGAAATTATAAAATTTATTTATATAAAGTGCAATGCTGTTTCGTGCGCGAACATATGAGCAATAAATAATATATTTTTCCTACTTATTGTAATTTAATTATCATAGTATGCGAGTACCGACGTTTATAACATATTTAAACACGCTGTATTACCTTGTTCTCGTCTTTAACTGCTTCGAGCATACCTTGTTCCGGAATGTAAGGATCTGTGTATACTGTACAATATCTTATAAAATATACTTATAGGTATAATTTGATTATTACGGGAAATAATCACTTGCATATAATGTCTGAATCTAAATACCACGGTTGTGGGTTCAATTCCCGATCGGGGATATGAAATATTTTTATTTCGCTTTGGTAATATACAAGTTAGTTTAACAAATAATATTTAAAATGTTTATATTCCTATTAATTATTATTATTTTTTTCCTTAGCCTGCCATCCCATTGTTGGGCAAAGGCCTCCCTCCACTTCTTCCATTCTGGTCTGGTCTTTGCGCTATTGAGCACCAGTCAGGTTTATAATGGTCCAGCTCGTCTCGCCATTTCCGTTTTGGTCTGCCGATTCTCCTTTTAGAGCTTGGAATCCACCTGGTTGAAGATTTCGCCCAAAGCTCTTCAGGCAAGCGGCAGAATACAAAATGCCTGGAGGAGCTATTGGTCCATGGGTGACCTTATGAAAGGAGATCTTCCTCTGCGACATAAAAGACAACTGATGGACATGTGCATCCTCCCAGTACTCACCTATGGTGCCCAGACTTGGTCTTTGACGAACTCACAGAAGTCCGCCCTCAATGTTTGCTAACGTACGATGGAGCGCAGTATCTTAGGTGTCAAATTAATGGATAAAATCCGAAACACCCAACGTTCTCGCACAAAAATCGCTGACGTGGGCATGAAAGCCGCTATACTGAAATGGGACTGGGCCTATTAATTATTTTTTTATGTGAACTAAGCTTTACCACAAATTGATTTGTGCGCAGAGATCGCAAGGAGGTTATAATTTTCGCGCCACGCACGTCCCATGCTGGGACGTCTGCGAAGAAATATTGATTGTTTTCAACCATCTTTCGATCCTGTTAACTCTTCTAATATTGACCTGTGATGCTAGTACATGGTAACTGTATAATATATGTGGAATTCAAGAAGATTTCATTATAGAGCAGCGACATACATCTAGGTATTTGTCTCTATTACAAGTGTTGCATTGGGCCATCATGGAGTATAGTATCTGACTGTAGACGTGACGGTGGTGTGGGTTCGATTCCAACTTCGATATGAATTGTTTCATTTCCTACCTCTGGTAATGAAAACAAGCGCGTCGTTGAGTCGAAAGTCGAAAACTAAAGGAACATCTTAATAGCAGGTTCCCTCAGTCCATGTCACTAGGTTCCATCTGGCTGCCTGTGGAAAACAGAAGAAAACTTATAACAATCTATACTATTTAAAACTAATAAAAAGTTGCTCTTACAAAGGTTTCTTTCTACTAATCTAAATAAGTAATAAAAAGTTATTAAGTAAATTTATAATTTTTAAAATAATTTAAAAAACACATCTTTTTATTTAATTTTTTTATACAAAAAAAAAAAACAAATAAACAAAATCGATAATTAAACAACACCATTTTAAACTTCACCCTTTATTTAGTTCAAATTATATAACTATTTTATATGTTATAGGTACATTGTGTTCATTTAGATTCTAAACAGATATTAAACTCGAGCAATACCAGAGACTCATGCAATAGATAACTATATAAGACAATTTTCATTACAGTATACAAAGCTGCTCTTAATATCAAAGGCAGATGTAGCCACATATTGAATTATGTATTCATTTTGGCTAAATACCTTATTTAATACAATAATATATCACTAAGAAAGACTACAAATATAATAATGATAATGATTTCATTCCCTCGAGTTGGATTTTAATATGTTTTTTTCTCATAGGTGTCGGGGCAAAGCGCGGCGTTAAATTCCGCCACTCAATATATAATGCCTCCAGAATTCCGTGGAAAGTGGAGTGGAGTGGGATCTTAACACTTGGCTCCTTCTACATACCGTGCCACATGCGGGATAAAGCGTGAAACTGAAAAGAAAATAGTTCACAGATTTAAATAAACATAGGTACTATAGACTAGACTAACTAGAATCTTAAAGGTTTACAGTTTTAGTGTATACGAAACGTTTCGACGTGCAAAGAAACTCGTACAAACAAGGTATTCACGGAGAACAATGACCAGTGAAAGCGAGGCTAATGACGGCTGAATATTTTAGCAGAGTTGTATGGTACTCGCGCATATGTGATACTTCTTTTGAAGAGAGGACAGCGCTATATTTGAAACTAATGGTTATTACTTAATTGACGCGTGGTGCTGTTCTCTGAGGGTGAGTCTTGTGAGTCTGTGAGGGTAGCGTGTTCAAATATTATAGAATAATATGATAGAATTTTAATAACGATTCATTAGACTGGAATATTAATAGACACGTTACTTAATGTTTATTTTTTTTAAATATAAAATAAAATAATTATTTGTAGGAGTTTTAAAAATTATACACAAAAATGATGTGCATGGTATAAATTAAATTATTTAAAGTCAATTTCTTCAGAAAATCGTAAGTATAAAAAAAACAAGTTGTTAATATTAGCACATTGATCTTCCCATTATACCTAAATAGGTCCTTGTCTAATTTCGAACACCGTACTACCTGACAAAATATCATACGACAAAAAAAACAGCCTTTTAAGTAGTATATTCAACAAAAAATGCTTTAGAACTTGATTGAGCAATACAAACAAGATACTCCCACAATACGTTTTTATCCTCCACATGTTCAATGCAAATATGTCAATAAAATCGAGCGTGAAGTTGCAATTTTGAAGGGTTACTGCAAGTGTTTGGTAAAATTGTGCAATCTTTTGATAAATTTCTTTGTTAGATGAAAAGGTTATTTTTTTAAGAATAAATCTGCTTTTACTTTTGTTGAATGTTTACATTTTATATTTTGTTATTTTTTTGTGTGGAAGAATAGAAACAAGAGTGATTGGTCTGTCTGAAATTATGATTTCTACTGAGTTTTTGAATTATATAGTAGCCTGAATGTTTATTGAAAACGTCGCATTATTACCTATGGCAAATGTCAAAAAATAAATTTATCAGTGTACTTGCGAAGAAGAAAAATAATCGTAGTGTCACCGTTTTTAATTGATATTACCAGGATGGTTGAAGAGAAGGAAATATCTATCTATTTTTGCAATAAAATTAAAGACAATATTTTTTTCTAAATGTATTTTTTAGTTCTATTTTGGGAAACAAGATTAAATCGAGGGTGTGCCGTGAAATTAAAATCCTTGTGAGAATCCACAGTTCGTAAAATCACCTGTTTTATTGAAAAATTGCATTTGTTGAGTGCTTGATAGCGTGGCGAATTCTCTTACAAATGAGATTTTACTTGCATTTAAAGTTATAGGAAAAAAAATCTAATGTAGGTATTACCTTTTTTGTACATTTCGCTGTAAGAAGTTGAGTTAATGTCGTCTTTGTGTCTGAAATATCTTCAGTGAGTATTTCTGTCGAATTCTTCACGCTGTACCCCGCACATAGCAGGGTAGGCAGAGGAGACATAGTGTTAAGACACTCTGTACCCGACTTAGAATTTTTCTTCATAAATTAAAATAATACATTTAATGTAGGAAAAACAATCTGACGGAATGGAATTTATGACAAGATTTTTTTTCATTTCTCGTCATAAATTCTATGCACACAGAGTTGCGGGCGAATGCTAGTTATATAATTATAGAAACGTCTTGTAATCCCACTCGGAGCCATTTAATCTTAGAAACGTCAACTTCTTAATATGAAACAAAAATTCAATCACAAAAATGATTAAGTAAACGTTAAAGGAATCTACAACAACTTTTCCTAAAAACAAAGAAATCCAGGGATAACATATATTATACATTCAATAGGTACACCTACAAAGGAAAAATCACAATTCTTGTTATTTCAAATTACATTTTTCTCAATGTTTTAGGGGGAGATTGTTTGGGAATTCTTAATAGAAACGTAACAGTACCTAAAATATTGTAAAAAACACAGCAAATTGATCTTTATTGTTATAAAAATAAGAATGGTACGTAAAAATGGAGGGTATGTTATTTAAAGTCAGTTTCCGCACTGACAGTTTTATTAATTTGCGTTTTTCGTTTGTTCCTCGGAGATTTCTTCGTTTGTTTCCTTTTGATACGAAGTTTGTGTTTAATTAATATTCTTTTGCTTATTGTTTGGTTTTATAAGTAAATATAGGGAATTAAAGTAAGTAAGTATATAAAAGGCCCACCTGGGACGAATCTGACATACCTACATATGAACAACCTATAATTTGTTTAATAATTATCTCTATAATATAAGGGTATATTTAAATTTATAGCTTCACGCTTTATTCCTCGTAGGTTAGGCAAAAAAAACCTAGAGCCAACACTCTCCGTACTTTGCTTTGAGACATTATGAGTAAAGTGCTGGAACTTGCCGTCACACTTTGTCACGCCGGAACGAGAGAGATGTAAATAATTTAATCTTCGAACTTAAAACTACAGATATTCCAGTCTAAATTATTATTTTTTAAGCGCCCAAGTAAGATTTAGAACAAGATATTGCTTAATTATTTATTAACATATTACAATTATTTATATACATTACTACAATAAAAATACTACCCATTTTACAAACCATCGATTTTAAGCAATAGACTAATATTAAGAATACCTTTAGAATTTTATTATCTATAATTAATTGTTCATAACATTATTGTTAATTAAAAATATACTTTCATAACAAGTGTACCACTTTGAAGATATAATATCGACCCAGTTAGGAACGAGTGGGTTTAGAGGAAACGAGAGCCAACCGTCGGTATCTCTATCTGTCGGTATGTAGAGATGATCACTCGAAACATTTTAGTGTATTACTTTTCCACTTTTTATGCACGCTTTATCCCGCATATAGCAGGATAGGCAAAGAAAACCTAGTGTTACGACCATCTACGATATCCGGTCTTTTTCGAGCAACAGCTTAGTTATTGGCGGTACCCAACGCCGCGCATTCTTTTTACTAGAGCAAGGAATTGGTGATAATTAATTTGTATATGTATTGTTTATTTCATAATTTATCTTTCTCTTTTATATAAATTAACGAGTTCTTTCAAAATTTCACGCCAACTTGTCTTAAAGAATCTTTGAAAAATCTTGAAGTATTTGTCATCTACCTTAACTAATTTCTTGATAATAGATAATTAATAAACGTAATATGTAGAGGTAATAATAGTATGTGTAATTAAATAACCACTAAGAGAAGAGTGACTATATGTATACAAATGATACAGTGAATACCTATAGGTAGTAGGTTCGATTTCCAGCGGTAAATTATCTCGCAGTCTAATATTTTCCTTTGTCTGAACAAACTGGAATAGGTACCGTTTGCTTAAGCGAAGTGAAAAAAATAATAGAATGTCTCTAGATTGTATAGACAATCTAGAGACATTATAGTATAGACTTTCCCTAAAAGCAGAATATATATTAAGATTTATATTAAAAAAAGAGGCAGTCGTGCGCAGCCGCTCAAGGGTGTGACTGTAACGCGACAGTTGTGGGTTCGATCCCCACTCGAGGAAGTGAAACATTTATTTACGTTTATATTTTCATTTCTTCGCTCTGGTGTCGAGGCAAAGCACGGCGTTGAATTCTGCCACTCAACACGCAATGCCTCCAGAATTCGGCAGAAAGTGGGGAACGGAGTGTCTTAACACTAGGTTCGATTTGCCTACCCTGCTATGTGTGGGATACAGCGTGAAGTTGATATATTTTTTTAATGTTAATAGTACCAAATATAAATAAGTACGTACACGTAACACAAATAGGTGTCGTTCACAAAATTTCGACAAAGCTGACAGCAATTCCGTTTTAGCACTTTAATCCCGATTCTAGTGCTGAATAAAAGGCATATTTTCGCTCGTCGACTTGCAAAATTGTCATCGCAAATAGCTTTCGCCTCGGGCCCTGGAGCCGTTCGCTTCTAGAACTGCGTAACAACCAATTTAGATCGAAAATAGCTTCTATTCTCCAAGTATTAGAGTATATTTTGTATTGTACAGTGGGTATTCAGAATTGTAACAATGAAAACGCCAGCATTGCACACGTAAATAGGATTCGTCAAAACGCTTCCTCGTGTTAGATTTAATGTTCAAAAGAATAAGGTCCACAATCATTTAAAAGGGAAATCTGAACTTGAAAATCGTCGCTGACGCTCGATATCAAATAAACACAATACTATTCATAAAACGCCTCAAGCGACTCTACATTGTGTAAGCGAAAATCAACTCTATTATAAACAAATTACAGTTTAATTTATGTCGATAATAGATTATTGCTAGGATTTTCGCCGGGGGAAGTGAAAGGGATGGATTTATAAGGAGATTAGAAGGCAAGAGCGAGATGGTGATATAGCTTGGAGCGCTGTGATTGGTCAGGAAGGCCGCAGGCTGTGAACAGTAGCCCGCCCTATGTCTACTGTAAACGATGACGGGCTAAACGGAAAAAGACGTACGTTATCCTGAAAACTAGATTTGCTTTAGTTTTTATCGAATAAATATTAAATTTCCAATGAAATAATATAAATTAATTATTTATTTACCGAAACCAGCAATACTACACTTAGTTTCACATATAAGAAAATACAGAAAAGAAGCTAACAATATAGTTGAAAAGTCAAAGTGTTCACTTTTACTGGAATATAACGAGGTGTTTTCATACAAAATAATTAAATAGGTCCATCTTCAGAATAGTCACGTGCTCTCCTCTGTCGACCCCGAAGGCGCTCGTAGCTCGGGGCGTGGCACACATACACACATACACTTACATACACACACACAAACACACACAAACACTTCCCCTTTGAAAGCCGGAACAGAGGAAAACTTTTGAGCACAAGTCTATCTAGTCGTTACGCATTCAAATACAGTTTCATTTATGTCTTTCCATTTAGGTATCTTATTTTTTCTATCTTTTTTTTGTATATATACGTAAAGGTTTCTATTATTTTTCTTTATTATTTATATAGGTCTCTACTGTAGAGATTGTCTGTAGTGCACACCACTAGAGTAAAAGTCCAGAAAGTCTCACATTTGTTTCTCTTACAGTCTCTTTGTGTAAATATTACTCTCTTTATATAATTATCAAGCTACACAAACGGTTACTTCTGCGTAGCAAAGTAGATAGAGAAGACTTACTGCCAAGAGAAAGAAAGTATGAGGCCTTCGTGGAGGGGTGGTGGGTTCAACTTCCACTCGGGGTTATTAATTATTATTTAACAGGTATTATGTACTTTCTTTCGCTCTGGTAATAGGTTTGGCTTGAATAACCTACTATGTGCAGGATAAACGTGAAGCTGCAGAAGAAATACATACAAAGAACGTAGATATTTAATATTTCCATCAATTTCACACATTTTTCATTTTCACATGTTAGTATGAAAGATAAAAAAATACATATATTATAATTTAAAATAATTTCACCCAATTAGCTTTATAAGTAAAACAAAAAAGATTATTGAAAAATGCTTCTTCAAAGAAAAAAATATGGACAAAGTTGAAATGCCAACACGCGCCCTAATTAAACAAAAATAAAACAATACAAAATCACAATGTTTCAAGTAATAAGCAAAATAAATAAGAAGTATAATGAGAAAAGCCGAAAGGTAATCTTGTTAGGCAAATGTTTGGGGGGAGGGGGTTCCCATAATTATTTAAGGTGACCCCCTAAAGAGGGTAGGCTCGCGGTGAAAGCGTCCTTGTAATTATTTTTCCTGAACTTTACTTGTTTTTTTACCTATAAGTTTATTTCGGGAAAAAATCCTGGTGCATGGATTTTCCTTGTTCAAAATTGAAATATAAAAGTTTTTTTTGTATTTTTTATACGTTTTCCTTTACAAGACAGAGGAATTAAGTTTATTTTATATAATAACTGGAGTATTTTATAAAATTCGGGAGAAAGTGAAGAGCGGATCATCTTAACTATAGGTTCCATCTGCCTACCCTGCTGCATGTGGGAATACATACAGCGGGAAGCTGAAAAAAGAAGTGAAGGTATATGAGACTGTCACGGCCCAGTAGGACAGCGTCTCATAGTAAGCGTTATGGGAGTGGGCTCGATGTCATGTCGGGGGAATAAATTAGTTTTAGTTCTACTTTCTGGCAATGCAAAACATGCCTATACACAATGTACTAAATTCGAACGGAAAGCGGAGAGCGGAGTTCGGTAATATTAGGTTCTTTCTGCCTACCCCGCTTTGTGATGCGGGATAAAGCGTGAAGATGTAATAATATAATATTTTAATGAAGAGCCTTGTACGTACTATTAAAGTACGAAATGATAGTGTTTGAAATTTAAGTAAGATTAGGTACTCAAAATAAAATATTTATATAACTTCATTAAATTATTCTACTATATCTACTAATAGCTAATGTAAATATTTTGTCTATATATAGTACAAACACTGCCAAAAAGTTAATTAAAAAATATGTTTTATACATTAGTGTTAAGACATTCTGTTCCCCATTTCCGCCGATTTCTGAAGGCATTGCGTGTTGAGTGGCGAAACTCAACGCCGAGCTTAGCCTCTACAATAGAGCAAAAAAAATAAAATTATTATATATTTCATTTTCTGGAGTGAAAACCGAATCCACAACCTATCGCGTAAAACACTAAATGATAGAATAAAAGAAAATATCTTTAAAAAAATACAACGGCAGATTTCAACTATTTAAGAGGTAATACCAAAATCTTAACGTTATTTAAACAACTTCTTAAGACTTCTAAACGTCTAAAATGGTTTATTCAAGCAATTTCCCATCAAACACGATTTTCCTCGACGGAAATTCACAAACTAAATAGTAGTGGTACCTGGCCGGAAGTAGGCTGTATTGGCGGAAATGGAGCGGCCGGCCGGAAGTTCCAATTTACACCAATTTGTTAGTTCTTATCGAGGAAATGGAGTTCACTTTATTTTATTTTGAAGGTTTCTTTAGGGTGGTAAACTTTTGTGAGAGATTTCTTAAACTTACTTACTTTATATAAATATAGATACTAATTTTATTAAGATTTCTTTGTATTATGTGGAAATAATTGTATAAATTTTTAATTTTAACTATATTTTAAAACCTAAGGTGACCTAAGCTTGGTTGTAGGCTTCAATTTCCAAAGGAAAGATAACACATTTAGCTTACCGTAAAAGAATACAGTTCTCCGTATTTAAATTTATATAATTACTAATAAATAGTGTAAATATTTAATACTATTTTGAATAATAACTGTTTTTTTTATAGATTAATTATTATTAATTACAGTATATTTGTAAAATACAGAAACCAATATGTACCTAAAACAGTACACCCATATTAGATTTATTTTTAAATCAGATCTTTTTTTTCCTATACCCAAAATTTCGAAATGTCTTAAATAACATTTTAGTAGGTAATCTTGTTAAAAAACAATTTTCTTCCAAATAAAGTTTTGATATTTTCAAAGAGGTTAAAATTGATAGGTTAAGTGTGAGATGTTATCAGCGCACCCCTCGTAACCAAGCGAGCGTGGCTGAGCACGAAATAGTAGTGTTTAATATAATAATGGCATTATGTTCGTGCTGCTTACCAAACTATTAAATTATGTTAGATAAACGTTAAATACTATGAATTCTTGATGCAAATGCAGTTAAAATTCTAGTTTAGTCCATATGTTATACCTATGTAAAAAACTAAAGCTTTATCTTTTTCCATATACCTCTATACGGAAGGAGAAACCTAGTGTTACTACACTCCGTTATACTAACTTGAAGATATTGTGTGTTGTTATGGAGGCAGCTTGCGGCGAGAAAACTAAAGCAGCTTATTTTCCGATTGAGAATGGAAGTTGGAACCCATATCAGGTCAGACGCTGTTCCGCTACGCCACGAGGAGCTCTAATGTTATTTATATAAGATACAATTGTTATAGTTTTAAAAACACATACCTGCTTATGTCGTTTTAGGGTATTAGGTGGAGTGTCTTAGCACTAGGTTCTCTCTGATCTGCTACAAAGAAAAATGCAGAAAAATAATAAATAAATGAAAATATATCGATTAGGCAAAAAGTACATAAAACGTAGATTATTTTAATATTAAGTAGGTACATGAGTTACCGAGGTAACATTTTGTGAAATATATTCTTCTTGCAGTTTTGTTTTTATACATTTTGTATATTTCATTAATTTTATATTTGCTGAGAGGTGCTACGAACAAGTAACGTAAGACGCTACGCGATATCCTTGTTCCAGCGGTATACGGCTTTTACATACAGTATTTCGTTAAGTGTATTGAATTTAATGTAGGTAATATAATTCATATATTTTTCTTATTTTATCATTTCTTTCTAAATTATTCGATTTCCACTCGAGAAAATTAATTGTTTAATATGTTTAGTTCTTCGCTCTGGTGTCGAGGCAAAACACGGCGTTGAGTTCAGGCATTCAACACGCAATACCTCTAAAAATCGGCGGAAAGTGACGAGGGTAGTGTCTGAACACTAGGTTCCCTATGCCTATCTTGTTATGTGCGAGGTACAGCGTGACGCTGAAAAAAAAACTGCTGTATTCTGGAGGCAATGAGTGCTGAGTGGTGCAAATCAACGCCGAAACATAAATGTAAATAAATATGTCATTGCCACGAGTGGGCATCGAACCCACAACCAGTCAATTTTAAAGTCACTCTCTGTGCCTCTGCGCCACGAGTGGCTTCAATCTTTATTTGATGGTCTATTAACTCTAAAACTGTCAACATTACGAATATTTGTGATAAACAAACAAACTGTAGGACACTTCGTTACGGATAGAATTTTCATTTGTCTGTGTAACAGGCGTACAATCATCTTAGCGCACTATACATTTTAAAATGACCCTTCAATTACACTAAAATAGACTTAAATTACATAAACATAGAGTTGAATTTATCTTGTACTACGTATCTTATAATTTTGGTCGTGTGAATGCATCATCAAGTGAACCTAGCTGCAAATCCACAGCAATTATTATACCTTATGCTTTTCGGAATAAGGTTTATTTAAGCTTGTCAAATTTTCAATGCAGTACGGAGCAACTTCACGGCTATTTGGTCGCGTTACCAGACTGATTGTTAGGTAATGAGCGCGGAAAGCTGTTTCAAACGTCGTGGTGGTTATTATAGTGTTATATTTTGATTTATGTTTATTTCTATGCATTTGTCGTTGATAGGCGGAGAGTTTTTAGTGGTAAATTATTATGTTCTCTCAACTTATGTAGAGACGTCCGGCGCTCTATTGTATGTAAGCGATAAGTTAACTATTGTAAAAGTTATAATGACTTAAACTGTTAACTAGGTTTTTTTTTATTTTCGATACATTTCGCATGCAGAGTAAGTAGAGTGACTCTAGTATTTCTCCGTTAATAAATTTCCATGAAATTGTGGACTGTGGAAGAAAAAGCGGGAGAGCGGAATGCCACGTCTTGTCTTGTTACCAGAGCGAGGTAATGAAAATAATTTAGTTTTTCGAGTTTCCCTCAATTTATTAAGATAAAATAATTCAGAATAACTAATTTAAAAAAGATATAATTGAAATTTTCAATTGTTTACCTAAAGATCTATAAACACTATAATATATTAACACTAAAGCAAGAAAATGCAGAAATACCTAGATGATATTTATCCGTTGTACAAACGCGTCCTAAGTATTATTGTTATTTAAAACACTATTGATCTAACAAAGGCAGGGGGGTTACCTATTCATGTACAATCTGCCTTCAACCATAGATCTATAAATGCAATGCAGAAAAACAATAAAGACCATTCTTTTCAGCTTCACATTGTATATCACTTGCAGCAGGGTAGGCAGTGGGAGGCTTTTGTTAAGATACTTCCTTCCCCTCTTTCCACCGATTTTTGATGGCATTGCCCATTGAGTAGCGGAACTTAACGCCGCGCTTTTTGGATCGACACCAGAGCGAGGAAATAAAAATATTAAATATTTATTTTATTTCAGGAAATCGAACTCACAACCTGTAGGTTTTACAGCCTCACGTTTTTGCTCTTGCGCCACGACTAGCTTATTTTTACGTTGTTTTTGTTTTAATATTATATTTTTATTTAAAATAAATCATATAATTTTAACAAACAATGACAGTCATATTCATTAACAAATATTCTATAAACGATTCTAAATATTAATAAGTCTATGGTAATCGAAGGGTAAGTAACCCTTTCCCTTTCGCCGCCATTATGGCAAGGCACAAATGCCTGTAGTCTCGTTGTGCTGACAAATTAATCCCTCCATTCATATTGTACTGTATGTACCTTCTGGATATTTTTGGAAAATCAGCTGCCTGTATCTAGATATTATTAAAAAAATATATAGTTTAAATAATTTAAAACCCCCAAATACATTTCACATATAAATACATAAATCTAAATATTCGAAATCATTTATTCGCTTCGGTCATATAAGCTTTACGCTCTAACATATTTGTAGAACAAGTTTGAAATATTTCAATAATTTAGGACTTTTGCCATAAAAAAAAATGTTATATTAATAAACAATTGAGTAATGTCACTAAAAATATAATAAAATATAAAATGTCACTCTAAATTGTTAATTATATTTGAACTTTACTTTAGGCACGGCAAATGCATATAAAGCCTAGAGTCGACACATTATATTTACATTAGACCATTTACCTTAATAATTTTAATATTAAAGAAACAATTTACTATTTAGTAATAGCAATAATTAGCAAATTTTATACAACAATTTTATTCAGTGTTATCGCAACGAAATCTTTATGAGAATCGAATTTACGATATCCGGCGTAGCAGATATGGTGGAGGTGGAGGTGGAGGGGAGGCATATAGGCATCTTGGTTGCCATACAGTACACGGGCCCGGGGCGACCCGCCCAGGTAATGACCGCTGTGCACTGCACGTCAGTTGGTACACTACAGGATGCTTTATATTAATATTGTAATACTTGTACGTACTGTCTCAGACGCATTTTAAGGCATATTTCTTTTAGTTTTTTCTTACTACTGTAATTGTAGAATGTTTCCCGCACACTGTAGGGTAGGCAAAGGGAACCTCGTGTTAAGGCACTCCGTTCCCTTCTTTCTGCCGAATTCTGGAGGCATTTCGTGTTGAGTGGCAGAAATCAAAGCCGCGCTTTGCCTCAACACCAGTGCGAAGAAATGGCAATATAGTACGTAAATAAATATTTCAATTTCTCGAGTGGGGATCGAACCCACATCCGTCGCGTTAATTACTAAAATTGAACTTATAAGAAAGGATTCGTTGAGTTGTTCATATAAAACGACAAAATACTTTTATTTGAGATCAGCCGTGGTGCAGGAGCACAGGAGTGTGACTGTAAACGCAACAGGTTGTGGAATCTGTTCCCAATCGAGGAAATGTAATATTTAACATTTTCATTTCTTCGCTCTTGTCTTATCTTGTTGAGTTCTGCCCATCAACACGCAACACCTCCAGAAATTGACGGAAAGCGGGGAGCGGAGTGACTTAACACTAGGCTTCCTCTGCCTCCTCCTCCTGCTACATACGGAAGATAATGGATAAAGTAAAGAAGTTCATCTTACATATAACACCATAAAGTAATCAGATAGGCACAACATAGAACAACACAAAGTATAATCACAACATTCACAACACCAGCTCGACTATACTGTATCTTAGCATCGCATTACGTATGCGCGGCATAACAAATGTATCCGCTTAATTATTATTTTGAAAGTATCCGCGCCCGCGGCTCCCGGCCAGCTCCAATAAGAGAAGCCCGATGCCCGATGCACAATATCATGTACCCTCGGGCCGAAGAAGACAAGTGGAGATGGTAGGAAATGGTCTTTAATGTTTTGCGTACGGTGAGTTAATGAGTGGTCAGCTTTGATAAAAATATTTGACAATTATAATCTAAAATGTAGCGTTGTCGTGGCGCAGGGACACGAGCGTAGTAAATATAGGTTGTGGATTCGATCCTCACACGATATACAAAAAAATCTAATTAAATCAAATCAGCTTCATGCTGTATCCCTCACACAGGAGGGAAGGCAGAGGGAACCTAGTGTTAACACAGTCCATTCACATTAAGACACTTCCGTTCCTCACTTTCCGCCGAATTCGAAGGCTGCGTGAAGAATCTGCGTGTTAAGTTGCGGATGTCAACGCCGCGCTTTGCCTCGTGACCAGAGAGAGAAAATGAGAATATAAAAAAAAACATTTCCTCTATTTCAATTGAACCCACAACCTGTAGCATTTACAGTCGCACAACTACCTCCTCCAGAAAGTAGAGATACTTTCTGTCTAATTGAAAATATGGCTGGTGATTGGCGGAACTTAACGCCTATAAAAAATAAGAGTTGAAATAAGTTTTATTTAACAAACTTATGTTAGTTTAAATAAACCACCACCACTAATAAATACTCTGTATTACAACAAATAAGTTACAAGTACAAATTATCATCTCAAACTCAATTTCATGTAATTTTACGCTTTCGTAACTATCATTTCGCGTTATTGATAAATAACTGGTTACAGTATAATGATATTATTTTATGGTTATTTATCATATTTATTGGTAAAGTATTAAATATGTACAATCTAAATTATAATAGTTTAATTTTAGGTTAGTTTTCTATAATAGGCGTATGATCGTATCTACATAGAATGTGGCGTTGTTTTGTAATTTGTGAAAGAAAAATAGTTATTTTATAAAACGTATAAAAATAGCTATAGTAATAAAAATAGGCCAGTCGTGGCGCAGTGGCACTAAGTGTGACTGTAAACCGATTGGTTGTGGGTTTGATCCCCACTCGAGGAAATAAAGTATTTATTTAAATCTATATTTCTATGTCGCTCTGGTGTCGAGGCAAAAAGCGCGGCGTTGAGTTCTGCCACTCAACACGCAATGCCCCCAGAATTCCGCAGAAAGTGGGGAACGGAGTGTCTTAACACTAGGTTCCCCCTACCTACCCTGCTGTGTGCTGCTTTTTTTATGATTTCTAAAATAATTATAAAGGTAAAACTCTCAGCGTGTTGGTGTAGCACGCGCGTCGCCTTCTTAAATGTGAAAAGATTGAGTCAAGTGATGCTGTTCACTCCAACCTTTTTCAACAGCAGTCATGGTACCAGAAACCGAATGTTAGCTAACTGCATTACGAATTTGGCCCAAAGCCAACAGTATCTAAGACGTCGCAAACTATATGTTTAAATCCCACTCGAGATATATTTTACTTTTAAACATACTAAACATAATACAAAATTACAGAACATAAACTGTCTCCCTCATATATGTCTATAGAATATAAGGGAACAGTTTCTTATTAAAAATATTATAGTAGATTATCAGAAAGATATATTACAAGGACTGTTTTCATGACAATATTTCATGAAAATTAGTAAATTGATAGGAGAACTTATGAGTAATTTCATTTATTTATTTATCGTCAATTTAGCGACTTTGAAATTCTGCGCACTTCCTATAACTAAAGCGAGTAAGTACTACTTTTCAAAGTCAAAATTAACCCTTTATGTAAATTACATTCAACAACAACTTAAATAAAAAAAAAATCCAAGACCATTTCACCTTCCAAACTACACTAGTATCCAAAGCAAAAAATATTCGTAACGTTCCTAAAAACACTGCTAATATTACTTTTTAAATAATAGCTCTAATTATCCTTCTGTCTTGCGGCAGTCATGACCCCATGCCCACGACCAGCCCCCGGGCGGCCGTAGAATACTGCGGTGGCCGAATACTTGAGAGATTGCTGGCAACATCATTTCAACTTACTTCAATTAATATCTGTGTGGAACGTATAATAAAGTAGTCTATATAATTGTTTTTGGAAAAAATAGAAATAGTAAATAATAAAGGATTTTACTTTAGTTTTTATTAATATGTATAGTGTAAAGCTGAAAAAAATATGAACAAATGAATATTTATGAAGTTATGAACTAACCAGCCGCCCCTTTATCCAGCGGTCCTGATGGCAGCAGCACTACGTCAGACTGTAAACACGACGGTTATAGGTTCAGTTTAAAAGAATATCTATATAAAATATATCTAACGACATTGTAAACTCTTTCTTCTTTTCTCTCGCTATAAATTTAACAAATCGCTTAATAATAGAGACAAAAATTGCTTCAATGCATTCGCTAAATTATTTTCGCGGATCACGAATTTGGATCGTGATGTGCAAAATTTTTGGCATTCGTGGGTTAGCCTTAGGGTGCTGTTCCTAATTAGTTACGTGTGAACCCTGTTGGGCTGCTGACTGCCGTCATGAAGTCGTTAGTAGGTACTTAGTGTTACATCATGTCTTACTTATTGCTGCTTGTCTGTTATACGTTTTTTTTTCTTATAATTTAGAAATAATTTTTGTTAATTATATCCCATAAAAATATAAATGAGAATTTCAGAACCAAGTAAAATGTTAGGCAATGAGTCGTCCTCAATTTTACCAACAAAAGAATAGGAGGTCTATAAAAGAGCCAAGATCTAGTCTTCAACGATAAAATCATAATATGTATCTTAATTTCAAGAGATAAAAACAAACATAAATGTTTAATTTTATAAATAAGCATTAGTTAAAAAAGAAATTCTTTATTTTGTATATATTAGGGTATGAAAATAAAATAATATTTAATAACTATTTCTTGGCACAAATTTGTTCCGCGGCCGGCGCGGCGTGTCATTGGGAACTTCCATTGTTTTCAGTATTTTTATTACTTCAACACAAAGGCATAACAAATAAGGCCAAACTAAAAATTGTTTATGAACAAATTAATAATTCATTTTTCTTATATTTAAAATATTTTAAAATTTCTCTTTTTTGTTTATATAAGTAAATATTTTCACTATAATAAAATACTTCTGTACATAGAAGGTATATTCAAAGTAATAATGTGTGGAGGTCTTTAAAATCCTATGAACGTGACTTTTAAAATTTTCGTCTGTCTACTGAACAGATTCGATAACTCATTATGGTCTTTGTTTTTAATAACTCATTAAAAGTCGGTAGCATAGTACTTACGATGTACAAAATATTTAACATATTCTTGCAGGGAAGCTTAAAAAAAATCCTTTTGAAAGAATTAATAACTTGTAAAATACACTAAAAAATATTTTTAAAAGTGATTCGTTGTTCTAGATGTAAGGTTATAGAATAAGATAACTTTTGGTGTTCGATATTAAAATCTAATCTATATTTATATCTAGCCATGGCACCCAAACGTAATTTCCTATAGAAGGGGTAACTATTCAAAACACGGTGCCATCAAAGAGCTTGGGGAAGTCCCCAATATGCGGATGCGCAATGATGTGAAATTAGTGTTGTGAAAATATTTTGAGTCTTTATATATATTAATTTATTTTTAATGTTATTTTTGAATAATAATGAAATAAACAATTTTTATTCGAATAAGACAGATGTTGTTATAAAACCAATTAAAACAGTAGGTAAGTAATTAAAACAAAATGCAATTTATTATAACGGGTAACAAAGCACAGATATTTGAATAAAGCAATTTATTTAAAGGCATAAGAATGAAGGTTACTACAGATTAGCGCGTAAATCACCGAGAGTTTTTATCGATAACTAACGTCGTCATAAATTACTGCAGCCCTATTAAAGCAGAATGCATTCTGATAGAAATTTGTTTTTAATCGGTTGAAATTGGGTGCGAAATGAGTTCTGACCCTCGGTTTTACTCAAAGATAGACGTTTAAATTAAAAATTAAACTTTAAAGACGATATCATTTGTTTAAGCGTATTGGTAATAGAGATTAATTATTAAAAAAATAAATAAATAAAAAATATAAAATAACTTAAATCTGCCTTATATATTCACATCTTATATAGTACTTAGTTTACCTAAGTTTTATATAAACATGTATGTATGTATTATGTATGTGTACGAATATAATTAAATTTAAGTACCAACTTGTCATCATCATCATTATAGCTTTATACATACATATATACATATAGCCAGAGAGCGCCAAACGAAACGGTCTCATCATCAGTGTATACCTCTTTCGCCTCGTTCACAGTCATCAACTTTTTCACACGTGCCATCCGTAGAATCTTCATACTTTTTACGTGACCTTACTCCAATATCATCGATACTAAGTTTTCTAAGCTCAATCGAGGTCTCCATCTCTTTCCGCTCAGATTTCTTTTATAAATATTTTTTGACTGCCCTAAAATAAATAAAACAAATACAAAATACATTCCCAAATTTACCACAGATAATTAAATACCGTATCGAGGGCAGTTGTCATTGTTTCCCTCCAAAATCTGACAGTTCAATTGCCTTCTCCGTTACAAGTGACATTTGGTCAAATTGCCTATCATTCTAAATAAACAAAACTATTTGCGAATAGAAAAAGCTTATTTCCTTTTAAATAAGACTTAAAATGTAAAGAATTGTTGTATAATGCTTAACAAGCTCGTTTATGTTTATGTGGCATTGAATAGAGTTGAAAATTGTGTAAGTAGAATTTCTGTCAAGTCTTTTTACGTTCCATTTCCTGGTTAATACGGCGTGTAAATGAGTTCTTTATCGTAGTGTTTTTTAAATGTTTGTTTAACGCTGCGTAGGGTGAATAAATTAAGTAAATGTCGATTTGCTACAGTTTATGGTAAAAATGTTAAAATACTTATTTATTTTGGTCATTGATTATGGTCATAATTTTCATTACTAAAATTTCTATCATTATAAAGCAAATCTGGCGTGAAAGAGAGAATAGAAATCGAGAAAGATTTTAGGCTTAAGCAAATCAGTTTTTGACATAGTCAATATTTTTAATAAGAATTTAGATATTTAATTTTGTGTATTGATTAGCAGATATCAACGATCAACCTTATCTTACTATAATAAGGAAAAGAAAATAAGTGTAAACAAGTAATAAAACGTATTTAAGTAAAGAAGTATCACAATTGACATGAGCCTACTCAAGGGTACACTAAATACTTACTCAAAGGGCATCTGTCCTTCGCATGAAAAAATTAAAAAAAAAAAACACTACAGTTCTTTGACAATTAAGATAAAGTTAAGAAACTGTCATTACAATTCAGCACTACATTTTTGGTAAGGACTCTAAATTGGTATATAATACGCTAATGAATAGAGTCAAACAGGCCATTACGAGAGCAAACCTGCTATTACAGTAATAACTTTAAACATTCAATGTAACATGTGTATAATTATACTAAATGGTACTGAAATTAAAAAGATGTCAGTACAAGAAAATGATCTAATAAACAAACGTGATATTTACGAAAGGATGTGTGTTATTATTATTTTTAAATTATACAAATTTATTTTTCACATTTTTTTTATTAACTATTTACATTTTGAAATTTACAAGTAGGTAAATAAAATTGTGAAATATATTTTTTTAATTAAGCCTCATATGTTAAGACATACATCTCTTTAAATAAAATCTCTAGTATAAACCTGTTATTATCTACGAGTATATACTATTTGTACACAAAGTAAATGCCTATTAAATAGTTGATACACTGCGGATGCCTATCGCGGACTGGACTCATAACGTAGTGTATATACCGATACAATGTAGTCTATAATCATTCTATATACTACATTAATAACCGGGAACTGCGTAGGTACATCACACACCTGCCATTCAAATCACGCCTACAGTAATTTTCACAATTTATTTCTGCAGCTTACCTAATTTTGATATAGGATTTTAAACTTTAGCGCATTATAATAAAAGTATAAACAAAAGTAGAACTTAAATTACTAGTTCATACTCTTCGTTACTTCGAAGGAATAGCATAGAGTAGAAATATTTTTAGTCGCTTTTTTTATGCAAATGATCTAACATATTAGGCCTAATTTACATTAGTGTGGTCATATAGTATAAGTATATCCAATTAATCGGTTGTTAGTTATTTATATTATTAATAAAAAAATATTTTAATTACGTATTTAAATTAATTTATAATTATGGTTTAAAAAATGTTCTGATATAAAACTTAAACACAAATCATAAACAAGTAAAAATTCTATAATTGCTTTTGAAGAATTAAGATATACTATATGTACATAAATTTGATATTAATACGATCAATTCCACAAATAAATTAAAAAAATAATATAACTGAAAAAAAAAATAGATTTGCACTTGGCACGTCTGCACAAAAGGATCTTTGCGGCAACCGTAGCGCAGTTACCGAAGTGGCAGACTGTACGCCCGCAGCCATCACGAGTGCCTTTCTACGCACCGCTTTTGTTTTAAAACCACCGCCTTATTGAATCGCTCGAATGCCCGACTGAATGATAGCAGGTGGGGACAATAAATAAGGTAATGTGGGAGGTGGATTGGTCCTATGTAGAGAGTAGAGACACTGTATGTTGTAGTGTTATAGAGTACCTAGACACCGATTTATGGACTTTAGATGATGTCTTATAGAGTTTGTGGTAACTATTTATTTGTTGTTTAGCTTTTGAGAACGTCTAGTTACTTATGTTATAAAACTTTTAGTAAATAATGTAAATTAATTATTTTTTAGTACGATAATAAGGGAGGTTAAATTATTCTTATGTAGAGAAATTACCATAGCTTTACTTAGTGCATACATCGTATGTTGCAATGTGAAAGAGTACCTGGACACAGATTTACAAATGTTAGATGATATCTTATAGTGTTTATGGTAAACATTAATTTGTTGATTATTACAGCTTTTGAAAATAAGTTTGATACATTTTTAGTAATTGCAATGCATTTTTAAATATCTTTAGGTACTGAGTGGTGAAGTGGGTGAGGGTAAAGTAGGAAAAATTCATAATTCACTAGAATTAAAATTAACAAAAGAAAACAAAATGATGTAACACTCTATTAAAAACGATGACATAAAAAATCATAATATTCACTGTAATATTAATCGTATAATATAACCTATACCATTGTTTATAATTTAAATAGCATTTCGTTATTATATAAGAACCACGCATATTTTTTAAATAAAAAAAAGAAGAAATTATAGTAAAAATTCCATCTCTGTTAGCATTACAGTTCACTGATAGCAGATAAAACAAAGGTATACTTTACAAGCCAGTAATAGTCCAACGGGCGAGTGGCAGAACGTAAGCACGGGCCTCGGGCCGTCACGATAAATGACCCGGCCCTGCCCGTAGACAATTTCACTCTTGAAATCTTTTTTTCATGTTAGGACCTGGACCTTTGAAAAGACCTTTTTTTTCATTTTTTTAAGTACGACCTCCTTTAAGAACGCTATGATATATTTTGTCTTTTTTCTCGTTTCCTTCTTGGATATTTAAAAACATCTGGCGGTGTAATATTCAACGATGGTTGTTATTTTTGGTTTATTTGCTTGTTTTTTCTATTTGTAAATCAATCTGAAATAAGTAACATTACATTTTTTTAAACGAAATTTATTCGTAATTTGCAATTTTTTAAGTTCCCTCAAATTATTGTTTGCATATTGAATGCACATAATATTGTTGTTGTTAATAATTGGAAATAAAAATAGCATATTCAAAATAAGTATGATTTATAATTATATTTAGCCTAGCCTATTAACTTTAGTTAAATAACTTACTACCATTTCTCTGAAATATGTTTTACACAAGATCTCTTCATAAAAGTAAGATTTACTAAATAAACAATTAACACAAAATGAATTCATCTATAACACATATAATACTTACGTAAACCCATCACGATATTTTACATTATAACTAACAAACAATAACAACGTATATTTATCGCAACGGCAAAAAAGTATCACAAAGCGAACCCTAGAGTCACAGACCCCTAAATTACCGACCGACTATAATTACGGAACCCTATCGGGTTTTTTATCATCCACAAATCTAATATAACTAATGACGGGATTCGTCTCGCCGCGTAAAAGATCTATTACTTTATGGTTTAATCTGTATGTCATAGTGCATTTTGTATCAAGTATCAATATATTTTTTTTGCTGCTTTTGATTTGTATGCGAGGTTTTTTGCCAATTTTCTCTAGATATAGTTTCTAATAAAATATATTTTTTTAATTTAGTGCTGTATTCTGCAAATAGTAGGGTAGGAAGAGGGAACCTAGAGTTGGCGAAAATCAACTTCGCGCTTTGCCTTGATACCAGAGCGAGAAAATTAAAATAGTTAATTTTTCCTTAAATATACCTAGTTAATTAGTCATATCTAATAATTAATATTTTGAAATAGAGTTTAAAACCAATAAAAAATTAACAGAAATATATTTATCATGCTTACCTTTTAGGCAACAAATAATTAATTTAAAAACATTTATCTTATATTTTTGTCAAATAACCCTTCCGTTCTCAATCAATTAAAACAGTACGGTTGCATCCCAGCACGCTCTCTACGGGAGATTGTTAGAAATGTCATTTGTGTTCGCGCCGTGCCGCCATATTGTCTTTATTTGTTCTTACATTTTGTGGTTAAATACAATATATATTACATAACTATAAAAGAAATATTATTAGGTTATAAACATAATTTTAGTAACCTTTTTTCTTGCTTTTCGTATACTTTTTAGAGATACGAGTGATTTCGCTAGATTCTTGACGTATTGTTTGCTGAGTGGCGAAACACACCGCCGCGCCGTCGTTACCAGAACGATGGAATGAAAATATTTAATATTTAATTCCCCCGTGTGAGAATTGAACTCACAACCGACGCACGCTGGTGCCCCTGCGCCACAGCCACTTAAAAGTAGGGAAGAGATAACAGTAAAAATTATACTGTAATTTCATCCACTTATTTTACAGTAACGTTAGCTTTAGCTGTTATAATTAGTTAGCCAAGTAACAAAGCTGGTTGTCAAAATTAATCAAGTATAGAGAAGGCACGTGCCCTCGAGTATGTTTTTTAGAGTCGCCCTCAACTAATGGTGGCCACGTGACTGCACGAGTACGTATTGTAGCCTGTGCAGAGTGCTGCAGTATAGGGTATACTGTGTGATATAATGAAAGAAAATACGGTAATTTCATTAGTAATTGTTAATTGGATGAGTGGATCAAATATGTATTTTTTTTGTTGCATAAAATTTTCGACGACGGGTCGGACGGAACGACGGATCAACGGTTGTCTATGGGTAGAGGACCTTAGTACCTATTTGTTACATCCCCATGTATTTTAGCCGATTTTCAGTAGTTCGGCAGATATTTGACAATTTGTATTTTTTGGAAAAAAAATGATTCTTTAAGAAAATTGGCAATTACAGCCTTTCAGCATTAGTGAAATTCTAAAATCTGTTCTTCCTTTCATTTCATCCTTCATCGTACGAGTAACAGTAATTCTAGATTTTACATTAAAAAAGTCAATGTTCAATCGTATTTGATTCTAAAGAAACATACAAAGCAGAATACGAAAATCGAAATATCCCATAAAATTCTACGGTTTCAAAAACATTATAAAAAAAAAAATTTACAAGATACACAATCGTTTCATAAAAATCCATTTATATTGAAACCTCACCCTTTTATCTGTCAAGTAGATGTGAGGGCGCGAATTGGCGGGAATAAATATGTATTCGATTCTTAATTTAAATATTTTACAGATTGTAAAATATTTTTGCGTGTTTGCATATCTTTTAGTTGGAAAATATTTTGCTATTAAATATTTATTTTATTATGTCACTCTAAAATTTCGACACATTTTTGACTGTGCGGGACAGAAAAACCAAAAGTTGCATTTAATCTCAACATGTATAACATAAATATTCCTTGCAAGTGAAATTTCAACATCCCAATCTTTCCGAAAAAAAAAATTGGACAAACTAAAAAGTAAATAAGTAAAAATAATAAATCTAAAGTAAAAAATAAATGTAATTAAAAAAAACCTTATATATTTTTAATTTTTAAATATTCATATTTTTACTTGGTGTACTCTTCGTATAAAATTTCATTGCGTTCGTGTATAGGTACATATGTTTAACATTTCTCAGACATTCGACATCCTTATCAACAATCGATGCACCTGTTACAGATTATGCTGAGCCGATTTGCATACAATTCATGCATAATTCAAATTTATCGTACGGTATGGATGTTAAAAATTATAATGTTCCCTTAATAGATAAAAATCTTACTCGAATGCTTCCATTTTTTACTTTCTGTTTTCATTATTTTGTTTATATAAAAAAAAACATACTTGCAAGCGTACATAAGGATAAGTGTGTTTCTGTAAACGCGACGGTTGTCAGTTCGATTCTTTTCATTTCTTAATGCTAACAAGGCATAGCTCGGCGTTGACTTTCACTATTTAACAAGCAATGCCTTCAAAATGTCACGGAAAGTGGGGAACAGAGTGTCTTAACACTAGATTTTCCCTGCTGTTCGCATGCTTGCGTGAGTGTGATGTAAGAAAAGATTTCTATTTCGCGTTACGGATCTAAAATAGGTAACACGTACTTCTAACAGTCTAACTATACCTACTTATATATGTCATCCAACTGGGACGTATCTATATGATATCTTTATTATACATAGGTGATGGGGCAGACAAAAACATTAAGGCGCTAGTGAGAATAGCAGAGCATGTCATATCATATTGTCATAGTGTCATTCGGCTGCTATTATACAATTTTATCAAAAATAATCATCTTAGACTTTGTTTTTTTACATCTATTTAGATTCACCCTTGACCTTGAGCTAGATACATAACTAGATAATGATAAAACGCTTAAATACATTATAGAAAACAATTACTTAACAAGAAACAAATTTACCCAATAAATCCCAAAGTAAATTAAAAGATTCCAAATACCTCTTCTTCTCCATGGAACGCTCGCGTGCGTCCGTCGCGGCGATCAATCAGTCAAATTATATTGTCTCAGAGATCGGCCTGGATCGTCTAAAACGAGAGTGATGTGCACTCTGCTCAAATTGGTGTAAACGATCCTCGAATAACAATGAAATTGGAGTTTATGGATATAGAGAAATAATAATGGATTTTCTAATAGCTTTTAATCATTTTATAGCATGCGATGGCGTTTGTTGTTATATTAGTAGGTACTTTCAGAATACCGTCATTTCCGTTGTTTCATATTAACTTGAAAGTAAATCATATGTTATTTATTAAAAACAACATGGAAGTTTATTAGTCCATGTTTTAAGGGGAGCCGTTGCCATTTTTTATTCTTACAACCAACCTAAAACCAATTGGTCATGTTGCTAATTTTCTCTTAATATGTATATTAATTACAATGTGAAATTAAAACTTTTCATCGTCAGATCTTAAATATCGTAGGATGACTTTTAATGTATAACTTATTTTGCTTCTTAGATGGAGAAGATTCTTCTTAGAAGGTGCGAATTCAAATCCTGATATACACCATTGTTACGTTTAAATTTGAATATTTTAATAACTCTATTCAGCTGAACGAATTATTGAGTTGTTATGGATAAAATATTGATGACTTTTTTACAGATTTTTACAGACTGCTGGAATTGTTTAGTCCTATGGCAGACACACACTTTAAAGCGAAGTTACTTACATATCCATGTTATACATATACAAATTATGCTGTAAAAAAGTCTCTTATAAACAGATTTGTTAATGCACGCGCAACATCTAACTCAATCACAATTTACTTTCCACATAAACGTTTTAAATTATAGCTATTTATTATGAAGAAACCACACGAAAAGGAAATTATTATAATTCGGTTAAAGGATCATATGGCTAATCCGATAATCGTCGAAATTGGCCCTTTCGTTTTCCTTTTTCAATTTTTGATGGTACCAGTCACGACAGTTGATTTTTACAAAATGTTTAAAGAATGTTATATTGAAAATTATATTTTTATATTCTATTACTACTATAATATAGTATTATAATATTTTAAAAGATTTCATATGGTTATTTTTACATGACTACCTCGGCCTTTTTTAATTTTTTAGCTTTCCTCTAATAGGGACTAGAGAATTGAGAAGGCAATATTTCTTTTTTGGATCTGGATTCCAAATGCTATAGGCATTTGAGACTTATAAAATCCCTATAACAAAAGATTTAAAAAAATGTCTCTATAAAAAAAAAAACGAAAGAAAATAGGTACTTTTGATGCAAAAGTTTCAATTGAATGGAAATTGAACCCGTGTGTAGTTGTGTCTATCACAGGTTTACCTTTAGCCCTACATTGACTTTAACGTACTAAATTTATACATCGACATACATATTTATTAAATATTAAAAATATTATTAAATCATTCAATCCTAACAAAAATCTATTCAATATATCACAAAACGTTTTATAATTGCAAGGCGCGGGCCACTAATTGCCGCCTACGCCTGAGCGATCATTTTATATTTTATGGATGTTAAATAACACTTTTGGTATTATTTTTTTTTTGCTAACAGTGTCCTAGTTTTGTTATAATATCAAAATATATATAATTTTAAAGAATTATAATTACTGGGTCAGTTAAATCTTCTTTATAGTAATTATGAGTGTTGTGCTATAAATTCGCTTAATTTTTTTTTCTTTATTTATGCTGTTTGGATTTCTTTTTTCCTATCAGGGTTCTCACGGATATCTTTCTACACGTTCAAAACCTTTGATCCAACTGAGTGAAATTGTACCCAACTCCTACATACTTTCATTACACATATACTTTTATTGGAGTTTCTTGACTCGATGTTCCTCTGCTTACCCAGTTTTAAGCACAATACGGCAAAAAGTAGAAATAAATTATTTAAAAAAGCATAGCAATATATTTGACGCCATTCACTCTAACACCACGTATGCAAGTGACAATAGCAACATAGAATATAAAAATACAATTAATACTACAGCATATAACAAATAACAAATTAAAAAAAAAATAAAACAACACATTCTTAATTCAAAATCACGGTTTTTTCATAGCATTATGACATTACAGAGTTAAGTATGTACCTATAAAAAATGTTAATGCCATAGATACTAGCAATAAGGGACCGAAAATTACCTCCACTCTAATTTGAAAAATATTCGAAGCATTTGTCCGTCTATCACAATTATCGAGGCATCTACGACACGCGAGTATAATATTACTGTGTAATTTTCTTTATTTTGTTATAGGTAGGTATGGCCGTTAGGAATGCTCTACACGAGAGAAGGTACCTGTGGTACTGATGAGGTTGCCGTATTGGACCCTGTAAAATATTTGAAGAATTTTAATTCTTCTATCAAATGATATATTATGATTTTAAGTTAATTTTAATAATTTGAAGTGGGAAATAGAAGTATCCTAAAGGGAATGGAGTGTCTTAACACTAGGTTCCCAGGTGCCTCTGCTTACCACGGCATATGCAGGATGCAGACGGAATCTAAGAAAATATATTTAAAAAAAATAATAAAATAGGCCCACCTCGCTGTATTTATATTTAGCTAAAAAAAAAAAATATTTACAAGTAACCAAAAAAATTAACAACCTGACGCAAAAACTAAATTGCAACCGAGTACAAATCTAATCCAATCTATAAAGATAATCTAATTTTAATGACAATTTATAAAATCCGTTAGTTCCACTCAAAATAACGGTCCCATAACAAATTGGTCGGCTAAGACAAAAGTGAAATAAAAAAGCGAAATTTATCAAAAGGCTGTCACTTTTAAAGTTTTTTTTAATAGATTTTTTATGGGGTTGCGGGTCACCGTGGTGAATCATTGGAAGATGAACTGCTAATGTATTGGGCTGATTGTGGTAAAGCCGTTGCATGTTAATCATAATCTGTGAAAAAAAGTTTAATAAATGAAAAATAAATTAAATATTCAGTAAGTATTCGTTGTTAATAAATTGTTTTAGTAGTAGGCATTTGTCGTCACGTGACCATTATTTACTTTATAAAAAAATATTTAATAAGAATCAGCTGTATCGTGCACTCAGCAGGCAGAGGGAACTTAGTGTTAAGACTGCGTTCGTTCATTTTCCACCGAATTTTTAAGGTATTGCGTGGGGGAACTTAACGCCGCGTTTTGCCTCGATACTCACGATAAGAAATGGCCCACGACAAGTCGCGTTTACAAGCACACATTTATGCTCTTGCACCAAATGTCCAACCACTGTCTTCAAATATTTTTAAAAAAATATCAAATATAAAAGTATAAATAACCATATCTGAACTCATTCATTCTCATCATTCTTTGTCTTTTTACCAGAGCGAAGAAATAAAATTAATTCATCCACTGAGTGGAAATCAAATCCACAACCGTCGCGTTTATAGGTAGACGCCATACTGCTGCGCCGCGACGGCCTCTAAAGCCAAATATTATATCTTAAAGCTGTAGTTTTTCTTAGATAAAACAAATATCTACCTACATATATTTTTCATATCTATACTTTAATGCAGATATTCGAAGCCACAGAAAAACCAATACCGCAGCCTGCGGCATAGCAATACGAGTCTAATTATTTAAATTCTACAATAATCTATATATATAAAATCGAAAGGTCACTCACTCATCACGAAATCTCAGAAACTACAAGTGCTAGGAATCTCAAATTTTGCATAGGAGTTACTTATAGGACGTAGGTGCTCGCTAAGACGGGAATTTGCAATATTCGATTTCTAAGGGGTTGTTTTTGGGGTCGAAAGTTTGTATGAAACTTCGTTACTACAAATGCTAGAAGTCACAAAATTTTCATAGACGTCACTAGGACGGTAGTCATGGAGACAGAAATTGATAATAACATAGTTCACGCGGGTGAAACCGCGAGCGGGCCGCTAGTATTATATACATATTAAAATAAATATATATATTATAAATTTCCCTCCAAGCTTTATAGATTTATATAATGATTTTGACAAAGAGTCTTAAGTCTTAATATTTAGCAATTTTTATGTTTAGTATACATTTACATTTTTTGTAATAATTAGCTGATTTACTTATATGTGTGTGTACTAACACAAAATTTAATTAAGTATATTTTTCTAAGCTTTCCTGAACACTATTTACTGATAACTGATTGGACTTTTTATTTAATGATAAATAATTCTTGAAAATGCTGTAAAAATGTATAAATAAAAGAAAAGATAATTTACCAAATAAAATAACTACATACATACACATAAAGCAATGACATTTTGTAAAATTAAAAAAATAAGATCACTTAATTTTTAAGCCATTCTCTCAAAACAAGAACAGACTGGAAACAGTAGCAAACTTTCCAATTAATAATCTATAATTAGCAAATTTTAAAACCGCGACAACCAAATGTCCGACACCTCGGGCTGTTTAACAAAAAAATATGCAACATTAATTGTGTTAAATTATACGGAAAAGTTAAATTTTCAGTGTTACCAACACATGGCACAAAAGTTTAAGGCTTTGACATCTGCTGTTTCTTTAATTTTTGATTTCCTCAAACGAAGACTATTAAAATTACATATACTTATATATTAAAAACTTTTTAAATTAAACTCTTTAATCGGATTAATCGTATATATATTTTTGTACCTGTATTGTATATTATGTATTTTTTGGTTAAGAGTTTCATTTAAAACGTATTGTAATCGGGAAAATCGAAGATCTTATTATATTAAGCACCTAATGAGGCCGCCGTAGCATGGATGGTTGGACAGTCCCATTTCCCATTTACCGCCGAATTCTGGCAGCCATTCGCCTCGACAACAGAGCATAAATTTAAGTAAATATTACATTTCCGGTCCACGAACCACGGTCACACACTTGTGCTCTTGTGCGTTCTCGTTTTATTTGACACTTAAATAAAAATAACCATCGAACTAAAGCCTTAAACAATGATAATCTTCTAAATTTATTTTAACATAAATAAGATTGTATAGTTGCAATGATTACTAACCAGAATAGAAAGAGGAATTTTGTAGATAAAGTAACAAAAGTATTACTTCAATATTTCAAAACCACATTCTCTACAAATACTAGAAATAAACTAGACAACATAATAACATAACAGTCCTAGCAACCCGGACACAAAAAGGGCGACACACTGTCTCTACGTAAGCTCTACGTGCCCAAATCGAAAGCTGTACGCCCCGAGCGATACGGTTTTTGCGAGGAAACGGAATATTACAAACATATTTTTATAAAACCAAAACTCTTTTACTATTTGTATTTCACATACCACCTTTATTTAACCACTTATCTCATATACGAAAAAAATGCAAATAAAAAAAGTTGCACAGCACCCCATTGTAACGCGATCGATTTTGTTTCCTCATTCTTTTATAGAGAATAACGTATAGATCAGAGCCTTTTAACTTAAACAGGTGATGCACAACACTAAAATACGTTCATTCATTCAATATACAAATACCAACATTCAAACAAAAAAACCCGCCAACTAAATCTGACACAAGTAAAAATCACTAGATCCTAAAGCGCGTCACGCTGCTCACTTATCCCTACAATGGCCATGGCGAATTACAATTAATCGCTTCGATGAGAAATGCCACCGCTGTAAAAAAACGTCAAAATATTGTCGCGTCCCCCTCCGGCAGGGGAGAGTGGCCAATGGGGAGGCGGGCCGGCGCTCGCGGGCCAATGACGCACGCCCGGGGCGGAGCCTCCAGCGACGCGGCGCTTCGCCCCCAGCTAAAACCTTTTCGCCTGCAGTCGTTTACCGATAAGCCCGCGGGATGGTCGATTATTATTACATTTTGTACGCGTGATTCTGTGATCTGCGCTGCCCCGGGCGTTGCCGAATCGATAGCGATGCGTGTGCAGACTTGCCCAAACTTACCTGTGCTAGACTGTGCTCTGTGATATGTTGCCTTAGTACTTACTTACTATAGCTAGCTAACACGGCATGAACCTTTACATGCAGTGCCATCGTGAGGTATGAGTGTCTGTTTTATATCATTTATGCCCTAAATGCGAAATGTCGCTGGTATTGTTCAATTATCGGAGTTCTTTGCCGTTTTTTGTGCTTATGAGCGTCTGAAGTTTAGAGGAAACACAAATGATGAAATTGTAGTGATAACGCCTGCGATTTATTATGTTTAATTTTGATTATTGATTTTTTCACTAAATAATATATTGCTATGAGACAATTGTTAAGAATTTACTTAAGTACAATATTTATTTTTTATTTTTACTTTTCAAATAAACTACAAAAGCTATTTAAATAAAAAAAACATTTTTTACAAAATATTTTTTCCTGATATAGCAGGCAGAGGAAAGTTAAGATATTCCGTGCACTACTTTTAAATATCATATGCTTTATAAAATAAAAAAAACTTAGAAACGCGATATTGAGTTCAGCCAGTCTGTAAAACGGCAGAAAAAGGAGATACTGCCTTAACGCTAGGCGCCCTCTCCTTACTCTGCTACATATTTTTATTAAAAAAACCGGCTTCAGGCATTTACCCATTAGAGGGTAGAGAGTTTTAAGACACTCCGTTCTTTACGCATCGCACAACTTTCAATTTGGTGTCGCAGTTCAACCGCCGTTTGTGTTTTACTATTTAATTTGTGTGTGTTTTTTACGTATGTGTTTTACAATTGTTAATTACTATTTCCACTTTTAAAATAAATTACAGCAATGATAGTATTTTTTAAAAATTATATTGAAATATATTATTATCAAATTTTAGCCAAATTTTTATCTTTTACCGTTAAGATCATCAAAAATATATATTTGATTTGATTTTTCACGCATTAAGAAATTCAAATTAAATCATTAAGTTTAATCAAAATATTAATCTATATACACAACACACGTAAGTGATTTAGCAGAGAGATTTCCTAAACCACCTCCAAGAACGAGAAAAACCGAATTAAGATAGGAAGTTTCGGGCGGTCACTAGTATTACAAAAAAATATAATAATAACACATTTTCCTCTTCATTCCTTCACATTTAATATAAAAATAAACACAAGAAAGTAAACAAATATCACCGCTCTCAAAAGATACCAAGGACTATAATTATGGTCCCTTGTGGACGTTATATTTTAAACTTTATAATTACCGACCAACAAATTATACTTGAAATAAACTTAGCGAGAACCTATATTTTATATATAAAAATTTACGCCGTCGCGTCGTGCATTTGGGATGTGCCTTGATATAAGTGATGGTCATAGGTTCAAATTGGAATTGGGGTTATATTTTTATATTGTTAATGGTGTCTATTCTGATTGGGCAAAGTTTAGCGTTGAATCCTAGAATAGGCACTCAATGAATGAAATTTTAAATTCGCCTATTTAAATATTGAGTTGAAAACAAAATGTATTATACGCTGAAATTAAATATGATAGCTATTACTCAATATTGTGTTTTAAATTAAACTCTTTAACCGGATCGCGTATATTTTAGTATTTACAATAGCGTTTGGACCTCTGGGTACTTAAACCAAAATGTATAAAAACGCGTAAGTCCAAGTAGTGTATCATGTCTATTTAGTAGTTGTGGGTTCGATTCCCACTCGGAGAAATGAATTATTTTGGATTCTCTTTCTTTTGGCTATGGTCAGTCTAAGTATGGCGTTAAGCTTTACCATTCATAAATAAGCTTGGGCTTTTCGTTTCCTTTCGCTTTTGTATCAATGTCCCTATTTCAGGCGAAAAGTGGAAAACAGTGTCTTTCTATCATCTACCTTTCTTTCTACCCTGCCGCGGGATAAAAATGTATTTCTATCACAGAGACGCTATAAGAGAATAAAGGACGATGTGATGCATATATGAGTTTTTGAGCATTCCCTGTGATTGGAAGGTCTAAAATCTTAACAGTGTTAAAATGGTCTGCTGTAACAGTAATTGTTGCAAACTGTCAATATTGGGACTCCATCGGTACAAACAGTTACCGGTGAAGTTTAATATTGAAAGTTCAAAGTTCAACTAACACTTCCGGCAAAAATCTTTGGTAAAGCTTTTTCACACTTAACATGACATGTAGTATAATAACAAGACCATGACATTGAAGATCCATGGTTGTAATTTCGTTTTAAAAAATATATGTAAAATTTCAACTGATTCCTTTTTCTATTAAAGCTAGTCTTGTCCGTACTTCATTTACATCGTAAAGATGCCGACATAATAAATTACAAATTATAATCAATTCAATAGTTAATTGAATGTAAAATTCTTGTTTTTCATCTCCGTGCGTTCTCATAATTACAATAGATTATGCTAAATATATCTAATTAAAATTATTAAATTACTTTTAAGATACTAACTTACAAAGGCAGTGCTCACTCAGGCTTAGTATTTATCGTTAGATTGCAATTGCTACTTCTTTACTCGCAATGGTTGTGGGTTCGATTAAGAGGCTAAGAAAAAAAAATATTATAAGTATTTAAGATATATTTTTTTTTAGCTTTAACGTTTTACTATGTGCCGTGTAACGTTATACAATCAACGCCACATTGTTTATCTAAATAATATTTTTTGGTAAAATAAATACCTATACATATTCTTCAAATAAGAATTCCCATATTATCATTAAAATTTAATATTTTTTTTTACTAATTTCTTCTTGTTATCTTTAAGGCGTTAAAATTTAAAGCTACTAACATAACACAAGAAAAATTAACTCTACTCATAAAAAGCTCCACCCAGTGTAAGCTACTGTATAATCGATAAGGATCCGGCGTTAAATGAACTAATGAAATACGTGAGGTACCCGAGTTACGGGGCGCGTGCTATCACGACCGCTGTACAAATACCACTAAACCAATTTCTTTTTATATTTACCATGTAGAGATGTCCATTAGTGCTTAACTGGCGTTAAACTAGTAAAATTTTCATGTATTTATATCGATTTAATGATAATTAAATACTTTATTATGTCTTTGAGTGTTGAATAGTACTAACGAGGCCATCATGGCCCATGGTCATCTGACTGTAAATGCAATGATTGTGAATTCTATAATTCCTCAAGGAATGGCTATGTTTATTTATCCGCATTAGTAAACATAGCACGGCGTTAAAAGTCGCCACTTGATGTCTCGAAAAGTAGAGAATGGAGTTAACATTAAGTTATCTTTAACCAGAATATAAGATAAACGTGAAGCTGCATTTTTCTGCTTTTTTCACTAACGTAACCTATCTCTTGCCTAGGATAACAAAAACATCCTCGCTCTAATGCAAATCAATTGAATCTTGTCTCAACAGTCTTATCATTTCAATTTCAAGTGCTATAAATATACTTTACCCCCCAAAACTGAAATCGAACCCACAACCCATCATTCACTAAAGTGAACTGTGCTACATTAACACCCTGATTCAATATATTATTATTATCCATATATAAATGTGAGTAAAATAAATAATTTACATACTAAATTGTTTTTCACCATGTATTATTCTGATGATGGCTACAAGTTTAATACCATTGAGTAAACATTTATAATGACTGAACTGATTTGTATTCCAATTTCCGAGGCTATTGCGTTAACAAATACCAATTTAAATGTATTGAATGTTTGCTAATATGAGAAGTGGGTACTTAAGTTTATATTTCTTTTGCGTTTAACTCTGTATCCCGCATTTAGCACGGTAGACAGATCTAGTGTTAAGACACTCTGTTTGCTATTTTCAGCCGTATTTTTCGACGCATTGTGTTGAGTAGTGGAACTTAACGCAGCGCTTTTATAGTCGTTACTAGAATGAAGACATTAAAGTATTATTAAATAATAATTTATTCGCCCGAGTGGAAATCGAACCCACAATCATCGCGTTATAGTCACACTTCTTGTGACCTTTTCCTTTAAATATTTCTAGCAAATTACATACAAACAAAATGAAAACCTATAGTTATTCATTAATATACGAGTAGAAGATCAATGAACTAAGTCTTACAACTACAAGTAAGAAGAAGACACAGCTATATAACAGAAAGAGATAGAACTAGTCTATTATCATAATTGATGGTTGTAAATCTAGAGGTGTCATGGTTTCCGGTTGAGGAAAAAAAATGAATTTTAAAACGTCAATTTTGATATACGAGCTTAAAGAATGGAGAAACAATATTTGAATCTGAAATTATTTAAAACATTGTAACTGTTTCATTAAAAGTCAATTAGTTGGCCGCTAAGGTTTCTATTGTATAAATATTTCTATATGTAACTTAGGTATACTTCTTCTCCTTACTTCTTTTTCTGTCTGGTTATAGTGTTGATAGGTTAGTTTATGCTAGATTTTTTTGGCCACAGATTTATTTTAGCTTCTTTGGATGTGTCTAAATGTATATGTTGCTCTTGCTATATTCTCCCTGAATATAATGTTTGTAGATTAAAATCTTACCCGGTATATTGATTTTCATAATATTATTTGGCGAACGGAATGTTTAAACATAAGTTCCCAAGTTCCCTCTGCCTACCCTATTATATGCGGGGTACTGCGTAAAGCTAAAACAAATATCTAAATATTATAAATTGGACATTTGTCCAGTCCATAATGTGTAGGTGTCCAGTATTTAGTACACAAAATCTTTAGCTCTACATTGTTAAGACTTGTCTATTTATTTTCCACGCTTAATTAATGTCACACTTGTACGAACTTACAACTTGGCAACAAGTACGAAGAAAAAGATATACATAATCCATAGTTTTATATTACGCAAGCAGTTTTATTCTTGAAAAAATGATTATCAGGATAAACAAGGTCTATTCGGTTTTTTTAATAATTTTCAAATGGGGAGCTAGTTCAAAAACACGGATATCAATCCATCACTCATAAAAAAATAGGAACATAGTGCCTGCCTGATATCCAAACGTTTTTCAAATATTTTTCAAATATCGCCCAGAGCGGTGAAATAGTGGACTCATATTTGCGTCAGCTATCTTTTTATTTTTAAAGTGAAATCTGTGAAAGTGATATTTATTTATTTAGGCTTCCAGTCATAAATATTTTTAAATAGAGAGATACATTTCTTCGGTAGTTTAGTTTTTAGTGCCAATTGAGCTGAGATCACGCAAAAGTAAATTTGATTTATTATAAAAGTTTGACTTATTATGTTTATGTTATATTATAATTATTATAATTTCCACCTTTACTTCTCACTTTGATTTCTCCCTTTTAATTTCTTACTCTAAGAGAACTTTTTGATAATTTTTGCTAGTCAAATAGATTGGGCAAATCGATATATTTACATGGGCATGTATATACAAAATAATTAATCATTTAAATATAAAGACTGCAATAGGTACATAAAAGAAGGACAGAAGAGAAGTATCCACTACAAAAAGAATAAAAATGTCATTGTCATTTTAGATCTCAATAAGAGTGCGTGTGGATACGTATTAAATACGACGTGTTCGAAATTCGAAACATTTAAATTGCACGTTGCTGCTACCGTGCACGCGGTATCCGATTCTTTGTCCAAATTCCAATCGCGGGTTATTATTATCCGCACCGATTTGCTCAATCAGTGTTGCCAAAACAAAAAAAATATTCTAATTCGTGAGAGTTTGTATTTTGTTTAGCGTGAGAAAAAGTTTTAGTATTTTGTGGAAATCGTAAAGTATAGGATAAATGAGGGGATTAAAGGTAATTTGTCTAATCTTTAGTTTGAACTTTCCTCGAATATCCTAGTTTAAAAAAATTATACATGCTATATTCAAGGTGTAGGAACTTGGTGTTGTTCATTATAAATATGCACCTAGACTTAATATTTTACTACTACTACTAGCTTCACGTATCTCTAGCGAGGAGAGAACAGAGCGATAAACGCTACGGTCTTTGCATACCTACCTCTTTCGCCTCGTCCATCGTCTTCACTTTTCCTTTATAAATTTTATTGGCCACTCTTTGCCCAAGCCAACTGAACACATTCTTCTTCATTCTCACCGTAAGATTCTCGCTAGTACCTGATATTCTGTGTATCTCTTCATTGCGGGTTCGATCAGATAAGCATATCCTACTAAGAGATCGCATCCATCTTTCTTTCATTCTTCTTCTGTAATACTCATATTTCGCTGCCGTTTAACAGCGTCCGTACTAGCATTGCATTGTGTACCTACGGCTAAACAGGCAGCTGTGCTGACGTTTCGCCATCTCATCAATGCAGCTTAGGCATCCGCTATAACCCTATTACCTGCAGCAATACGCTTTTCTACATATAGAATATAATATGATTAGCTATGAGTATGTAGTCATAATTCAAGATTATACCTACAAAATAAAATATATTAGCCCATGTGTATATACTGTAATAATTAAATATTGATGAATGTATATTTTTGTAGAAGCAGAAATATCATCAAAATGAGAGCGCAGAAAATAATTAAATTGAGATAATTTAAGACTCAACGGTTGCTCAGCGACCCGCTGCGAGGTCGCACTTTGAAAAAAGAATACGTCAACTGGATCGTCAGTACTGACCGGGAATGAGAAATGTTGCCAGTCCTAAAAAAACAACCATTCATTCACTCGCAGACACTTGCATTTAGAAATTAGTTTATTTTAATTACTCGGTGAGCGCATTGTTATATTAATTATCATTCAGTCAGGACAATATATTTTATTATTTTATGTGATTTATACATCTAGTTAGTAAGTTATTTGAATTTTAATTTAGTCAAGTTTTAATGGGATACGGCTGAATGGAGTTCTAATTAGGAAAACAAGCGGACGGGCATGAGTAATGTCAGATATAAATTCCGGTTATGGGTTAGAAAAGCGATATAACTTCTATCGCCGCACAATGGCTTTGTGCTCGTAACAAATTGCTTTTAGAAAGAGATGAATGTGAAAAATGGCTAAATGTTCCTATAATACAAACACCATAATAAAGTATAGACAAAATTGGAGTAGCTATACGTGAAGAATTGCTCGTCATAAATATTGACCAATAAAAGTCAATTGGATTTTTTTTAAATAAAAAAATGTAATTCTGGAGGCATTGCGTGTTGAGTGGCGGAACTTAACGTCGCGTTTTGCCTCGACGACCGAGCGAAGAAATGAAATGATCGAACCCACAACCTGTCGCAATTAAAGTCAGACGCTTGTGCCCTTGCGCCACGACTAGCCTCAGTTTTCATTTTAGTATAAGCAAATAAATGCAACCTTTTATAATCTTTCTTATTGTTATAAATAAAAAAAACATATGTAGACTGCTTCATACGGCATATTGATTTAAGAATGTATTTGTTTAATATATATATATTTTTAAATGTAATATATTTTTTTCGTAGTATTCATAAAAGCTTATAAAGAAAAGAATCCATATCTCAGTCATACGATTCATTAACGATCAACGATTGTAAATCAGATTGAAAAAGAACAACATGCTCATTTGCCCTTGCCGCTCCATTATACGATAATATAAAAATATAAATAATAGCTTTATATAAAAATATATAGTTAATCTTTAATAAATATATGCATTTTTATACCTTAAAATCAAATTATTTCTTAAAAGCTAGTTATGAGGTACCCATATTTGTTTATAATTATCAAGTTAAAAAACAAAAGAGTTCAATAGCATAGTAAAAAGATGTTCAGATCAAATATAACATTATTCTATAAAGTTTTCTAATGATGCATGCAATGCATTTAAAATTAAAATAAAAGGGCATGTTCGATAATTATTTGTACTTATTTTATAACATTTTCAAAAGTATTTCTTTGTTGTTTGTTGTTTTATCGATCTTCCTCTATGTAAATTAAGGTAGCAAAGATCAAAAGGATGGCCAAAAAAACAATTAGTTTCACAAAGTTCACTCTGTTACAAAAATCGAACGACGAGATAGGCAATTAAGTGTGTTGTTTGTGTAATTATAAAATCGATTTGTGGGTGTGGCACTTAAATGTTGTCACATTAATTCTTATAAAATTTCTTATTTAGTTTTATGTCATGTCTCATATTTCTAAAATAAATCATTTAAAATTTATAAGCTCACTTTACCTGTTTGTAAAATATCAGCAATATGACACACCATAAATTATATATGACATTATTTTGAATTCAAGTTGACGATAAATCTTGTAATATAATGAGGATTCGATTATATTAAATTATACCATTAACAGATATATTAAAACACTACTACTATACTTACTCAATAATATTTGCTATAATAGATATTCATGAAAACCCTCTTCGCAATCATTCGCCAGAAATTAATTTGTCAAGATTCCATTAAATAATACCGTGTGGTCGCTCCCATAGTCTGGCAACACCGCTTCTGTTCCAAATTCAAAATTTGAAATTAATGGCCGATTTGACAGGAGCGTTATTGTGGGGCTAATTTTATTTTTTTAATCTTATCAACGCGATGACAGCGACTTAATGGGATCGCACCGGTTGTTTTAAAATCCTTTTCATTTCGTTTGTAATATTTTTTTTAATTTCCTTTGAGACGCAATGGCCGACAGGTATTATTTCCACAACAATGTAAAACAATATACAAATTGTATATATATGCCGGTAATTTGTAAAAGGATGTGTAATTATTTTTCTGTCTTAGTAGCATCTCCGTCTATTAACTGCAAATTATGACTTGATAATAGTATAAGCAATTTATTGAGTATTTCCATGTTTTTTTTATTTATAATTTGTAAAACAGTTTATATTTTAAAATATAATAAATAATAATACTTCCAATAATTTATTACTCTTCTCACATGTTAACTTTAAAAAATACATGAAACAATCTAAGATGTAATATAAAAAATAACGTATGAAGATGAAAACCAGTAATTTTCGGATGTAAAGTTAATTACAACCGTGTTACCCGCCACCGCGGCCGCTCGTGCCCACTACTGTGCAATCATTGATCATTACCCTAACTGGGACGCTGTACGGGGCTGTACCTAATCTGAAATCTTTTTATTAATAGTTAAGAAAAAAAATGAATGTATATTTTCGTACAAATTTAGTGTCTTAAAATCATGACTGGTTTTGAAATTTCTATAAATACAATGCAGTTAGAGAATTTAAAGGAAGCGAATACAAATATAGTATTTTAATAATATGTAGGTTGCATGCATGCATTAATATGGGAAGAAATATATATATAAACAAATAAATATGTCAATACTAAAATTACATCATTTTGACAGCACAGATACTAGCTTCTAATATAGTGGTTCATGGCTCTTCCTACATTTCGAGACAATAATATGTAAAACGTAGCTAAACCCAGAAAATATATGAACCCACGTTTTCTGAGCAAGTATAATCAGATATACTTAAAGTAACCATATGGCGCAGGGGCATAAGCGTGCGACTGTAACCGTGACGGTTGTGGATGAGATTCCCACTCGGAGCAATTAAATATTTTCATTTACTTGCAATGCCTCGAGAATTCGGCGGGAATTGGAGAATTGGAAGTGTCATAATATGAACGGAGTTTCTTAACACTAGTTCTCAGGTTCCCTTTGCTTTGCTTATTGCTATGTGCTATTGCAGCGTGAAACTAAAAAAAACAACAATAAAAATTAATAAAATGTAGAGCAAAAAGTTCCAAAAGACACGTAGGTACCTACTACAAAAGCTAGCACGGAATTTCAAGCGTGATCAATCAAAACCCATAATTTTAGAATGTAAAATTTAATTATAACAAGTATAGCCAAATATGTACGCACTACTATACAATCATTGGCTATTATCAATATCATTGCAGACTATCTAACATATTAATATTAGATATCATTATCACACATGTTTGTTTGTAAAAACCAGACATTATTGTGTTAGTGTTTTGTTATTTGTAAATAAAAAAAATAAGGTTTGAAACAGAAATGTTAAAATGCCTTATTTCATGAATCTTATTTTATTTAGTTCTTCATTTTTGTGGAAGATATCTGAATATGATAGAGGAAGTGTCCTTAAAATAGTTGTATTTGTTGTAGCAGGGTAGTTAGAGATTTTTTTAGAAATGAATTCGGAATTCTCCACGTTCTGCATGAATTCCAGACATTGTGCGTTAAATGGTGAAACTCAACGTCGCATTTTGTCTGTCTTAGAGGGGAATTAAAATAATTCAGTACTTCCAAGTTAGAGTCAAACCCACAAACATCACGCTTATAGGTCGCCAGACAAACATGCGCTACAATGGCCTCAATGTTATCTCAATCAGTTTTTGTAGTTAGAACAGAAGCATCTCTTTATATGTACCTGAAGTATGTAGAATTTTTTTATTTAAAATTAAAATCTTAAGACAATATATAAGTTTTATAAATATAAGTAACCGTATTACGTGCTGGTTCGTGCCGTCATTAGCTTACAATCAGTGACCATTAAGTATGAAAACTATTACAAACTATCTTATTATTATTTATATCTTTAATCGGACCAATTTTCGCTTTTCTTTTGGCTTATTATATCTACAAAATATAGTATAATGATGATGTATTTATTATTTTTAACAAAAAAACTAAATCTTGTTAGATTCTTATTTTCAAATATTCTATTTACTATGTATTTTCAAGATTTAAATTGCGCAACTTAAGGCTGCGCTTTATCTTAATAGCAGACCAGGAGAAAAAAAATAAAATATTTTTTCCCCTGCGTCCCAATCGAACCCACAATCATCACACCTACAGTCACTGCGCCACTACAGTACATAATATATGTGTGGTATATATTGTTTCTAAGCTTAGAATAACAAAAAACTTATCATAAACTCATATAACGTATCCGTCAACATTCAATCTCGGGCACTCTCGGGCACTCTGGGGCACTCTGAGGTACTCTGAGGCACGAGGCATTCATCACGCGACCACGCCTACCCCGACGTTGCATTACTCGCTGATTAAAATCTGTACGTTTCTTAACAGCTTTTACCTACCTTTGTGATGGGACAGCGGTCAATCTAAATAGTATTGTTTTAAAAGTTTTATTAAACCTCTGTATGGTATAAAAATATACTTACCTATATTGTTCACAAATTTCTTAAAAAATGTTTTTATTTCTCCTATAATTAGATTTATGCTTAGGTATGCTCTGTTATATATATAATTTCATCTGACTTAGTATTAGCTTGTAAAATATTTAAAGTATTTATATTTATCTTTTAAAATCAATTAAATAGATAGATTTAGAAATTAAACAAATTTTAATCGATTTTTACTAATATTATATTAGCACATGCCTATTACTTAGTAATAGAATTATAAGAGGGGAATAATAAGACGTAGAAGAGAGAATTAATCACCAAAAATACTTTAAGAGTTGATACACCAAATATTTCTATAATATCGAGTCCAGGGTACGAGGTACCTTCATATTTATGTTTTACCCAGCTTGATCCCGCCGTAACGAAAAAGAAGAAAAAATCACTGGCAATTTAATACAAGATCCAAAAACGAGGCGGGAATGGAATGTTGAAATAAACGGAGCTACCAATTTTTAATACGCATTCGGACTTTCTAGAAAAAATTAACTTTATTTCCTTAATAATACATTTTATTTTCGTTTAAAATTGTCTAACGTTCAAGATGTTTTAATAGTAATTTGTAACGCTCATTGACTTCCGTTTTTACATAAATTTTAAACGAGAAGCTCAGACGAAGCATGAGCGGAGAATGTTGATAATTAGTCTTGGAATTTATTAATAGGTTTTTTTTAAATTGAAATACTTCATAGACAATTATTGAAAAAAAAACGTAGAACTTTAACCAAGAGCGTATATATGTTAAGTTTTATATGTTAGACAATATAAGCCAAACGAAAATATTAACTAGGTTCCCAGATTCCCTCGGCCTACCCTGCGATGTGCGTGAAGCTAAGAGAAAAGAGACATGAGAAATAATATTACTTACCAAATCTCTATTAGAAATATGTAATTTACAATCGTTTGTAAATTAAGAATATAGATTTATATGAAAAAAGTATGGTTAGGTTTATACTTACAAAACATTTTTTTTGGGTAAAAATAAATATTAAACAACCTTCATACGTTCATTATAAAACAAAAAGAAAACATATTAAGTCTAAAATAATTTTATAAAAATTTCAGCCAAAAACTCTGAAAAAACGAAAGCGTAAAACAATGAAACAAAACACTTGCTCGAACTCGACACAAAGTAAACAAAGTGAAACAAACTTTAATACATTGTGATACGGCTTAAATTTGAAATTTGTATTTTTTTCGTCGTAAAAAGCTGGCCAGCGCTCGCCCGAGGCGTGGCACGGGCCGAATGCCTAGAAATCTTGCCATAATCTGTGCTCAACTTTAAAATAACTGTCAATAAATTTTTACACGCCGTTGTTTTTACTTTGTTCGTGATTATTAATAATTACGAACATTGAAAGATGGAAAGAATTGTTTTTCGTGTTCTGTGTAACACGTATATTTATTTTAAAGTGTTTTGTATATTTGTTACTAAACTACTTTTAATTAGTAATAATAACACATAATATAAGAATATAATTATTAATTAAGGTACTAAAGTTTCAATAAAATTGGTCAATAATGGAATAGGACTTAGGCGTACTATAAAGATAATCTTATCTTAGTTTAATTGTTTAAAGAGGTGCCATAATGATAAAATATAGAAAAAATCGAAAACTCGTAATAGTCATATATTTATAATTACTATTCTTCCATTAAAATGTATTAGTCATAAACCTATTTTAATCTATTTACAATCATTTACTAAAGATTCGTCCGTACTCTGTAGGTACTAAACAAAAAATCCATCTCTCAGTTCAGTTTGAGATCATAATAAGCTGTAATTATCTCGTCTATACGTCTATAAATCATCGGGAACCCCATTCTTACCTTCCTTAGATCACACTTGAGTCATTTAAATATTTAGACTAATAATATGTCTTGGTATATTTTTTTAAGGTTTTAAGACCAAATTCCTTAATATTTTTATTAATGTTTTAAATACCGTTAGTTTAAGATTTTTTTAAAGGTGATTCAACGTTTTGCTGTATTAATGACATGCTTTTATTATTTTTTGATATATGTATTTAAATATCTTTAACGTACAAAAAAATTAAAAGAAATGTATTTACGAAAATAATTATTGTATATTTATAATAAAGTTTAAAATTAATATTTTACAGGTAAGCTGCAAGAAGAAATCTATTTGATGACCCAATTAAGGATATTTAGTGAAGACAATGACTTTTCGTTGTGTGCCCGCATTTCAAACTGTGTCTAACGACAGTAACGCCACCTGGGTGAGTTATTAAGACGCATTTACTTATGGTACGGCTACTCGCCGGTAGATGACAGTACTATTGCTATAGTACTGGTTAAGACGGGTTTTCTATTAATACCTTAATACTAATTGAAATATCATGTAAAAGTATAAAAAATGTTATTTAATATTTTAAACTGATTAATGTTTTTTAAAGCTTATTTCAAATAGATAACCTTCACTCCACAGATACCATATAGCGACATCTGTTATTTAAACTTAAAATTACGAGACCATTATATCAAGTATTGTAACATATAATCGATAGATGGCAGTACAATTTGTCTTTGCTGAAACGCTACTTTGCGTATTTGAAATATTATATTGCATGTATAAGTAATCCTTCAATATGATCTTTTTTAGTTAGCTTATGAAATACTTAAAGGTAACATTCATAGTACCTGGAATCAAATTATTATCTTATTTTCTTCACGCACGATGTTAATATATTTTTTTTAAGAAAAATATATGATTTCTCTGCGTAACATGCCATTAAATTAACGGCTTATAACTATAAACAAAAATATTTATAAAATGTATGGCAATTATTAACGCCCGCCTCAAAAGAGTCGTTTTATATTGTAGTATGAAATACTTTAAGTTCACTAAATTTAATTTATTCTCCAAACAGGGCAAAAGTTTCCAATGCCTGTTCAAACAATGTCAAGTAATACAAAAATACTAGGTACAATCGTAGGCGTAGAGTGTTTTGGGAATCCATTGTTGTCATAATATACCGTTGACCTGTAGTAGTAGCTGTTGACACGTCTATAGGTGACGACCGCCGCCCACGACGTCGACATAGAATTTTCACACGCATATATTATTTTAGCAATAATTTTTAATGGAAGTTTTTAATGGGTGTTTATTTTTCTTTGTTTTCGATTTTCACGCATTTGCATGGTATGCAGAAAGAAAGTTTTGTCTATTTCGATGCTAGCACAACAACCGATACATTTTGTACGTATCAGTCTGAAAACGCAACGCAATATAAGAGACACTGTGTCACTTGTGGCCTTATTTAATACTTAATAATCCATATAAAGTATAAAAATAAATATACCGTTATAAAATTAATATTTTTTATAAAATGTAAAATTACTATGTAATTTTTCTATATAAAAAGCATCTATATGTTAGTACGTAGTACACGGTGGTGTAAATACAATAAACTGAACTTACTTATTTACAAAAAAAAATAACTGAAAAAAGCTTATTAAAAAGCATTTTTTACAATTTTAAAATATGAAACATAATCCCATAATACATTTAACATAAAAACTATTTCAACTTAAAATAAGCCCAAATTAAATTTAAAAAGAAAAACTAAAGCACAATATTGACATATCGCGTGCAATTATTTAGATAAATAAACCAATTACGGTGGCTATTGTAAACGTATACGTACATTTGACCAGTTGGATTCGTTGAACTCTTTTGTAAGGTCGGGCGGTATCTGCATTCGATGTTTAATACATTTATTGTATCCGGTTTAAGTTTTTTTAAATTGTATTAAGAGAAAATTTTCCTTATATTGTAGTTAAAAAATAATTACAATATAGATTTGTATAGTATAACGGATGCAAGGTTCAATTTTTAAATTTGAGCTTTACACAACTGTGCCTAAAATAATAATATAATAACTTTAATCTTAAAATGAAGTGAGATACCACTCCTAATACTTTATTTTTAGGTATAAATCAAATCTATTTTTACAGTGAAGCGTAAATAGTGTATAAATTTGTCGTCTGTTATGTAGAATGTTGAGTTCCATCACTCAACATACTGTGCTTTAAGAATTCGGCCGAAAGTGTGGAACGTAGTGTCTTAACACTAGATTGCCCTGCTGTTTGTAGGATATAGCGGGTTTTTTCAATTACATATTCAATTACCTATATGTATAAAATACGCATGTATTCGTACAACGCATACTTACAAAATATTATACGCATTATTCGTAGAGGAGTAGCCAGATAGAACGAAGCTCCAAACGCAACGGTCACATACATACTGCCTGGGGGCGTCCTCATGCTTTACCTTTCCTCCAGTATTCTTGATACTGTGTCCTCGAAGATCAAGCTAGAGAGGGAAGGGGAAACCCTTGATAAATCTATATATATATATATATATATATATATAACATTATTCCTATATATTA
>HE672075.1:891087-1040947 GCA_000313835.2 Heliconius melpomene melpomene
GTCGTTGACACTTCAGCAGTATCGACTCAAGTTTTACTTATCCCTTACTCTCAGCATATAAATAAGTATATTAGTTACGTTGGCCATTTAATGTAGATCAAAACTGTCTTTACTGTTTTTCATTTTAATAAGTACTTTAGAAGTTGTTACAATATCAAAAATCCTTGCTGCGAAACGGCTCGCCACTCGCCATGCGTCCGCCGCGCCCGCCTGCCTTACACGCATCGGTGGTTCAGTGGTAGAATGCTCGCCTGCCACGCGGGCGGCCCGTGTTTGATTCCCGGCCGATGCATTCTATTTAATTTTCCTCACAGGCAGCCACGTAGTGCTTGCTTTTCATCAGGGACAGAATACCCTCTTCAGCATTAACCACAAGCAAAAAAAAACCCGCCTGCCTTTATAGCAACGAAGATTTAGATGCGTTTGCACGTATTGGATAATTAGAGTTGAATGTATTATTTCAGTGCGATATATTTTTTGTAGTAGTTATTAGTAGGTAGGCTTTTGTTTATAATTTCTTCCGTTTAAAAATAGTCATTTAACTATCTAAAAATAGTCATTTAAATATATTTTAATAAGTACTTGAAAAGATTAGTAGCACAGATTTAAAATTACGGTACCTACTAAAAATCCTTGCTGTGTAAAACAATTGGAAAATCCTTATTGAAACTACGAAAATGCGGGTTGCATTAGGGTTTAATTAATTTTCACATTATATTAAGTGCTTTGCAAACATACATTATATGAATAATCCAGTAGTAAAAGCGGGCGAAGCCGCAAGGGGGTCGCTAGTCAATCTATAATAACAATGTTTTAGATTACTAAAACATTATCATATTTTTTTAGAATAAGTTTAAATAGTTTTTTTTTATATTGTTTATTTGAAAGTATAAGTAAATATAGACATGTGTATTATATATTTTTTTACGTGCTGAACACGTATTACGTAACTTTTCACCTTTTTACGTAGTAATAGAAGTTCCATTTTTAATCGACTTCTGTAAGAAAAGGAGGTTATCAATTCGACTGTATTTTTTTTTCAATATTTACCGCCCATAAAGGCGGAAAATTTATTCAATAAAGTGACTTAAATTTATAATAAATAGTAGATTTATAACTTCTGAGCCTTTTGCGGATATATTTTAATTACATACTGTATGTATTATTATGACTCGAATGAATTTTACATAAATTTTCTTTTAACATAACGTTTATGTAACCAAAAAATTGACTTTCGGTTAGGGTTCAACGACCATGGTCAAGTAAATGTGTCAAGCGTAAGTTGACGGGACAGTTTTTGCTCTCGTAAAACCAGTATGCGTGAGCTGCGCATACGCATATATGTGCGTTGTAATCTATACACGTATCTAAATAATAAAAGATGTTTCTTTTGAATCTATTTAAAATGCAAATAGATTAAATAATGGAATATCATAATTGATTGACTAAGATAAAGATGTTCAAACCCAAGAGTATTTTAAAATATTAATGAACGCTTATACATTTAAGGCTGTCATAGTAAGACTAGTCTATTCTTCATTAAATACAATTTTGCATGTTTTAACCGACCAGGCCGTAGTTGAGCAGTGAGATAGCCTCTGACTGTTATGTCGACCGTCATGGTCGTAGGTTCGATTCCTATTCGTGGCAACGTTAATTTGCCCACCCTAGTAAAATAATAATCGACGTTGACTTTCGCCACTCGACGCAGTGTTTCAATAATAATAGATCTGCCTATATACGGGATAAAAAGTTCAGCTGAAAATATTAAAAAAATCCTCGATATTTAGTCTGATTGCACAGAGCCACATAAGCGTAGGTGGAAAATGAAAAACAGGGTGATGTCTTATTTAATTTATAGAATAAATAAATTATAAAAAATAATATTTTGTTTATTAATACATATTATAATAAGCACAAAAATCTCTCGGTTTTCTTACAGTTTATTATTATTTGCTTTATTATAATAGCTTCTGCAGGTCCCAGCGCCTTCAAAATGTACCTATACTAAAATGGCGACTATAAAATATTTAACTAGACCGACTAGTTATAGTTTTCGTTTAAGTTTATAGTTCATAAAGGTACTAACTCTTATTTAAGTTTCGTTTTATATTGAGAATAATTTTTAAAAATGTTACAATATTTATTTAAAAGCAATTTATAGAGGCCGAAACGAAAGTCTCATTACTGATTAACGTGCCAATATTATGCAATGAATTTAAAATTCTCAGTATTTTTTAGAAAAATAAACACTTTTTTAATTTAAACGAGGTTAATAAAAAATCAGGTTTTCAGTAAAAATGAAAGAAACAAATTAAAATGCAACATCCGAGCATGCAGCTATATAATATAAGTAAATATATTAAACATATGTGAAAATAAAATTCATAAACACTGAGAAGCCAATAGCAAAGAGACAAACAATCGCCTTTAAATTAAATTCCTTACTTATTACACTATATTTTCTACTGTAAAAGATATGGGTGCGTGGATATATAGTATATCTTTATATAATATACATATAAACTTATATAAACTAATTCTCACCTCTTGTTCATTTTACCTAGTTTACGTTCAGCTTTTACATTGAAAGCTTTTACAGAAGTATTATGTAATTCAGACGTAGCTGGGTGAGCTTCAGAGTGCAAGAGAATTAGCTATTTGTATTTTTTTATATTCTTATTTTCCCGATAAATCTAGAAAAAGTATGACATTGAGTGCTGCCGTCGGAAACAGAGTGACTCATCACAAACTCTCTACAAAATCAATTCACTTATTTATTTAACATTTATCCAGAGAAAAATATACTAATCACGCATAGATATTTTACAATTATCAGGATCGAAAAAAAAACTCGTTTGTCGAATATTTTCCATCGACAAGTGAGTTCTTTTGTAACGGCAAGCGCTCAGATGAGATACTGTGGAGCTATTTATCAAATACGTGCCTGCTATGTGTAAAAAACACAATAGGTGTGTATACGAAATGAACTGCCCATATATTATTGCTGGTCGTTTGATAGTCTATTAGAAGATTATATTTTTACTTTGTGTTCTCGATGTTAACTCACATTTGTATTTCAAATAAATATTGCACCTTTTTATATATAAAACATTAAGAAATATAAATTAAATATGTAGAAATACGATTTTTCTAAGCCAAATTAGCGTCAACTCAAATAAACAGTACAAGAGAAATTATAAATAAAGCATATATTAAATACATTGCGAATGTCATTTATTTTCAATTTATTTAAAGAAAACTTTAATCGATTTCAACGAGATATCGATTCTACAAACAATAGTAGCGTATAACTGTTTTGAAACGTATTACAAAGTATAGGCGTGCACGCGTGGGTGGCGACCAGGCACCAGCTCAGCCTGACCTTTGACTAATGGCACCGAACATGACAAATCCAGACAGATCTAGAATTCCTATTGTTATGAAATCGACAGGCGAATTCGGTTATCGGTTTTGATAAGATTTGTTGAAAATATATTATTGTGTTTTAATCTTGTATAATAAATCTGTTTCATGGTTCCCTTAAAGATTATGTTCTAAAGCTGATATTTTCGTATAATTTTCTATGTATAAGCATTCAAAGTATTTATTAAAATTTCTCTACGTTTGATGATTTAAAATTATATTTTATTAAATATACTTAAGAGTTAACTGAGAATCCTAAAGTAATAAAAGTTTAAAAGTTTTTTTTTAAGTCGATTCATTTAACAGTTACTTTTAACTATACTGTGTAACCAAGTACAATGTAGGTACTTGGATATGGATTGTGATGAATGTAAAGAGAAAAAAAATTCAATACATTGCGTGTTGAGCGGCGCAACTTAACACCGCAATTTGTCTTGTTCCCAAGCAAGGAAAACGTAAATAATTCTTCCCCAGAGCGATCATTGATCGTCGCGGTTATAGTCAGACGCTGTTCCATTGCGTCACAATGGCCTCCATCAGATCTGTGATTGCGTATCACAGTATGTAATAAATTAATCATTATCTCGAATTAATCTATACTTTTTTAAATATATTGAATCTCTATCTTTTTCGTAGCTTGTTAAGAAATTTAAAATATTAAATATTTCATTCCTCAAGTAGCAATTGAACTCACAACCTGTTGCGATGACAGACGCACGCTTCTATCCCTGCGCCATGACGACCTCAACGGCGAGTTTTCCTAGTAAGTATAATATAAGCTTCAACGTAAGCTCGGAGCAGACGGCTTGGAGACATACTTTCATATGTCGACCTTTTTGACAACTACCTACTGCAGGTATTCGTATCCTTTTTCCGTTGCTTCATCGGCCATTCACTTATGAATCAGTGAGTTAGACTCACTGTCGACTGTCACCGGCTATGCCTACTTAAATGTAACCAATAGTTATTTACCGGTATTTTTGTTGTTATTTTACTTGTAAAAATATGACATTTTTATTGTTGTTATTAAATAAGTATTAAATTATACCTTTACTTTGTAAAACTTGAATATGGTAAAAATCATTAATGCGACGTTGAGTTCCACTATTCAATTCTCAATATTCATCGTTGAAGCTACGGAAAGAGAATTTCTAGAGAGGTTTCAATCCATTCCTGAAATATTATATTTTAAGCTTCTCAAAAAATATAATTTGTTTCATTTTTCTTCATTATGATTCAATGTTCTCTATAGCACAGTATTATAATTTAAGAACAATTTTTAACACTTTTTACTGCGTATGCACAAGCCTAAACTACACCCCAGTGTAGGCCGAGTAAAGATAGTGTTAAAACACTCTTATCCCCACTTTCTGTTCAATGTCTCAAGACATTGCGTGTTGAGTAACAGAAATAAACATCGCGCTTTATCGTTTTACCTGAGCCAAGAAAAAAAAAAAATTCTCCGAGTGGAAATCGAACCCAACACCTATCGTGCTTACAGGCAGACACTATGCCGCTGTGCTATGAGGGCCTCTTAATATTTTAACTATGCATATACTTTAAAACGTAAGTCCATTGTCTGTTCAAATCGTGTCGCACAATTTTATCTCTTAATTGGCTATATGTTGTAACAATTATGATTAGATTCAAATTGTAATTGAAGATTTAAATCAATCTACATATTCTTATTATGGCTTTCTTAATTATTTTTAAACTTTTTGCCTAAAGCTTAGTTCGTTAACTAAATAGCCATTTGGTGTAAAAGAACTTCAAATTAAAAGAAGGTTGGTTAAACTTTTAATTGTAATTTTATATTGACGATGTAAACGTTAATTAATAACTGTTTCAATATTAATATTATTTATATAAATAATAAAAAATGTTCATATGTATACTATATTATATAGTTAACGCAATGTCTCAAGAATTCAGTGGAAAGTCGGGAAATCCTAATACGAACAGAGTGTCTGAACTCTTGGTTTCCTCAGTCTATCCTTCTATACGAGAAATACAGCAAAAAAAATAAAAAGAAGCTTGAGAGAAATTATATCTTCTGACAACATTCATAACTCGTAATAACAGTAATTGCTATGTTTAAATTCTTGCAAAAATTTAAAAGAAAATACTTAAAGTAGGTAAAATTCTACAACGACAGTGTTACTCGAACAGAAACGGATCTGAACCGAAACTTTCACAAATATTCAATAACCATTGCGTTTTTATAATGAAAGAATTCAAATTAACGTCAAAACAATCATACATCTTAATTAATGGAACGTGTTTTGTGAATTTCGTAACGCATTGCGTACGTACGTACCTATCGTTATCCTTTATAAAAAATTCAAGCGATTATTAATTCTATTACTTATTAATAAGGTTTTAATTTCTACAAGCGAATATAATTTTTGAGGGACTCGTATGTATGTATGTATCAACTATTGTATAGAAAGTTGCTCTAAAATCATGCATGTCAACGTTACTCAATAACGAAACTAGAAAAATGTAGGCCAATATAATGTTTAGCGTAAAATAATTCATAATTATATGTTTTTAGTTTATACGCTTACTTTTTTTTTATATACTCTTTTTACTATTCATAAAAATTAAGTACAAGATTTGAATGGAATTTGCCAGGTTTCCTTAACATGTTATAATTATTATAAATTGGTATAGCGAAATTACAATTTTTTGTTTCAAAAAATGACTCACTTGTCGGTAGCGGTCTAAAATTTAGAAAGTTGATTTAATGATTGTATTAAGAAAAAAAACTTCATATTTGTTACAACATCACATACCTTTATGCTAACGTTTTATCCTTTTGCCCCGTTCACTGTCATCTCTCTTTTCACACATGCCCTCCAGGGAGGTCCGGTCCTCATGCTTTGACGTGACCTTCCTTCTTTATCTACTGTGTTTCCGAAGGTCAACTGAGATCTTCCCTTACCTCTCTTTCCGGAACTTTTGTAACTAAGCTAAATAACATATGAATTTATAAAATATAGTAATTCAGTTCATATTTGTATAATATTAGTTTGTGGTCAGCCTAAAACAGGAACAAATGGAAGTAATCAGCGAATACAGCTTAAAGTAATGATACTCTTATTCGTAGGGATGTAAGAATAAAATTCACTTACGCGGTGATGCTGTAGACCTCTTCGTAATAGCGTATCTGACCACAATGGCTTTAGGGTACTTGTTCAAAGAGGCGCGCTACGAAGCGATATATAGCTTCGAATAGGATTATAAATAAGTCCAAAAGTATTTTTTTTTTACATAATTATAATAGTAATCGAATAAAATAAATAAAGATACCACTACTTTTTAACTAGTGCTCTATAGTTCCTTAATCTTAATTGTATTTATAATTTTTATAATAAGTAGTATCTAAGCCAGACAATTGTAGTGCTATTAATAAATCATATTTTTTTAATCACCAGAAATTCTTTATAAATACAGTATTTATATATTTTCAAAAGGAATAAAATATAAATCAATATTAAATTTCCATTCACACAAAATAACTTCAATCACTCTACATTAATCACTACTCTCTACTTATATCATGGTAGCGCACTACACAATAAGCCTTACAGAATCAATCACATACTTCCACGAAGATAACGGACCTCACCGGCGTCTTTTGTACTTTCTTTTTTATTTTATAATTAAGCAGTTTATTGCAAACAGTCTTATCGCGTAGTATCAAACATGTGATGTCCGGATATACTATTAGGGAATATAATTACTATTTTCTCCTTTTTATTTTGTTAATGCATCAGCATGGAGAATGAGGAAAACTGAGTAATATAACCCCCAAAGAGGAAGTGTTATTTTAATAAGTTTTTATTTTTTAATGTATCAGTATGGAGAATGAGGAAAACTGAGTAATTTAACCCCCAAAGAAGAAGTATTATTTTAATAAGTTTTTATTTTGTTAATGTACTAGTATGGAGAATGAGGAAACCTGAGTAATTTAACCCCCAAAGAAGAAGTGTGTATAGTACGAATATGTGTAGAATCTGTATGTGTGCCTGTAGCTCCCAAACGGATGAGCTTTGGTTTAATTTTTTTTTATTTGAAAGGTAACTTAAATGAGATTGTTCTTAGCATTTGAGAAAATATGTTCAGCCAGCCAAAATTATCAGCGCGTTTCTACTCGTTTATTTACTAATAAAGCTTTTTATGTCGGGAGTTTTTATTATCAATTATTCTCCATTTTCCTCGTTGGGAAAACAATTTGATACATAATATTATTCAATCCTAATTGAAGAAACATATTTGTTATGAAACTTAAAATAATGCAAGAACAAATACAGTAGCGCAATGTAATATAGAACTTAAACTTTGACCTCACATGTTTCTAGCTGTCAGTGTGATCCGTGTACGCAGGAGCCCTGTCTGTCAGCAAATCATTGAACTAAAAAATATATTTTCAGTTATATTTTTTGCGCTATAAAAATATTTTTAAATTAAAAATAGACTTCATTATTAATTTTAAAAATTATATTGACAAAACATAGAAGTTCTAAATTATTTATTTAACTTTACTAGAATAAACAAAGCAAAAACCACATAATTTTGTCTGAACCAATTCTCAAATTACTATAATAATACAAATTTTCTATGCATTCCAATGTCTCAAGAAAATTTTCAGCTTAATAGTAATCCAGCCAGGCAAGGCTTAAAATTACACTACTTATTTATTTTCATTGACTTTATTTTACGAAATATTTATTAATGTGTTGAAAATACATACATTTTATTTATTATCTTTTATCAGCTTCACTCTGTATCCCGCACACAGCAGGGTAATTTTTTTTTTAAATTTTTGCCACGACTCGTCGAACCATACTATACTCAATTTTTTTAGGGACAGACACTGAAAACGTTTCCATTATCCACTCTACAAACGTTAAACAATTATTTCTATATCATCATAATAATATGTTATTTACTATTTAAATGTAATATATTATATAAGCTATAGAACTTACAATATTCCAATTCCGTAGTCAAATAAGTTATATTATCTGTTAAAGCGCACGTGCGCACACGATTATCCCAGTGACCCGGGGACCCGCTACTTATTGTCCGGCGACTGCTCATAGTAGATATGAAGATATTGCCTTTCTCTTTATACATATATAATAATGTTTAGTTTAAATATGTATATTCATGTAAGTATGTATTACATATAATATATCTCTATTTATATATGTATAAATCAAATAATTTACAATTTTCACCAAAGCACGATATTGACCAAAGACCGGTGGCGGTTCCGCCACTCAACACGCAATGCCTCGAAAAATTCGGCGGAAAGTGGAGAACGGAGTGTCCTAACACTAGGTTCAATCTGCCTACCCCGCTATATGCGGGATACAGCGTGAAGCTAAAAAAAATATTTAAATAAATATCCAAACCGGATGTAGCAAGTAATAATCGCGAAACAAGAGAACAGACGTCAGTGTTAGGTAGTTTAGAATAGTAGATCAAATTAGGTTATTTTTATAACAGAAAATTGTTCGCCAGTAATAAACTTATAAAGCATTAAATGAAATCTATTCGTATTTTATTACACTCAACTGATTGGAGAATTCCGAACATGCACATGTTGTAAACACATTATTATCTTTTACTGTTTGCGTTCAACTGTGTAATTGATTGTTCCCTTTACCTATTTTCTTTTTTTTTTTTAATTTAAAAATTGCATTGATAGACAAAAATCGAAAAAAATATAACAAAAAAAAACAGAACTGTTTTAGAATTGTTATATACTTTTTTTTTTAAATAAAAAACTATAGTAGCATATAAAGTCCATATATTTTGTTCAATAAATTCAAATGTGATTAGGCAAATAGAATTCTTATTTCTAGACGAAGTGGCAATATGCAGGCACCCCGCCATCTTGCCGCGGGCTATACAGCCAATTGGCGCGAGTTCTTTCAAAAACTGGTACAATTTTTTCTCTATTCATTTATTTGTTGTATTGTATTCATTCGGCCAGTTATTTAAAAAGTATTAATTTGAAAAGTAAAATAAATTGCATAGTTCAGCGATTAAGTTATTTAGTTTTTTTATATAATATGGGATTTAAAAATAAGATTTGAAATAATAACCTTATGTAAATTATTGAAGATAAAACAGTATTTTACGCATAATTCAACAGTACATCTATACATGGATAATATACATATTTGATATGTTAGGTACATATCAAATATATAAAGGATCGAAAACATTTCTACTGCGCCTCTTACCTGTCCTCCTTTTCCAATTGCTTATAGTTTTTTTTCCTATATTTATCTATTATTAAAAAAATAAACAATATAGTGTGAAGCTAAAAACTACCATATACCTACAAGTTTATAGAATTATATTGATTTAGAGCCTTGACTCTATATCTGTGCCTATAGGTATGTTATATAACATCTAATATGTCCCGATAGCCGGAGGCGCCATGCACCTACAGGAGGGTGACTAAATAACGGATATTGAACAAAAGTGAATGAATTAGGAAAACCGTTTCGTACGCACTGTTTCCAGCCCTACTATTTTCTATGTAGAGAGTGTAGATCGTCATCAGAATATTATGATGATAAAAAATATAAAAAGTCGATATATTTTTATTTTTTGCTTGTGAACATTTAGCTCTTAACATCTACGCGTTGCTCTTCTGACAGAAAAAATCCACGCAGCTTTATAAAATTTTTTATAATATATTTGGAGATATTTATGGAACGTGAAACGCATAGCAGGGTAGGCAGAGGGAACTTCGGAAGCCGGTGTTGAGACACTTGATTACCATTAATACACTTCCGTTCCCTACCTCTCTTCTTGGGAATCGAATCCACAATCTGTCACAGTCACTCGCTTGACCTATCAAAGAAGATGTGCAGGATATTTTTTCTTCTTAATCATAGCATTTCATTAATTACTATTAAGTTTATTGTTTTTACTATTGGCTTAATTGAAATCATCAACGTTGTTTACAGATTTTTTTTTCAATTTCCCATTAATTCTTCAGATTTACAACTGACACGTGTAAAGAAAGGGAAAACTAGTAGTATTCTAATTAATGGTATTCCAATCACCACTTTTACATTATTAAATTTTCTGCTCAGTCAAGTGCACTTGCACATTTTGCAATATACGGGCACAGCATCCTACATATCTTTAGTTTCATACAAATAAAGGCTACTATACTATCAAATATGTAATATCTAATTTGATCATTGTACGTAAAGTTAGTTGTACACTCGAATGATCGCCAATCGCAATGTGTTCGCAGTACCTACTAATTAATAATCGCCTTGGGGTGGGGTTTGAGCTTAACAGCGGTTCTCGATGATAAATATCACTCACAGTTTTTCTTTTTAATTGTTACTTATTGAAATAATGGTGTTAATATATGGTAGAACAATATGCTTAGAATATTTTGCTTTCACACACAAAAAATAAAAATCGTACAAAAATCGATTGCTAGTATAGATTTAAGTATTTTGATTAAATCATCAACAACAGCACCAAGTACAATATTTTCTAAAAACCGTAAAATACCATAAAGGGCAAAATATACAATTAGAAATAAAAAAAAAACTAGAAATAAAAAAAAAACAAAAACATATAGTACCTAGTCTTAAAGGGTCAACTGTCGAGTATCGATAGTACCCCGGGAGCACCGCCCTCGGCAGTCTCTGGCGGGCACGCGACGCGCGCGATCGTAAATATTACGCAAGGTCGACTGAAAAATCGCGTAGAATGTTGTAAACACCGTGAAATGTAGTGAAAATAAGTTATAAATATAAAAAAAAAGTATAAATATTTAGTGAAATTATTGTAATTTTTATGGAGAAACGTAAAACATTCTTAATATAAATTTGAATATTATAAAAAAATAATTTTAAAAATATTTTTCAGTGTTACATGCTTACCAGTTTTTTTTAAATATGCAAATTTCATTTATATTTAACTGAAAATTGATAATGTTTTTGCAACACATTTCGAAATATATTCATATGATATAAGGATTGAATGTACAAAAATTTTCAATTTACTTAAAGCAAGAGTTTATATAGGTATTCTACATATAACATATTGAACTATATATGAAATTATAATTATGATTAACAGCCACACTAACGGTACAAAATAATGCCAAAAAGTCAATTAACAGAATACTCTTAAAGTCTGTTCATAAAAAAATATTCCGTTACAAAAAGCATTGTAACACAGAGCCTAAACGATTTTTGTTTTAATCATTTTTTCATCTGCGCGAGCATCGATTATGATCACCGTGTAAAATCGATTTTATCACGTTATTTGCATAATAAAATTTTAATAAACATTAGAAATGCTCCTCGATGTTTAATTGGTTTTATTTATGAAAATGCTGATGTTGATTTTTGATGTTAGGAACTAGAACTCTAATTTTTAAGGAAACTAAAAAGATGATGGTGCCAATGGTCTAAATGCATTATGAGGTAATTCTGACTGTACCATTGTTTGTAGGTTTGATTCATCCTTGTTATACGGGAACTATTCCCGTATTCCCGTTATTTGTTCCCGTATATTTTCATTTTCTAGTTATTCTTTGAGTTCCACTGTCAACACGCTTTGCTTTTAATTTTGTTTGTTTTAGTGACGACTTAAAACTTTTCGTCCGCTCGTAAAATGTAGACACTTAAAAAATCGACACGAATTTTAATCAAATATTGATTGCACAAAATCATCCAAAATTTTTACCGATCCAATCTATTTTCAACAATTTTATAGCATAATCAAAAATTTGTTCACTAAATCTGATACACACGTGTGTCAAAATCGTTATAATACCATTGATTATTTAATATCAGAGCAAATTGTTGTTAGTTAACATCGGGGCCGGTACTCCGGTAGTCGACGAGCTTCGTTCGAAAGGTGGCAATTTGAGAAGTAATCACTTACCGATCGTTGCTGGAAACGTCCGCCTTTTAAGGGGCCAGTAATTATCGAATATTCGAATAAAAAATTTACATAGGTATATATCTACATTTTTTTTTAACTTTCACGTGCTCAAACTTCAATAAAAGTGTATGAATTGGACTTAAAGTGGATTAAATAAGTGCTTGAAGTGTGATAAAATTGTGTTTTTTTTTTTTGTGTGGAAGACACCAAAACACTGGCGGTGGCGTACGTGGATTTATCCAGCGTGATTGAGGTGCAGGTAATAAATACAATTAAAAAATAAATGTCATTATATTTCACATCACATTAACAAGATTTTTTTTTATACATTACATATATAACTAAGCAGTTTAGTTCTTACTTATCTTAAAACGTTATTTATTTATTGGCTTAAAGTACATTTTATAAACAAACTAGATTTTTACAGTCTAAATGTCTATATTCTAATTGCCTAAAAAGTCTGGTATTGTTTTTCTGAAGATAGTGATTTTAAATCCAATTTTCTATTGATGGAAATAAACAATATTTTACAAAATAAACCTATTCATTATACATTAAAAGATATCAAAAAGGCGTATCGAACATAAACGATGTGCCTTCTTCCTAAAAGTAACAGTTATAAGTATGTTAATAAAATTTTAAAATATTATAAAACATGCAATCTATACATGGGTTATATCGTAATTAAATCGTTAATAAATTATATTTATTTTACAAGCATATTTTATGTTCGTAGTAAATAAATAATTAATTAAAGAATCATAAGCGATGGCCATTGAATGATTAATGTCAATAAGCTCTCACGGATGAATCATATAATAAAATGAGTAAACATTTCTTTTTGGCAGAATATCATGTTATTTCTAGCTAGGTTCAAATACCTATACTGAAATAAAAAGTAGCACGTTTTTCCCGCGTACTTGTACGTGACTTTCCACTCAAATTTTGAGACTCTGTGGAACTCAACGCCGCGCTTTGTCTTATAAATAAGGAAGGAAGATTTACATAAATTTTCGCTACCCAAAGGCTTAGAATTATCGTTTGGAAAGAGAGGATGCTATTTCTTGAATATTTTTAAAATTTTAAATTAAAAAAATAATTTAACGTATAATTAAGTAAAAATATTATTTGGCTCTATTATAAAAGGAAACCGGAACTATTAAAATATAAGTTTTCAAATAAAGAATATAAGTAATGAAATGTAAAAATATATTTTGGCCAATTAAACATGTTTACTTTTATAATTTGAACCGCTACAGCTTTTCCTGGGTCAATAGCCAATTCTAAAGTTTAGTTATCCTATATCTTATAAAACAAAGTCGCTTTTTGTGTCTGTCTGAACTTTCTAACTCTTCTTCTTCTAAACCACCCAACGGATTTGGAAACGGTTTTCACCATTAGGTCGAGTATTTCTCAGGGAAGGTTTATATATAGTTTATTATTTGTACATTCTTATGTAAATTAACATAAATACGATAAATGTGTATAAAGTCCTACCCGCTGAGACACTTTAGCGCATGCGCTGCTTTAATGGTAAATACTACATGAAAAAAATGTACTAGAATATTGTTCCTCTTAATAAGATCTACAAAAAAGTCTGCGATGGCATATTCGTATCTTTTAAGAATAACGTGTAGTGATCATATTTCTGTCTAAAAATAGTAATTTCAATATATTTTTTATTGTGAGGGATATTTTTCCATAATGGTATTAATCCTTATCCTTTAAAATACTTTATTAAATTTCTACGTAAAACGAAGATAAAATTTGCTTTTTAAACTATTTCGAAATTGCGAATAGTTTTAGAGAAAAACGCATTTTATTATTGACACATCACGCCGTTCACACATCAACTGCATCGAGTCAAGTTTCACTTATCCCTTACCCTCAGCATATAAATAAGTATATTAATTACGTTGGCCATTTAATGTAGATCAAAACTGTCTTTTCTGTTTTTCATTTTAATAAGTACTTTAGAAGTTGTTACAATATCAAAAAATCCTTGCTGCGAAACGCGCCTCGCGACGTTATGCTTATACAAGCGAGTCCGCCGCGCCCGCCTGCCTTACACGCATCGGTGGTTCAGTGGTAGAATGCTCGCCTGCCACGCGGGCAGCCCGGGTTCAATTCCCGGCCGATGCATTCGATTTAATTTTCGTCACAGGCAGCCACGTAGTGCTTGCTTTTCATCAGAGACAGAATACCCTCTTCAGCATTAACCACAAGCTCGAAAAAAAAAACCCGCCTGCCTTTATAGCAACGAAGATTTAGATGCGTTTGCACTAATTATATTGGATATAATAATTAATATATTGGATAATTCGAGCTGAATGTATTATTTAATGTCATTTAACTATCTAAAAATAGTAATTTAAATATATTTTAATAAGTACTTCAAAAGATTAGTAGCACAGAATTAAAATTACGGTACCTACTAAAAAATCCTTGCTGTGTAAAACAATTGGAAAATCCTTATTGGAACTACGAAAATGCGGGTTGCATTAGGGTTTAATTAATTTTCACATTATCTTAAGTGCTTTGCAAACATACATTATATGAATAATCCAGTAGTAACAGCGGGCGAAGCCGCAAGGGGGTCGCTAGTATATAATAAATATAAATAATATTAAAGTATTATATGTTCATTTCTCATAATAAATAATAAGCTATAGAAATTAACAATCATTATTTTGTCATCGAACACCAATTGACGTGTTAACGAATAGTGCTGGCCCATTTCGTATGTTAATGAGACTTACATACTTCAATATACTGCATTGTAATAGAGCTATTACGCATTCCGATATTGATTGATTAATTTAGATGTATAACAGTGAATCAAATGACGTATCGATATCGATGAAACGTATCGATATCTACAAGTGACAGCACTATAATAATGAGATGAGATTCCTTTTATAAAATTTGTTTAATTATCTGTGGAGAATGGAGACCAAAATGGAAATCAAAGGCTAACTAGATTTGCTTTTTTTCTCATTTGTAGTAGGTATAAGTAATTTGTATTTGATATATAAATATATAACTAATAGTACAGTAGCATATAGATTATTCATATTAATTGCAATTTACATATATAACTTGTCAAATCTTTTATATTTATTGTCAGTTATGTCACTGACAACATTAAGATAAGACATGCATGCACTCTCTCACATGTCGACTTGTCGGCTTTAAAAATCTGACCTAACATTTAATGAGCCAACAAAACAACTTACATTTATATCTTTTACAATATCTATTAAAACCTATTATTTATTAAGTCAAATATTTATTAATCAATCAATCTAAATTTGGAACTAATTTCGAAATATAATCTATATTTATCATTACTTTAATGAGAAAACTTCACACACATTATAAATTATGCTAATATTTATTGGCAACTAGTCACTGGTCACGGTTTCTCCTGTCATTTTTCAGATTGCACAATTTTGTTATTTATTATGATCACGGTCTTCATATGAGAAAGGCATTTTTAATTAATTAATATATTTTTAATGTATTAAACCATTGTTTGTGCGAAATTAATAAAAGAGCATTATAAGCTTTCCTATGAAACACCGTAACAAACAAACATACTAACAATATTTTGGGTAAAATTTACTTTAAAACTTTACCCAAAATATTGCTAACGTGTTTATATTTGCAATGTCACTAAATGTACTATTAATTATATTCTAATGTATGTCAATGTGAATATGTCAAACAGTCATTAGACACTACGAAAGTATAAATCTTATCAAAATCAGAACAGTTACGACAGAGCTTTTTAAGTGGTATAAGCCATAAAAATTACTGGTTTTCAATCTACGTTCACTTAATTATTATAATTAGTTTAATAATATTTTTTGGCATATTTAATATTTTCTTGTATCCAAACAACTGTGCAAGTGGAAAAAATACGTATAGTCACATAACGGATTTACTAATAAAGCTAAATTAGATAATATTTCTATCTGTTCATTTTAAATAATCGATTATTTAGTCAATAATATGTAAAAAAACTGTGTACAATGTGTTATTTACACATTAAAAATACCTCTATATTGATATACATGGGCGTATGAAAAGAGGAGCCAAGAATTTTAACTAATAAGAAAATATAAAAATGAAATGCGATTTTCCATGGAAAATTTCAATGAGTTATAACAACATAAAGAATCAGCAAAATCTTATAAAACTGGCCATTTTTTCAATATACACAAATTATATGAAAATGTCAGTAGTGACCCCTGTCCGTACCATGGAAACCTACCACCGGCTTAGAATGCAGTTCAGCTGTGAAACGCCTCAACTCTTGATGTTTTATTATTCAAAAATCTATATTAATATAACAAAATACACATACATTATATACATATGTATATATATTTTAATATATTATTCTCTTATAAATAAGTCACAATAAGGCATTTATACCAAAAAGTAATTGAAAAATGTGTGTCTGTGTGTGATTTCAAAATAAGAAACGGGTGAACCCGAGTGCAGAAATTCCCAATGCTCAGATTGTTATTTATGTATAAATTTAATGTTAAATCCACCATTTGTTATTTAAAGTGTAGCACAAATATAATAAATTAAACATAAATATAGTAACTCTCAGGCCGTTCTGTGAACAAGTTGTGTGTAGAGCTACCCGTTTTAGTTTTCACCGCACATCCGGTGTACATAAAAATTAGTTGAGTATAATCATTATTGACGAGTGCAGACATTAGACGAAAAATATAAGTTTTCGCCAAATTCTTCAGGCATGGCGTGTTGAGTGGTGGCACTCAACACTTTGCCTCATTACCAGAACGAAGAAATGAAAACTATAATTATTTAATTACTCCGAGTGAGAATTGAACCCTGATTGCCTCGTTGCGCTTACATTCCCATGCTGCGCTACGACAGCCTATTACCAATTATTTTATTCTATTTCGTTATTAAAAATCGGTTAACATTAACACTTTATCGGGCTATTATATAAAAAATGCTTGTAGGTAAAGTTCATACAGACAGTACTTACAGTTTACGGCAGGATTTAGAATTGTCAATCTTGTCTCATATGTAAAGAATAAACTTTTAATCTATATTAATTATCTTTTTTAATTATATATAAAATTCGTAAAAAATATACAAAGAAGTTAATAACAATTTAGGCGTTTAGACTTAAGTTTGTTTCTTTCAAATTTGTTTTTTTTTTTATTTATTTTTTTTAATTAGCATAATGTCTTACGTCTACTTGACTCTAATATATAATGTCCGAAACTCGATATTTGGCAATCGATCCAATTTCGACCACAACCTATTACACTTAATGTTAGTTCAAATATAAATTTAGGCGTTGATGATTGAACATAAATCTTATATCAAATTGCTGCTTAATGAATTTATAAAAAAAGTAAACTGAATAACGGTCCTCCATTGAACATGTAGAGATTATTTTAAAAATGAAAGTAAATCAAAATTGCATATTAATATTAAGATTAAGACGATGGTGTCGAAGCAAAGCGCGGCGTTGAATTCCGCCACTCAACTCACAACGTGTTGGCGGAGGCAAACGAAAAAACAGAACATATTCTTAACAAAACTAACAGCATTGTTGCTTATAAAGCTAATAAAATTAAGTATAATTTGAATATCGCGTGCGATCATAATCACATTTATGTTTGAATCCATCATAATTTTACCTATTATATTTCTAAGATATAAATCAAAGTATTTTATTTTCAATTGGACATAAAATACATTCAACTAGTTTGTCAAATTTCACCTAAGTACTTATATTTTATAACCGAAAATTATTACTTATGCCATTGTTTAAGATTATCTTAAATTAAAGAAAATATACAAAATATTTTCTTACTTTTAACAAAGTTTATCAGAAAGTATAGATTAGGCAGATAAGTCACAGCAATAGAAAAGCAAACCGCGGCGTTAAGTTCCGCTATTCTTTAAGCTCTTTTTAAAAGAACAGTAGAATGACACGTACCTAATTAGATTCTACCAGACCCTGTACCTGTATAATTGTATATAACAATATAACTACTAAACTAAACTACATAATATACATTAGAACTCTTGTTTTTTTCTCATATATAGTAATTAACTTATCCAAAAGGTATTTATTATCTCTCCGAATAGTAATTCGATACTCAATTTGTGCGCACAATAGAAGTACCCCAATATGAACAAAGATTCAACTAATTATCATATCACACTATTATAAGCTAATTGCATTTATCAAACCTCATTGCTTGTTAATGTCGAATTCTAATTAGTAATTAACTCATATTGCATCTGACATTTTAACTGGTTTGATAATATTAAAAGGCAGTTAAAATGACTGACTTTCATTGTAGCAAACTAAGAAAAAATCTAAGGAGATAAAATGAAAGTGTATTTTACTATTTTTTGCAATAAATTGTGTTTTTACTACTTACTGAAGTGTGTTTTTTATTTATTTAAAACTATTTATTATATAGATAGGTATTTGACTGATTATTTTGTCTATTAACACAAAGTTGTACAAATAAGTAAATGTGAAGAAAATTCCCATAAAATATTGATAAAAGATATCCATGAAAAAGCAATAAAATAATGTTTGAGGCTTGTAGGTCTGATTTTTACTCCGAGTAGTAAATATAATATTTAATTTATGCTCATTTTATCATCTAGTACACAAACGGCAGGGTTGTGTACCGTCGAAATACGCTGTCTCAAAAATTGGGCAGAAAATGGAAAATGCATGCCTTGTCATGATATGCGGAAAAAAGCATAAAGATGTTCTTTTTTTTTATTTTAATAATGTTTGTTTTTGCCACCAGGAGCGCCTCGGCGGAGGCGGGCTGGGGCTCAGCGGCGGCGGGTTCCGCGGCGCGCAGCCCTCGCTCGCCGACTTCCAGCCGCCGTACTTCCCGCCGCCCTTCGCGCCCTCCACCCACCCAGCCAGTCCACACCATCAACAACAGGTACTGTACAATAGTGTTGAAAAATAAACTACTAGACTAGACTTAAACTTAAACTTAGCTTAACTTAGACTTAAACTTAGAAGAGTTAAAATTAACTGCCTATTATATCTCTTTCGTGTAGTATTATCAAACTGTGACACAGTGGGTTCGATTCCCACTCAGAGGAACGAATTATTTACTATTTTCCAAATCCTATTTTAAAATTCAACGGCAACTGGAGAACGGAGCGCCTTGACACTATGTTCCTTCTACCCACCTTTCTATATGCTTAACAGAAATTTACCAGATAATCTCAAATAAACACCGAATATTAAGAATGAGATGTATCACACGTAACATTCTTCCAGAGCCATGGCATGGAATACAGCGGGGGCGGCGGCGGCGGCCCCGAGTACTCGCAGCACTACGCCCCCCAGCAGCTGCTGCCTCGTCACCACGGACACCACGAGCCCCACGGGCACTTGCGCCACCATCGCGACCACCATGACGCCATACATTCACACCACGTAAGTTTTATTGTCATAGCATTTTTAATATCCGACGAACACAGAGAGGTGTTGCAAGTTTGACGTGTCTCTATGTGTTTGTATGGGGCATCGTAGCCCCCAAACTGATGAACCGATTTTGGTTTGTTTCTTTTTTGTTTGAAAAGTGATCGAGTTGTCTTAGCCATGATCTAAGAAAATTAATTTAATGCTAATTATACACAAATTGACATTACTGAGTGGCAAAAATAAGCTAAGATCATAAAAAATCTTCCTGTAAGCTTTTTTTGTGTACTTTTTTAATATAAGCAAAACTAACTTCACATTCGCTATTCATTATATATTTCATGCTATCTCGACCAAAGTAATTTCCAAATATTAATTTAATTTGGATATATTTAAATAACATAATAATTTCGAGGGTAGCGCCGGTATGCGAAGATTCCTGAGGAGGCATGCGGTAGGGCGAATAGTTTCTTAAGACCGTTCCATCGATCGTGTTGAAGATGAGAAAATAATATTAATTATTCTTAGCCAGTTAACTATTGCATCACATTAGTCATGATTTAAAGTTTAGTAAAGAAAAAATATTTTAAATAATTAACATTTAAATATGCGGAAAGTAAATAACAAATATTTATTTATATACACTACCCATTAGCCCCTTGATTATACTTATAAGAAATGAGAATTCATTCATAAAATAAATATAGCGCTTTTATTTTTATAATATCATAAAATTTTATACATTTAAAATCTCCGTCATATTATTTACAATGAAGCAATCAATGAAACGAAAAATATTGACGAAAAATGTGCAGGAAGTTCCAAAGCTATTATGTCGAAACCCAACTTAGCAGATTAGCCCTAATGCTTCGCTTTCGTATACAATTGACAATACTACGAATGCTAGAAATATTTTCTATTGATATTATTATATTTCGATGCTTGAAAAGATCGTATGATATCTGAAAGCTGATATTCTACAATTACTTAAGTTAATACTATATATAATATAATTGAAATATATTGGCCAAATTAACACCGGATATTATTATAAATATAATTTTACTTTTAGTCATTTAAATAATTTTAAATTAAGTAATTTTTAGTCCAATAGAAATTAGTAATTAGTTATTACCATATTCTCCCTTTTCCGGAGAAACAAAGCGACTTTTAGGTTTTTCCCTATCCTACCTACCTTATTTGCATTCATTTGCAACATTTTGAATCGAATTCTGTAGAGCCAAAATTAGTTCAATTGTGATACTATATATAGTTTTGTCGAAAATAACCAACTTAATAAAAATTAAAATATTTACCATATTAATATGCATGTACATAATTTGCAAACTTTCCTTTAACTCTACTATACGCATAGCTCTATAGAGAATGTAATTTGTTGTTAGTTATCACACGGAGGGTTCAGCTATGGCGGAGACAGGCGGGCGGAGTACGGAGCGAGGGAGCAGCACGAGCTCGCGTTACACCACGCATTGCATTCCACGGATGAAACACAGGTAATCTAGGCTGCCTTTTTCATATTTTTCATTGAAAATAGTTTTATTTTTTAGTTTCAATTCAAGACTGTGCGTGTTGAGTGAAGGAACTTAACGCTTAAGAATCATAACTTATTTTTCCGGATGGTAATCAAATCCACAACGGTCTCGTTTAAATTCAAATGTTATCCCACTTCACCTCTATAGCCTTTTTCCCGACTGCTAAGGAAGGGTTATTTGTTAAAGCATTGTATGATTTTAGTTAACTAATATGTTTATATTTAAAAAATATGTATATGATATTTACCTAACAAACTAATTAAATCTAAGCAGATGGTCCGTGTATTTATTATAAAAAAAATCTAAAAAAAACTAGTAAAAGTTCTTGTATCGATATTGGACAACAAATATGTCCGTTCGCCAAATGGAATTTAATAAGGTTCATAAATTAAAACGATCCCTCCTTCGAACCCGACGAGAAATTTCAGTCGAGTTTTTCTTAAAGTAACTTAAATAAAGATGTGAAAAGAATTTGTAGCCATATTAAAAATGCAATTTTTTTTCTAGAACGCAGCTATGGACGATACGACTGGGTTCATGACAGATCTGCCTTTATTAAAAAGTAAGTTTTTAAATATTATACAATACAAATATTATATTATAATATTATTTAATCTGTTTTTATTATTATTGGATTTAACATAAAAATAATTTATAGGCTACTCATTAATAGCACCAGTATAAAATATTCTTATAAAATATAAGTATAACTTAAAATATATAATAACCATTAATTTTAAATACGAGTAGATACATATTATAATATAAATATAAAATATATTATAACTTCAATCAAGTACAACTAAAATAATGCCTTAATAATACTCATTATAATTAGTGAAGGTTTAATTTGAACGTCCATATACAAAAGCAAAGACAATCGTGAAACAAGTACATCTTATTAACTCACCATTACATCGATGACCCGCTAGATAAGCGATAATTAGTCATACAGTTATGTATCTGTATCGATTTTTCAGATTAAAAAAAAACTCAATCCCATTCAACCGAATAATCGATTCAAAAAAATTGAAACATCGATCAATCATCTGTTTTAAATAGCGTAGGTCGGATACGGAAATGAAATGCGACTTTATTTAGATAAAAGCTTTTTATTGATTAACAAACAGATAACATATCTTTTTATTCTTGTTCTTTTTTCGTTTTCTATTTTTGAAATAGTTATTGTTATATAATTTAAACATTATAAAAATTAAAGCTAACTTTAAAAATTAGCTTTTAGTCCATACCACGACAACAACTTATTTCAAATTTAATAATATGATTTTTTAACAGAATCGTAACTGGCTAATAATGATTTCTTTTGAAAGTATATACATTTTTTTCTTTCAAGCACGGTGTTAACTAGCCAGCATGGTGCAGAACTAATGACATAGTAATGTTTATTGTATTAGGGCTGCCATAGAAATATAATGGTAAAAGATTTCACGCTGAGCGCATGTTTGGGGCGTGGTGCTAATTGTTACGAACCATTGTTGGTATTCGACACGAGGAATTTTAAACACCCGTATTTTTATGCGTCTTTTAATGTACGTACCGACTGCTTTCACATGCATTTTTTATAGTATTAACACTTATTACTCAACGTAATTGAAAAGTGTATTAATGGTTAACTATATGTTGAGGAAATATTAGACTTTTTTATATGTAAGTCATTTTATTAAAAATTCAAGACACGGGAACGGACCCAATTTTCTAGATATAGCATGGTGAACTGCACAGCGCGTAATTTTATTTATTAAAACTAATATCTTTTTAGCAATGAAAGGGCGGGACGGTCTAGGCGGCACGGGCACGTGTGCACCTAACGACGTGTTCTGTTCAGTACCGGGGAGGCTGTCCCTGTTGTCGTCCACTAGCAAGTACAAAGTGACCGTGGCTGAGGTGCAGAGGAGACTGTCACCGCCGGAATGCTTAAATGCATCTTTATTAGGAGGTGTTTTAAGGAGGTTAGTTTTTATTTTTATTATATTTTCTTTTTGTTTATTTGTTGAATATGTATAGGTATATTAAGGATGCGTATTTAGCTGTGTGTACCTATTTGTTTTCCGATCTCATACTAAAAGCAAAAAGTTTTGTCTCACATGGCTATAAAAGTGACAAAATATTGCGCTAGTTTTCGGCAACAGGCTATGGAAAGACATTTATAACATGATTATTATTTATAATTAATGTAGAATTTAAACTGAATAATTATTGCTTATTTTTTAATTTGAAATCCTTTAACGAAGTAGGTTGAAACAATGTTTTGATTACTAAGGGATTCCATAACAGGCTGATATATATTAAAAACAATAAACTGTTTATTATTATTTTAAACTTTTGATATCAACGATGAAGTAATATAATAAGAAAAACATTTTTCCTTATGTTTTCAATACAAGAGCTGTAATTACACAAGTCCTTTTACAAAGCAAAGACTACTACCATTAAATATGCATAGGGTTATCAATTAATGGACAAAAAATTGTAAGATTTATTATAATATTAGTACTTTTACAACTATTAGTACATTTTTCTCTTTCGAAAATAAGCATTAAGTTTTTAATTTGAGAGGCTAATATTTTACTTTTTTAAATTTAAACCTGTAAATCGCTATTGGAATAATGTGCTATCTGACTTTGCGGGTTAGCAGCAAGCAATACGGAAAATCGATTTTTTCCGTATTTTCTTTTGCCTCGTCTTCATCATTAAATATAACAATAACCCATAAATTTGTATTAAAATATAAGTTATTTTTTTACTTTTAAATCTTATAATAAATTAAATATTTTTTTCATATTATTCATCTTACCACACTCACCTAACAAAGACATACTCTTGTATAAGAGGATACAGACACAAAATTACACGTCGATAATTACTCCTCCTCATCGCACTTTTTAGATAGCAATTTATTTTTGTATCGGATCTCGAATAAAAAACTAATTATGTCACAAAGCATCCTATAATGACTAATATATAGAGTAATTTAAATTCTACGTATTCTTATATCGAAGCATATGTCATCTGAATTCTATGCCCTAACATAATACAAATAAAGTTTATTTCTCCTTATAAAAGTAAATTAAAGTGTTATATCTCAACATTTTTACAATTGGACCTACTACACCTATATTTAAATAAAAAAATATATACGTACGTTTAATTAAAGATTAGTATTTTAAGAGATATCCCTATACATGGGGGTAGCATAAAATAAAAAAATATATTTACACGAACATATAGAATAGATAAAGATAGATAGATAAAGAATATTTATATATATACGCCCATGTCCGTTTAGTGTGACATTGATACTTATGTATCTAAACATTTAGATTTCTTATACTAAATAGAAAAACATTACAGCATTCATTTTTGTTTCATTATTAAAAATCTAAATTTTAAAGAATATATATAACAGCCCTAAATGCTAAATTGCAACAATTTGCATTAGGCACCTGTTTTGATGTATTTTTCTTGATAATATCGCTGCCTTATACAACGATTGCAACAATATTTCATGAGTTTTGTGGGCGGACTATGACATATTATTATTCTCTGGTAGCGACTTACAATATTACTTGTGGATATAGTATTAAAACATAACTTATCACCTCTTTTAGGTAATTTGGTTTAGAAAATCTAAAAAGATATATATATAAAGATCTTTACCAACCAGAACAAAGATAAAAAAGTGTTTAAATCAAATTTAATTTGTTCTCTCTAAGGTTAAATATATATAACCAATATGGAGACTTGCATATTAATTATTTCTTTCGACTACGGCGCTTCTAACAAAACATCGATAAAAACAAAATATTTAATTATTGTTTGAATATAAACATATTAATTTAGCTTGAGACATCAGATTCGATAGTGATATCGCAATCCCACTTTCTTACTGACTAATGAACCACAGGTTATTGATGGATCGATCTTCTATTACTGCAGGGAATCTCAAACTTGTACTACGTAAGGCCCGTTAACGAAATGTTTAAAAAATACAATATGTGTGAACATTTATATTTTTTGTTTTTACAGTTTCTTTTGTTAACGTTACAGTATTTTCATAAATCTATAATCATAACCTATTTTTTTTAAATAAAATAATTGTAATTATAAATTAAAAATAACATTATCTTAAATTTATATTAGCTTTCGTGTGTGGATTTGTATTGATGATCAAGAGAATAATTATTTTAATAGTTGTCCTACGATATTTATAAAACAATAACTTAACAAATTGCAAAAAGCTTAAATAAAAAAATATACATATACTTTTAAAGTAAATGTAAAATGTAGTAATAGATTAATGATTCATCTTTGAAATCCAGTTAGCCGAACCCCACTTTGAGGTTCCCCGCTACAACATAAGATACATTAATTTTCAATCAATAAGTATTTGATTCGGGTAATTGAACACAGATCGATCGTATTCGTATATTGTAATCATATTTTTGAATGATAAAGAGGCCCAGAGTATGTCTTTACTGAGTTCAGTTTGCGCAATAGTCATAGAAACTAATATAAAGCAACTTCAATCTATTTTTAATTGGATTCTTTATATTTTTATCTTATTAATATCAAATATATAAAATAAAAGGGAATTATAAATTATATTTAACGTTTAATATTGTACTTTATTAAATTTCTTTTTAGGTACTTAATGACTAGAAACTTTAAAATTTTAGAATATTTTCAAGTTAATATAATTTCAATGTAATAAATATTTAATCAGTTTCTCAAACACAAATAAAATTACAAAAAAAAGCGTAATACAACCCACTATGGACAATATCACTTTACACAAACTACTAACTTTATAATATGAGAAAAAATTAAAGTAAACGGTACCACCGTAATTAACGTGCCGAATCCAAAGACATGTAGGTAAATAGATAGATAGATATAATCTTTCTAATCGGATAGCTGAGTATTTGATACCTACTAGATATTTCTTGCCCATTAATTTCCAATCTGTCGATTCATCCGATTTAGTTTCCAAATTCAAATCATTGTTTGGCTCGTTAGCAGCCATTGCGCATGATTCTCGTTTCTTTTGTCGATGGCCAACGTGTGAAAATACAGAGAACAAAAGTAACCATAGACAAAATAAAGTTTTGTGGGATTATTTGCGAGTGGATAAAGTAAATGAGCTAAGAATTGGCCGCGATGATTGTCATTTGATTTGTTAGCATTTTTAAGCCTCGTTTGATCTTCAATACAAATAGTGTTTGAATGATCATTGAAGATTTATGAGTTTTAGATGTGATGGAAAACTTTGAATGTAATTTCTGTATGATTTGTAAATAATATATACATTTTTTTAAACATAATTCAGCTACTATTAGTCCGTTTAAATGCGAAAAGAATACTTTTTTGATTGTATGTATTTATAAGCTAATTTGTAAAGTAAACACTGTAACAAAAGAGCAGTATATTTATTAGATTCATATGTAGGTATTGCGTTGAGTGTTGACACTCAACTCCAGAATTCGGCGAGTTTTTTACCTTAATAGAAACAGAGACACGTTTAAAACTAGGTTCCATTTACCTGCCTATGTGCGGGACGTAACGTGAAACTAAAAAAATAATCGACATTTTATTCATCTTACTATGCTATGGTACCAGTTACTTTATTGATTGAATAGGGTATAGTAAAATATTTGTAGAAGTTAATATAGACTAAATATTCACATTATAGCAAATATATATTGTAATATCGGTACCGAAGGAATTTGCCCGCATTCCGTCAGAAGGGGAACCTCGAACCAGACGGTGGTTTGCAAAATTGAGCCTATTATGAATAAATCACGTCTAGCTGTAATAGGGACGATTTATATATTTTAATGACCGTATCTTGGATGGTATGAGATTTTAAAATTGTAATTCATTAATAGGTTAAATTTATATTTACTACGTAGTTTGATGTAGAGTTATTCTGTTACTCATTTATATTGCTAGTGAATGACCTTAGTTTATTTTGAACCCCTATTTTATATAATTATACGAGTATATTAAAAGTACAAAAAAAATTAATAAATATACGTAAATATTGTTTTGTATTGTATAACAGCTCGACTAGCTAGCTAGCTGCATAGTAGGTATATGTACTTGTAAATTGTTCTAAAGGAAAACAGAAATATTTTTTATGCCTTTAATATAATTTATAAATATAGAAAATATTATACTTTAATATAATTATAAATAAACCGATTGTGGCACGTACATAAAATTAAAAGTTAGCCATTAAATCTATAACATTGCCTTGTGGCGATAGAAACTAACATGTTAATAAGAAATGTAACTATTTCATCTACAAATTCCATCACTACTACGCCGTTAAGAAAATTATAATACTTACAACGGAACTTTACAAGTAACTCAATATATCATAGATAGGCATCAGTTAATAAAAACAATTTCATTAACGAGCCTTCGAATTGTATTTGAAGCTAAATACTGGTAGCTACATACAAAAAGCCAGTTTACCATAATTATTTAAAACCTTATTCGGGGTATAATAGAGGTCATGATGGGAAATAAGATTTATGATACTTTCTATGCGTCAATCATTAGGCACAACTCACAACTTTGACGGTAATCGATACGTTATCTGTGGCTCAATCTAGCGGGCGGTAGCAGCACTATGCGGTCTGTCAATATTTGACATTTAGAGTATTTTTTTACTCTTAAAGCCCTATTATTTTTTATGTTAAAATGTGGAAGCGTCCGATTGTAAACGTAATGTAGATTCGATTTCCACTAGGGGAAAATGATATTTCAATTATTTTTCATTTGCCGCTTTGGTAGAACAAGGGCATTGAAGAGAGCTAATCAGCACGCGCAATTAAAAACTTTGCAAGCATTCGAAAAACGTTTTTTTCTTGCAAATAGCAAGATATCAAAAAATAAATTTTGACAAGAAGTACATTTTATAAGTTGCTTGAGTTGTATAGTAAGTTTTTACAACTGTGAATTAATACAAAATTAATAAAAATCAACACCCTTTTCTATCAAATAAATTATTACTGTATATACCTTTGTTTGATCATTAAGCGCTTACTACTTGTCAAAGTATAGCGGTTGTCTATTTATTTTCCAATATCTAATTGACACATCTATATATTTTTGTATTGGTAACAATAGTTTATTATTGTTAGACTGACTGGTCAATAGAGTTGAATAATGGCGGCAAATTAATTTAATTGTTCGGTGAACGGCAACTGCAAAGTTTGTTTTGAAATATTGAGAGAAATATTTACCATAATTCAAAAGTAGGTAGTATAATAACGAGATATAAACTGGATATTACAATGAAGTGCTTACGTGTTAATGTCTACATTTATAAATTGAAGTTGTAACCGCTATGTTGGTCCTACGCAATTATATAAAAAAATATATTCATCTTTTCAACCAGATAAAATAAATAAAGATATCACATTAGAAATATATCACTAAGTATATATATTTTTCCTATTACGATTCCGCTTACTGATTACAATTATTTCTTGATTATCACCAAGTTCACTTCCTTTATATCACTACAATGAAAGTGTAATGTTGCCCATATCTATCTTGCAAGATAATTACTTAATAATATTTCCTTTTCAGAGCAAAAAGCAAAAATGGTGGTCGGTTACTACGAGAAAAATTAGAAAAAATTGGTCTAAATCTTCCAGCAGGGAGACGGAAAGCCGCTAACGTTACGCTACTCACCTCATTAGTAGAAGGTTTGTCATTCCTATAAATTTAAGATTACTATGTTCGTGAATTTACTTGCACTTACTTTTATGATTTTATCTATTACCTTTGTATTAAATTTCTTTGAACCTATCGAAGAAAAGTTCTGGCTCTTTTTTCTTCGGCCCGACATCGAAAATATTTAAGCATTATACTATATTTAAACGCTTTATTCAGTGAAACCGTCGTGGCGCAGGGGCATCATGGTGTGAGTATAACGGGACAGTTATGGGTTCGATCCCCACACAGGAAAATGAATTATTATTTATTAACATTTTAATTTCTTCGCTCTGGCACCAAGGCCAATCCTGTCGTTGAATTCTGCCACTCAATATGCAATGAACGGTATATCCCGCATGTAGCAGGGTAGGCAGAGGAAGCCTAGTGTCCTCACTTTCCATGGAATTCTGGAAGCATTGCGTGTTGAGTGGCGGAACTCATTGCCGCGCTTTGCCTCGACACCATAGCGAAAAAATGAAATATAAATACTTCATTGCTCGAGTGAGAATCGAACCCACAACCCCTTGCCCCTGCGCTGAAAACAAACTGCAATGTCAATACACAAAGACACAAAGACGAGAGCGTAGTGTCTTGCCACTTGATTCACTTTGCTTGCCCCGCGTTGCGAAACAAACGAATCAATACTAAAAAAATCCATATGTCCTTAGCGGAAGCAGTGCACCTCGCCCGCGACTTCGGCTACGTGTGCGAGACAGAGTTCCCGGCGCGCGCGCTCGCCGAGTACCTCGCGCGCCAGTACGCGGAGCACGACGCGCGCCGCCGAAGGGACCTGCTGCAGGCCACTAAACAGGTTGGTTACGTGTTTTTATATTTGTTGTAATGTATTGTTCCACATTTGCATAAAAAGTAAAAAATATTATTAGAAACGTTTACAAAATTTTCTACGGTGGGATTTGAATCAGTGACATTTGGATGGGTACTTCACGAGTTTCTATTTATATACACGTTTATTCTAAGAAACATTTTCAAATACATTTATATGTATATTTTGTTTTTAGAAATAAGTATATGTAGATATCAAATCTACTGATATTACAATATTGTTATACAAAGTATACTTCCATATAATATTTCTACATGCTTTTTAAAAATCTATTTTCACAAAATAATATTTCCAAATAAATTATTGTAATTTAATTACAAATCAAGTAATTCAATCAACAGGTAGTAAAAGAAGTAATGGATCTGTTAAACCAAGACCGCTCGCCGCTGTGCAACACGCGGCCGCCACACCTGCTGGAGCCCGCCATACAGCGCCATCTCACACACTTCTCTCTTATCTCGCACGGGTTTGGTGGCCCCGCGATTGTAGCTGCTTTGACTGCTATACAGGTATTGTTATTTATTTTTTTATTTATATATTTTTTTGTTTTATACATAAATCCTAACCTTAGGAGTTGAGACACATATAAGCTCAAAGTTCTTTCTTTTTCTTTTCATTTAATATATTACTAATCTATAAATACCTTAACTGAGGTCTTTTAAATGTGATGTTTTGCTAAGAAGAAGACAATTAAATTGTAAATGCAAATGTAACTGAAATTATCTTTTTCTAAATTATATAAGCATTTGCAAATCCTCCTTACAAGTATTTATGTTTACTTTAAATATGTAACAGTTATTGGTAAACCTAATAAATAAATAAGTAACGACTACAAAAGCTACCAGTTGTAAGGAACTTTCTGTAAATTTCAATTGCCAGATTTTTTTTATTCTATGAACGTCCGCTTATTAACTCTTTATTTTACAGAATTTCCTCAACGAATCTCTGAAGCATTTAGACAAATTATATCCTCAAAGCGGTATGGTGTCGTCCACAATGGATAAAACAAAAATGGATCCTGACATCAAAAAGTAACACATACACTACCTCCGCGCATTCAAGCGCATTTATGAGAGTATAATAATAAAAATGTAAATTTTTTGTAATGGCAACATTCGATGTAAGGTTTTTTTTTATATAATTTTAATAATATTTGACACAGACGTAAGAAGAATGGTCCCTTGAAATTTAACGAAAGAAAGAAGTTTTATTTTTTTAATACGTTATCTCTAATATTTATAAGGTATATATTGTAATTAATGATTTGGCATTATAAATAGAATATTGTATATCATAAGTTAAGTTTGGATTTATTTAAATATCTCAACATTTCTCTGTTAGCTTAAATATTTTATTTTTGATATTGACACCTCTTGACTCTTGGTTCATAAGCAAACATGATTTAAATATCACAAAGTATATATAGTATCAATTGTTTCATCGTATCATCAAATTTGTAAGCGTGGTCAGGCTAAAATAATTAAAACGAAAGTTTGATTATCATACAAAACGACTTATCTTGTAAAACAAACTAAAACATTGTAATAGAGGGATCATGTCACTGGTAAAATAAAAATATTAGCAATTTTATTTATTGATTGCCACTAAACTGCCAAACAATGATAATAGAAAAAACTTTTTTTTTGCAATGAACATAACCGCATTCAAATAAAGTGCAATTATGAAATACTCAAGATTGTGAGATTTGTACATATAGATTAAATAAATAGATAAATTAAGCATGTTATAGTTGCCGCGTGAATGTAGTTCATTTTATATAACAGAAATCAGATTTTTTTTCCACAAATAGTATTTTTAATAAAGCAAAAGTCAGTGATCCACCGCAATAAGACACATATCAAGTTGTATATAGTTAATGTAGAATTTGAAGCCTTCTCACGCTCAGTCTTAATTTTAAAATAAAAACCTCTTTAGTTCATAATTTTATTATTAGTAAATAGTGTTGCTAGTGATTCATTGTGAAAGTGTGCCAATTAGTTCTTAATAAAACCGTCGATTTAACGGTAAAGTATTTAATAACTTTAATTATTGTGGGACTTATAATGTTAAATAAATGACTTCAATTTTTACGTCTTTGAAAATTTGCATATCGATTTTTTATTTATATTTTTAGTCAAAATTTGGCCTTGTAGAATCAATTTTATTGTATTTTCTGTTACATTTTCCCATAAAAATAAAAAAATATATAGTTTAACTATGGACCAGATCATTCAGTTGTATCTGTCAAATAAAACTTAAAAATGGAAATTGTTCTCTATCTATTTGTATTAAAATTTGAATAAATATTTCAAGTGCCACACAAACGATTGTTAATTGCTCCTCTATACTATAAATGATTAAGGCTAAATTATTTGTTTATATATTATGTATTATAAAATATATTATCTTTTTATATCACTAAAAGCAGGGTAAAATTATAATAATACTTCAAAATCAAATGCAGTTTGTATTTTAACACATTAAAAGTATTAAATTTTATAGCTTTTTAAAGATGACAAAATAAACAGTACGAATTCGAAAGCAGTGATTTTTTGAGGAATATTACCATTTCGTAGCATTTTACATTCAGTAAAATGTTAATATTTTCTGAATAGCGATTTTTTTAACAGATGGTTAGTTACAGTTCTTTAACTAAAAAATGATTTTTTTCCTTTTTTTAGTGAAAATAAAATAATAAAATTATAATCAATTCACATTTATTTTATCATATGTATTCATCAATAATATCGAGAAGAATAGAAAACGTCGTACAATTTTTTAAATGACACAGTTAAAGTTTAAATTATATTTTTTTGTAAATATGTAAGTTACTAAAGATCATTAAAATATAATATTTCAAATTGTTTTTTATTTTACCGATTTATTTCCAGATTACATAAAAGGTGGAAAGAAACAAAACCAGAGGTCACGAGCTCTCTAAAAAGCATAATTAGTGAAACTTAATATCGTTCCGGCAAAGATTAATGACAACTAACGAAATAAAAGAACTATGCAAATTTATCCTCATCAGTGACTTATAGTGTTTTTTTTTTACCTTAACGTTTTAAATAAACTGTATATATAAAAACACCACACATGACATATAAATTTACAAACTAAATATTGTATATAGGCTACAGGATTTCGTGGTGTAGTGGCTTTCGTGACGTGTGACTGTAATCGCAACGGTAATAAACAATCGAAAAATTTCGAGTCGCACTGGGGCGAATGAATTATTATTTATTAATATTTAGTGGGGACGGAGTGTCTTAACACTACCATTCAGTGTAAGGGATGCAGCGTGAAGCTGATTTTTTAATATTTTTTCCCGACTGCTAACGAAGGGTTATCTTAAAAAAATGAGTGGAAAAATTGTATATTTTAAAACGACAATTATAATCTGTGGATACTTCGAAATCAACTTTTATTTGTGACATCGACATTTACCTTCGAAAAAATCGAACTGTCATTTTAAACTACCGGAAAGCCGCCAAAAATGAGTATTGCGCCAAATAGAAATATAACAAAAATAACAGAGTAATGTGCTTTTAAATATATGTATTTTCTATTTATTATTTAATACAATGGATCAGATAGTGATATTTGAATTTCCTCATAAGTTAATTGAAAACTTAAATATAGCATACAATGTTTTGAGTCGGAAGATAGCATGTTGGAATAAATATCAAATATTTCTATATGAAGATCTAGATTATAAGAATCTAGATCATGTTTGCGAAATAAATTTTACCGAATCTACTATTGCTCAATTAATCTTATCTGCTAACTATTTAATATGCTTAGATTACAATGGTGCTGTGTATGTTACACGATTAAAATTTAAACATTCGGCGCACAAACGCGTCAAAGGTAGCTTTGAACAAAGGGAAAATAAAATATTAGTTTTAGATTATCATGAGGATGTAGTATATAGCTTGAAACAAGATTGTGATAATTTATATTTTTGTATCAATAAAATGAATTCAGAATTTGAATCATGTAAAAAATTTAATGTAATTTTAAACGATCAATTAGTGATACCTAAGGGGACTCAGAGAGACAAATATATATTCCGTGCTCGGGTTTTGTCTGAAACAGAGAGTGAGTATGTGAAAGGTATTTTTAAATCAGATGAAGATACTTGTAACAGACTGGTCCTTGTAATAGTTAGTTTTGATGGACTGTCGCTTTATGGTCTTCTAGTTGATGTGAAGTCTCCTAAATTAAGCATAAATATAATTGAATTATTTAAAAGTCCTTCACAAATCAGCACTATAAACTTTATCACTGATAACTACTTTAACTTACTTGTCAGTTTAACTACAGGAACTATTATCAAACTGGCTTTAAATAGTTCCCTGGAAACTCCCGAAATTGTTCATTTGAACACGGCCATTCATAAGTTACTAGCCATAGATGATGCATTGGTTTTTACAGACAGTGTAAGTTTGTGGAAAGCTGAAAATGCATTTTCTACTGAGATAAAATTTAAACAGTTCAATATAATGTATCCAAAAGACTTTATCAGATGTGGAGATGAACTTATTTGCACAACATATTCAAAATTATTATACATTTTACCTCTTGAGCATGATTCAAGCTACAAAGAATCTAAGAGTGGAACTGAATATTGCTCAGCAGAAAATTTGTTAAACAATTACAATTATTTGAACAGAATCATGGAAGAAATTGAAACAAACAACCAAACTGTCCAAAGCTTAAAGAAAGAAGAAAATTATTTGGCTACCCTGGCTTTGTCTAATAGACATGATGTCATGGATGATATAATTCAGTATAACATTACAATATATGAAAGCTATGAAAGTGTTTTAAAGGAAGAAGCTTCTATAACCCTTACAAATGATATAAAGGAGTATTTTGACTGCAATAGCTACTGTTGTCTCATAAATATTACCACTATAACATTGCAACCAAAATTTAATGATATGTTAACAAATCTTTTGGGAAATGTACAAATCCATATAATATTTACATCAAAAAAAAAAATTCTAAATACAGTCAGTATAAAAGTTATGGAGCATTTAGATAGATTAAAACTGGTTGTACCTTTGAATTTAAAAAATATAAGGAATGCCGTCCATGTAAATATAAAACTAATCTCAAATATACCGGGAGCATTAAATGAGAAGAAAACTCTATGGGCCACCTTACAAGATAAAGTAATTGTTTTAGGTGTGGAACAATTTATGAAAACATATTTAACAAGAAATGTTCAGTCTCTTAAAGAAACAAAAGAACCTATTGAAGATTTAATATATCAAACTGCTAGAAATCATCATGGCACCTTGTTTGATATTACTCTCTCAGACAAAGATCCAATTGAATGGCCATTTTATGTTGCATTACCAAATAACTACAAGGAATTGTTCTTAAATAAATCATCATATAATAAACACTTCAATCTTTCAAGAATTGAATATCTGCACAATGTTATATTATCGGAAGATTTTTTATGTTCAAATAAAAACATATTTTTGAACGTATTAAATGAAATAGTTGATATAAATATTATAAGTGATGGGTTTTCTGAACCATTACTAATGGTGTCGAGCACAAATTCCCAAATAGCATTTGGTGCGAGAAACTTTTTTTCAAATATAATATACAATTTTGATAATTATCAAAATAAGCATTCTATGATTGTGTCCCCTACGTTTATTGAAATACTTGAGGTAAATATATATGTATGTTATATATTTTTTTACTTGCTGTATGCCACATATAACAGGATAAGCAGAGGAAACCTAATATTAAGACACTGTTCCCCATGCGGTGCCCAAATTTCCAAATATTGCAGTGGTTTAAAATACTGCCACTTTTTAATAATTACTTCCTCCAGGCGGGAATCAAACCAAACTATTTCATAATAACCAAGATCTCTAACATCTACAGCTATTTTTATTTTATTTTCAGAATGTATTGGTTGACATGAGTAGTTATATAGATAAAAATTCTGTTGAAGAATTCCTCAGCCTTTATGGATATTTTGAAAGAAATGTCATCGGCTCCTTAGTGGTTTAAGGCATCTTATCAAATGAATTGTATAAAAGCAAATTCTGCAATATTCTCTTTATTTCAAAGTAAACAATTTCCAATTATTTTTTTAATGATTTTGCTTTATTAAGTGGTTATTCTATTTTATAATACAATACTATAAGTGTTATGTTTTGGTTATATTCCAATAATATTTGTTTGAAAACTACAGTAATTATTATTATACCATGTTTTATTTAGACTTTTAAATAGAGATGATTTATTTGCTTATGTATAATTCCAGTACTCGAGTGTGATTATATCGGTACCTGTGTATTTTAATAAACAAGGACCAACCAGGGAAACTTATGTACCCATATATAGATCTCATTAGATAGCCCCAAAATATATAAGGATTTCATTACATTGTCTAAATATGTGCTTGGATAAACTAAAAATGTTAATTATACTTTTTTACACTTAAAAGATATTTTTCTGTATACCAGTATACCAAATATTAATTGGTACTTTATTTGTACACAGGCAAAACTGAATCAAAATTTAGCTTAAATAAACATATCTTTTGACGTTTTTAATTGGGATAATTATTTTATAATTAAGTACTTTAATCTTTTAGTTAAAAGCACAAATAATTCTATAAAACAAAATATTGCTACTTGGTTTATTTCTAGAATTATTTTGTAAATTTATAATTGTTCTTTAAGATATATTTGAACTGAAAAGCAATGGTCTTTGTTTATTTTGTTTTGTATAAAGATAATGTTAGAATAACATTCTTGATTGATATAATTATGCCATAAAAATGGTAATCTTTATTTATTTTATGTCCATAACTGTGTGACAGATGAACTTTAATGTAATTAAAGAAAAATAATTTGTTACAAAAGTAATCTAATATCTCTTAAAAGGTGCATAAATAAAAAAAATGTTATATAGAAAGCATTTAAGTCCTTACTAACAAAATAAGTAATAAATGTAACAAATAAAAAATAAAAGTCTTATATATAATTATAATTATTTATTTAGACCATTCTCCTGAGGAGTTCGTTAATCTTGTCTTCACGATTACCGAAGTCACCACCGTCCACATAATGGATGGTCTTCTTACGCCAGCCTCCAGTTGGGTTGTTTAGCTTGAATGGCCATAGGAAATTGCTTGCATACTAGAAAGAAGGTATTTATTTAGAAACTGATTGAATTAATAATTTAAACAAAACTTATCTATTTAAGAAGATCCTAGTGTAACATGTTCTATTGAAAAAATAATTACAAGTTTACGAAATAATGATGAAAACTTGAAATTTTCTTAGAAAAAAAAAATTGCAACGTTTTTTTTATTTCGTTTTTTACTCCATATAATCTTCCTTATCTATATATGCATTATAAATATTATATAAATTTACTAGACACTTAAAAAAACAAAGAATGCCGTATTGCCAAATTGTGATGCGCTGAGATAGTGTCAGCTTGCAAATGCAACAGTTGTAGGTCACAGACACCTCCCTCCCCTCCCAAGGATTATGTTCATTTCTTGATTTTGAAATCAACTCCAAAAAAACCCTTAGTATCTCAAATTTGGACGTAAATGTTTTAAAAGCATAAATCTATAAAACAAATATATCATAATAGTTGACCATGTGTTATTAATTACCTTGAACTTATCTCCCACAGTAAATATCTCGTGGATAAGGTCTTCCACACAGATGATATCGCTCTTGCCGAGCTTCTCCTCAATGATCTTGTTGGAGGTGATGCCGACGCGTTGTCCCTTCACTTTGGCGAAACCACGTTTGTAGATGAGCTAGAACATTAATAATAATTACAAAACTTTAATTAATATTTTTCAAGATAGTAATTTTTTTTCTTAATAAAGCATAATTATTAATTATGTGTCCTCACATTTATAAAAAACGAAATTTGCTGTACAACAAAGTAAATTTAAAACTACAATGTGATATCTCTGAAAATGTCTAAATAAACACATCATTGTTTATTTCCTCTCTATGTTGGTCCATCAATTGTGACAAAATAAAATGACATATTATAAATAATATCACAATCGATCAAACCTTTTCGGTTTTTAGATGTGACGTCATGTTATGTCTATGATTGGTAATAAATAAAAAAGACTACACCTGTAAAATAATTTGCATTTTCACCATATTTCTGGGCATACAATCATATTAAAATAATAAATATTGTTAATAAGCACAAAAGCCTAAAAAAATATATTTGAATATTACAAATGAATGAATCTCACCTCTCGCACACTCTTCAAATTGGGGTATCCCCATGTGATGTAGGGTTCTGCGATACGGAGCATGTTCACTGTGGCCTTGTTCAACTTAATGAACACACCATTGTTGATTTGACGCAATCTGAACAGTTTTAGTACTTTGCGGACCTGTGAAATAGAAGAGTTAATTCTATTATACATGCATATACATTACAAGGTGTTAGGGTTTGGCAAACTAGAAGAGAATAGTAATGAATAAGTTCTACATATGAACATAAAAAAGTAAAACATGTTGCAATACTAAAGTATGAATGGACATAGTTAGCAGAGAGAACCTAATGTATTAACACTCTGTTTATCGTATTAAAAGGAGAAACATAACACCATTGTACATATTCACCTTACTGGAGATAAAGTTAATTAGCATCCTGTTTATTGTAGCATTAAAATTACAATAATGTCTGAAAACCAATCAATATATTTATTTTAAATACTTATTTATAAATAAGAATTAAGAATTTGTTTCATACCTTTGGTGAGACTTGGTTGATACCACGGATACGGATGACAAAGGCAAGCTTGGCTTCACCAGGAACATAGTAGTTGCCTCGGTTGCGTGCCTAAAAGTTTTAAAATTATAATTACTTATTAAAAAATCATACAGAATATCAATTTCAGTGACTCTTGTATATTTTAGGCTGAACTGATATGATGACCAAACCAAATGAAAGTGTATACTTTTATATCATTGCCTTATATTATACAGAAAAATTACAAATATTTTGTAAAAACACAAATATACAAAATATTTGATTTTTCATCTTTACTTTCCACTTATAGAAAAGTATGAAGGTAGAAAAAACTATTATCAAGATCCCCCAGTCTCTGCTTCTGCTTGTTCTTCTAATCAAATGTTAGACATTGCATGTTCCGTACACATTGCCTACTAAAAGTAAAATAATACCCTCTTGTGATTGGGAATCAAACCCGCGACTATTTTATTTAATCTGATTCTGTTCCACTGTACTATGATGGTTATAATTTTAACAATACAGTTATAATAAAGTATGGGTGAGAAAGAAGATTAATTAAAGTTGTATAGAAGTCCAAAATATCTTAGCTGGTCATTTAGTAGTTAAAATATTGTTGCTATACATAATAAATCTAAGTCTATTAAACCTACTTGTCTAGCCAGTCTGATCTCATCACGCTCCTTGATGCGGTATTCCTTAACATATTGTTCAGCCCTCTTGAAGATTTCTTTCCTCTTCTTGATGGCAGCTGAACGCCTTTTGATGGTTACCTAATTAAAGGCTTTTATTATAGTAACATAAAAAATGTTTTAGATATAATTAGAATGGAAATTAATTCAGATTAAAAGTTAACAGCATCTTGAATCAGATGAACTATGCCTTTAAAATGGGATTCATCATATAATAAAATTTAAAATACTATATTAAGTATAAAGTTATAGTTTCTTAATGTTATAATATGTATACAAACATTTTGATAGTTATTGTTACCTGTATGCGACGAGCTCTTAGAGCATCTCTGCGTTTACGGTGCTTTAGAACTGACTCGGGGACCGCTGGCAGCTTCTTGCTGTCCTCCTTGCCTTTCACTACCTTCTTCTCAACCGGAGCCTTTTTGTCGGCCGCAGCCTTTTTGTCCGTTGAAGCCACCATTGTGCTAAAATACGGACACAGAAAATTTTAAATAATTGCAACGTGACTGTAAATTAAAAAAATAAATTAAATGCAACGTGATCATCTTTTTTTATATCAAATACATTTGTTTAGGTTATGATGCGTATATGAAACATATTACTAATGATTGATTGTTTACCACAAAACGTAAGGTAGAACTAGTTTCAATTGTCTTAACTTAAGAAAATGTTTAATAAGTAATTAAAATATTAATTGCCTAAGAATGATTTAACTATACATGCGTGCATGATTAATGGTACATGTAGGTTAGAAATATTGTCAATATAGGATACAATGAAAAAATCTTAATAAAGTGCAGAATAATGGTTATATTTTTATAAGTATTAGTTCTAGAATAAGGGACGATGATAAAAGAAATCATAAACATAAAAAATAATGAAAATGCGGTTGATAACTTGTGCATCGGATAATAACCACTTTTTAGAGTTACACTTTTGAAGAAATCGGATAACTATTTCAATATTTTAACACTGAAATTATATTTCTTAATTAATAATCATCAATTTAACACTAAACAATCAATAAATATTGTAAAATTTAGCAACCTGCGAGGCAAAACTCCACGCGGCACGTGTGTCAAATTATAGAAAGAAAGACAGAAACCATAGACTTCCGGTAGTCGCCATATTTTTGATATTTTTATATTTTTTATGGCAACACAACTATTTCACATATATTTTTTTTAGTTTAATTATAATCTTGTAATATATCATATCATAAGTAAAAATTAAAATTCTTACAATATACGAGTGACTTATTTAAGGTGATTTTGATAAATATTTTATATTTTCTTAATTTTGTTTTATATTTGTACAAGATCAGTATCTATGGTCAATAACACATTCAAAGTTTCTATAACGACAATATTATATCAATAATTATTGAAATAAGAACATATCCAACTTCTATTTTTATTTAAAAGCACATAAAATTATTAAAATTAAGCAAAATGGTCGAAAAAGAAATTTCTCTTAACGCCCTGGCCGTTGGCGAATTAGATTTATTCGTTCAAAGTATAGAACCGTGGAGGATAGAAAGTATTGGCAATCAAGCGTTAGTTTTTTTGGACTGCATATTATTTTATTCAATCATTACTATATTTTGCATAGTAAAAAAATCTGAAATTTATGAGCTATAATAGTCCCAGTTTTTTACAATAATTATTAAAAAATAACAACATATTAACAGATGGACTGATTGGCATATTCGGCTGCAAAAGCTGAATCAGCAAGCTGTTTTGGAAGCTTCGTCAATGCAAGAAGAAATTACTAAAGAAACCTTAATTTCGTATGGGAAAGTAAATAAACAATTATTTTATAAGCGTATCCATGGTTAATCCATTTTAAAATAAAAAAATAAAAAATTATTATTTTCAGCTTCCCATATTAGTAAATGAGGCAATTTGTATTCAAATATGGCGACTAAAAATCTACCCTCAAATCATGAAATTAGACCCGGCACCTGCAAGTACTTTTGGCATTTACATGGTGGTAAGTTTGTAGGCAGATAATAAAAATACTCTATCAGCAGATGTAAATTTAAAAATTATGATTGTATCTTAAACATAGCAAAATATTTATAAATCGATAATGCGACAGGGATGTGCGACTGTAAAAGTTGTGGGTTCCACTCGAGGAACTGAAATATTGAATATTTTTATTTCCTTGCTCTGGTGACGAGGCAAACCGTGGCGCTTATTTTCGCCACTCCTCGCTACAATACCTCGAGAATAAGAAAAGTGGAATTGTCTCAATGAGAATGGAGTGTCTTGACACTAGTTTCCCAGGCTCCCTCTGCCTACTGCATGCTATACTTGAAACAAATAAAAATTGCTTAGTAAGTAAGTACCTATATAAAAAGATTTATTGGATTCTAAGGACAGAGTGTATATATTTTTTATAATGTATCGTATTATAAACAGTTATATCACGAAGCAGCAGCCGTAGGTTTGCTTGAAACAGTTTTATTCCACGAGGACGGAGCCCAGTGCGTTAGCGAGGTGGCCATTGATCTGCTTCATTACGCTGTCGACCAACTTACCGCTCTTGTGGTGCTTATTAAGTAAGTAAAATAATATAATAATTATATCTTTTTTAATTTTTTTTAGCTTCACACTATATCCCGCATATACCAGCGTAGGCAGAGAGAACCTAGTGTTAAGACACTCCGTTCCCTACTTTACGCCGCCGCGCTTTACCTTATTACGAGAGCGAGGAAGTTAAAATAGTAACAAATAATATTTCATTCCTCCTAGTGGGAATCGAACTAATAACCGTCGCGTCACAGTCGCACGCTTTTGTGATAGCGCCACGACGAATTTGTATTACTTTTGTAAGTAGCAGGATTTGAACGTAGTCCTCTAACCTCTTGGATTTGTCAATAGTCTATGGGCACTTATTAATTTAGCTTAGATATACCTGTAGTCGTCTCGTCTCGTCGTAATGTATGTAAAACTACTTGCAAACTGGAAGTAAATAGTCTACGATAGGGATGAGTTCGATATATCAAAACGTAACTTAAAACCGATATGTTAAGGAAAACATAACGTATCGAACTATGTTTTTAGAAAACCGTTTTTACAGAAACTTAAAACTCAACATAGCTGTGATCTGAACAAAACCGTAATAACGCAAAACTTTTGAAACGTCAAACGGTTTTACATTAAAACTAACTTCCTCTCTTTCTAAGTAATGTATTCCGAACGGGCATAAATGAGATAAGGCGAATATCTGATAAACTGATATTCGCTACCTCTCCTTCTATTCGTATATTCTTCAAGGGTGTAAAAGAAATGAAGCGAATACCCGATAGCCAACTAACTAACAGATTCATGTTTCGACGGTTTTCTTACATTACATCTACAAGTTATTATTTCGTCGTTATGAAATCGAACTTCTAAATAAATGAATAAAGTTGAAATTTGGATATGATTTTGTATTTTAACATTATTTCAATTTAATTACTAAATATTGTTTTTTTTACATTTGATTATAGTTTTTATTTATATGTAATACTAATTACATATATTTATTATGATATTATAATGTTATAATTATGATTTTGCGTTTATTGACAATTCGAAAAAAAAACGATATCTGAAAACCGTTATTGATATCGATACGAAAACCATATATCGGTTTCATAACCGTTAGCGGAAAAAAACGATAACGCCCATCTATAGTCTACGAAGATTTTTCATATTATACCTATTTATTCAATTAATTTCATAATAATACTATCAAAATAACAATACTACGTTATATTTCAGCAATGGATATTTAAAATCGTTGTCGTTGAAGAATTTAGAATCTGAAACCACCGTTGAAGAATTGGAGCGCCAAAAGAGAGATCTGCAGTTCGATATTAGTATGAGATGCATTTCTATCGTACGGTGAGCTTGTGACTACATACTTACAACTAGGTACTTATTTCTACTAGAATTATGTTCTAGCGGTTTAGGTTCTTAGAACAAGAAAATAATTTAGAAAATAATATTTAAAGGAAAAGAGAGAAATCTCAAGTCGAGTCCACAGATTCAATAATTATTTTTGAATATTAATATTTTTTGTTTACTATTATTTATTACATTTTGATTCGTCTTAAATTCAGTTATCTAGCTGAGCATATGGAGGTGGCGGGTATAGGTGCTTCAATTTCCACAAATCTGTACAAAACGTACGACGTGCCGTCCGTCCTCTGTCATCTCATTCAGCTACAGCCGTGGCGGAAGGTCAACGATAATGGCGACTTGCAAATATTTAATTGTAAGTTATTTTTTTTATTGGATCCCGCTTGTACTGTGTTGTGTTTTTCTACCCTGCGATAGGCAGAAGGAACCTAGTGTTAAGACACTCCGCCTCCTACTTTCTGCCATCTTCTGGAGGCATTGCGTGTTGAATGGCGAATCGAGTGGCGATCAAACCCACACCCAGGACTGCCCTCCTGTAAATTAGGTGGTGTGTATCTTATATACCTATCTATAGTCTATAGTCGAAGATGGAAGGTGTGTGCCGAGTGAGGAAAGCTAAAGCTGCACGTTTTATACTATATAAAATTAATATAATGTTTTATATAACTTTTAAGTTGGCCGTTGGAGCAGACCTAATGCAGAAGACTTGTCACAACTACACCGTAGCGAGGCTCAGCTTTGGCTTTGTCTTCGCCAGTTACTACTGGAACCTCGTTTACAACATTACTATACTATAGATGAATGCCGACGTTCGGCTTTTTGTACTGTAAGTTAATAATATATAAAATTATTATGTACCTACCTACTAAGTATGTTTGATTTTTTTATATATTTCCTTTGTATCTAAGGTAGAGGAAGAGTAGAGTTGAATTCCTGACTAGAGGCTGCGGCTCTCAATATTTTCTATTATGATGACGTAATCTGTTAATAATATTAATTGATAAAATATAATTGAATTGGGCTACCATGGAACAATATTTGACTGTGAACGCGACGGAATGGGTTAAATTTCAACTCGGAATAATGAAATCTCCGCCAGCCTCCAGTTTGGCAAGGATGTAGGTTTCCTTTATCTACTCTGCTATTTGCGAGATACAGCGTGAATCTAAAAAATATAATTATGTAATAATTCTAAATTAGCTCCAAGCAGAACTGACGGACGACACGTTGGACCAAGTGCCGCCGTTGGGGGATTTAAAAATGTTCCTGTGCCGCCTCGCCGTCGGGGACTACTCCAGCTTGCACAACAAAACCAATGGTGTGAAGAACCCAGGGTGTACGCTCATTGAAATTGTGCCGCAAGTTAGTGTTTATTTATAACGTTTTTTTTGTATTTTAAGAGGTATTTTTAATGTTGTGTCGATTTTGTGGCATTAGGTGTGGCGCAACTGTAGTTTGGCTCACAAGAACGGTGGATTTCCATTATAATTTCCTTCTTACCTACTAATAGGACTGAAGTCCATGGGCCATTTTACCCACAAACTATTGAAACAGGTTCTTAAGTATTTAGGAATTTTAAAATAGAAATGACCGGCCAAGTCAACTTTCTATACCTAGGTACTTGAACAGCTTGCAGGATATTTTTAATTTTACGAAATAATCACCTGTTTTAGATAAAAGATAAATACCTGAAGGAAATTAACAAACGCACAAAGTCAATTGCGAAGTCACAATTGCAACATTTCAAAATGGACGGATCGGAAGATTCCAGAAATATGGCGAAGAAACTTCTAGAATCTTATACTAGTGATGCTGCTTTGGCTTTAGATAGCGGTGGAGCGAAATGCGCTAAGTGCGGAGACAGAGCTAGTAAAAAATGTTCTAGATGCAAGACCGAGTGGTATTGTGGCAGGTATAGTATATATCGATGGTTCCTATGTAAGGTGTCGAGAGCGAAAAGCGGAAAATCGCAGTGTTTTTATTGCTCTTTTATAGACTACTCATAAGTGAAGTTTTATTTATATTTTTTGAATTTTTAAAAAATAGTTATGCGTTTTTTAAATGGGTATATAATCGAAAATTACCCTTAGTAGTGCAAGTGCAATAAAAGATACTTGCAATTTTCCACTTATAATAGACAGATAATACACAGTCATGTACTAGAGATGTTGATGAGAGACTAATGCTATATTATAATAATAATAATCGCCGCCATTTTAACTAATTTATGTTATGTTACTGTTAGTGAAAATCAAATGTTTATTTAGTTAATGAAATAAATATTATTATTCAAATATATATTAAATTACTTTTTGTAAATGGTTGATATGTGTTATAATTTTATTGTACCAAGTTCTCGTTATCTTAAAAATGTTAGAAATGCAATACTAGTTAAACAAGATGGCGGTAATCCACGTTGGCAAATGTCTATTGTCAAATATACTAATTATTTTTATATTAATTCAAAGATATTAGTGCTTGTTCTCAATTTGTAAATTAATGTGTCTAAAAAATATAAATTCTGTTGTCGTTATTTTATTAATAGTATATATTTCTTCCTTTAATTTGTTTCTACATACATGGTAACGAATTCATTAACTTACTAAAACTAAATGTATTTCACATTTCTAGGGAATGTCAAGTTCAACAATGGCCAAAGCACAAGGAAATTTGTGACCAATTTGCAAAACTATGCGTTTAGCTTTACGGTTTGAACAACTACACATTAAAGGTTTGTAATTTAATAAAAAACTTGACAATTTTTTTGGCTTTTATTATTTTAAGACATTACACCTAAGGATTAGCTCGATGACTTCAAGTAGTCTTTAAGCACATCCAGCGCTGGTGTCTCCTCACCAAAGTCCTAAAGAACAAAATAATTGTATATTAATTAAACAGTAGTATATCATTTACTTATGGGGTAATATGGTACATAGTAGCATAGCCTCTGGTTGTAAGCACAATGGCTCTAGATTTGTTTGCCACATAGGGGAACAAATCATCATTCTCAGTCATCTTCTTTTCATTTCTTCACTTTGGTAATAAGATATAGTACAATGTTGACTCACTATATTGTATACCATACTGTATCTTAACACTAATTTTCTCTGCATACCCTGCTATATGAGAAATCCAGAGTAACGTCAGAAAATCTTACATTTATAAAAAAATGTATGAGTGATAGGAAAGTTGCCTGTGCAATGGCACGACACCATAGGGTCACTCAAATCAATATAGCGCCGAAATATTTATCACTATCATACCAAAATGGAATGATAGTGTTTGTGCTAAGCGCAAAAGACATTAAATAAATAGGTTTGTAACAATTTTAAATTTGTATTTTCTACATTATATGCTATATAAAAAAATCGAGAAAATGTATAAAAATTGAATGACGAGTATATACACAAACCACACCTCTGCGACGCGCTCCATAGGTGCCAACCATTAAGCCTTTACACAGTTATCAAACTATATCTTAATGATAATACCTTCAAATTTTCATACATTTTTTAATTTTTTTACATATCTTAATTTATTGTCATCTAAATAATGTTATTGACGTAAAAGATACTTCTAAAAAAAGTTGAGCAAACACTCACTTTGATTACTACACAAGAGCAACCAACAATCTTCCTGGCCTTGCCATCTTTGTCGATTTTACATAAACCAGCCCATTCACCAAGTTTCTTGTTGTTATCCACCTGCAGGATAAAAATACATTTAGGAGAAGCTCTAATTTATATCAAAATAATATCTCAAAAATAAAAGTAAATGTCTTTTCGTTTTTTTTTACTCTTATATTTACCATGAAAATAGAAGGTAATAGAATACATAAGAACAGACAGTAAACAGATAACCTGAAGTCAAGACACTATATTCTTTACTTTGCTCTGAATTTAGGCACTATGTGCAATCCACGCAAGCATGCAAGTGGGAAATGACAAAACCCGTGGGAATTTAACCAAGATGTCTAGATAGACTCTTTATAGATAGATCCAGTTCTATTACACCACAATGGTCTTAGTTAATAAATATTACCTAAAATTAATTGTTTATCCGATATTATTATAAAAAAAATGTCTGAATGCTAGGAAAGTTGACTCATCATGATGAGAGTCACCATAGGGGCACACATTTAATATCTGCTCCTTAGGCCTCTTCTGCTATAGAGACAGGGAGGCTCGTGCGGAGCAATATAAAGAAAAAAAAAATACTTCTCAATTACTTGTAACTACTACTAACAAACTTAAAAAAACCATGGAAATTTCAATAAAAAAATGTTACAAATTTATTTCAGCTAAACTTTCAATGATATTTTTGTTTATAACTACTTCATTCTTTTAATTTTAGTAGATTTTTTTGTACTTTTTGATTAAAAATAAAGAATTAATATTTATTTTAAAACATTTCAGACAATATTACCTTCACAAGTGGGATCTGGTGCTCATTGCATAGGGCTTGTACAAGTTTCTTGTATGCAGCTTCATCACAGTTTTCTGCTAACACACAGAGTACAGCTTGTCTCCTAGTTTGTAAAAAAAATATATATTATCATTTAAACAATGTTATTAATTTTACAAGGCTAATGTGACATGGAAATAATAGTAGGTTGAGTCTCTCTGGTTTCAAAATAAAATATCTATGGAATCTAACCACTAGGTTCTATAGGGAACGCAGCAGCCCCTGCTTTTAAATAAGATGTATGTAACGGAATGAATTTTTGTTGGTCCTCAATTTTTAACACAGTAAATTATTTTTGTAGCATACTTGGGAGACCACACGTCTTAGAATAAAATATATGGTACTATGTGTATGCATTTATATTGGCTAAAGAGTTGATCCACCCATTTTAAACATAACTAGATATTTCCATTTTGCATGTGTCTAGAACAGACATATACAAAATGAATATTTTATGAAGATCTTTAGCCATAAAATTTTTATCTAATTATCTGCCATCTTAGTATTTGTTAAGATTATTAAAATATAGGCTTATAAACTATACTAAGTAATCACCATAAGAACACAAAAGAAGTATTTGAACTAAGATTAAATTTGTTAAAAATAGCATAAGAATTAATACAATTACTACTACGGGTTTTACTTAATGGCTTTCTTCTTTCATAATTTTGAATATTTAACTAGAGGATTATTGCCAAATGAAAATAATAACTTACTTGTCGAGAGCTTTGGCGGCTTCGTGAAGACCATGGACGAGTCCACCGTGGATTAAGGCAGTTTTCAATACTTCTTGAAGTGCAGTATTGACGTCCATAGCACCACCGCTCAAGACGGGGTTGTTGGGAATTTCACTGTTATACATAAGAGCATTGTTAAATAAGTTAAACTATTAAGAGTTAAAATATAGAGAATTTAAGGATTAGGAACTAACTGATTTAATAATATTCTTTTTGTACCGCCTCGAGAAAATAACACGAGTTTATACTATACTTTTTAGGTTATGTTGACATGTTTATTAAAAGCATTTTCTGTGCAAAAGGTAGTTATTAGATAACTTTATATATTCATTAAAACAATTAGTAATATAAAATAAATAATATTTTAAGTCTATATACAAGTAAACAAAACAACACTTACACATCGACATCGGCCATGGTTTATAACGTTTTGCAAACCTGAAATATGGCATAAAATAGATTGAATGACTCCTTAACATAATGGCACAATACAAAGAAATGTTAAAATTATAAAGATCACTTAAAATTAAACAGATTTTTCAAATACTATCCAAAACTAATTTGACACTTTACCTTGCGCACCGCAAAAAGACTAGAGTTGCCATAATTATGATATAAGTTGACTTTTTAATTAATGTTACCAGTTATAAATGAAATATAGACGTTAAATAGTTATTTAAAATATATCTGTGGCACTTAGAGTATTTTAAAAATATTTTCCTAGTGTCATTTAACATTTGATATTTGTGTGTTTTTACTTTTATTTATACATGTTTTATCAAAGTAATAAATCATTGAATTTTTTCTCTTATACATTCTTATAATTTAAGTTCATGCGAAATGTAGTCCATTCAATTAACATAAATGGCACGGTCTTCTGACATTTTTTTTATCGCTGAATACATTAAAAACGTGTTATATTTTGCAACAGTGCGGCAAGGCAAAATACTTAAAGATACAAATAACACTCATTATTTTTCAATAGATAATGACTTAATTTACGAAAATTATTATTCTGATTTTGGACCGCTAAACTTGAGTTGTGTTTACAAATATTGTAAAATTCTCAATGAAAAATTACAACATTATTTGAATAAGCAGTGTATCGTACACTATACATCCAATGATCCAAAAAAGAAAACCAATGCTGCCTTTCTTTTAGGATGCTATGGAGTATTATATTTAAGTTTGACTCCAAAAGATGCTTTAAAACCGTTAATGACTCATGGGCAAAGTTACAGGTGACGGGTTCCTATATATTCCTCTTTATAAGCCAAATTTTAGTATTTTTATTGAGCTTAATTAGAACTGTCATTGAATCTAAAGTTAATTCAAATATTATGTCATTTGTAGACCATTTCAAGATGCCACACACGGTGATTCAATATACACTATTTCTTTGATCGACTGCCTACAAGGCTTAGCGAAAGCACGTGATTTGAAATTCTTCAATTTTCAAGATTTTAATTATGATGAATATGATAGATTAAATAAGATTCAAGGTGGTGATCTAAATTGGATCATACCTGGTATTTTACAAATTAATTCGTATTCACTTTAAAGCTTGAGGTAGTAAATAGCCCGTTAAAATGTTAATTTTCGTATAGGTAAATTTCTTGCATTTATTGGACCTGTGGATTGTAGATTAGCCTTATACCATCCACCTGAGATGTATATTGATTATTTCCTAGAAAATAATGTTAAAAGTGTCATTAGACTCAACAAAAGACTTTACGACGGAAATGTGTAAGTAAATCAGCGAATTATTTTCTGTTTCATATTTCACAAAAACTTAAAAAAAAAATATACATATTCACGTTTTAGATTTACCAATATGGGAATAAATCATTATAATTTGTTTTTTCCTGATGGATCCTGTCCACCAAGACATATATTACTTAAATTTTTACAAATAAGTGAAGAATCAGATGGAGCAATAGCTGTTCATTGCAAGGTTGTGAATTACAGTTTTTCTCTCTAAAATAAATAAGTTAAGCTTAAATACACTTTCCAGCACTAATCGGTTTTTAGCTTACATTTACAAATTATTTTTTGATATCCTTAAATAACGTATTGTTTAACAGCAATTCTTTAGGCAGGTTTAGGTAGAACTGGTTCATTGATTGGCTGCTTTTTGATTAAGCATTATCGTATGACTGCTCATGAGGCTATCGCTTGGATGAGAATATGCAGACCTGGCTCTGTTATAGGACATCAACAGGTAAATAGTAGTGTACAATTAATGATGGTTCTATAGTAATATTATTTTTGAAAAAATATTTCTTATAGGTCTGGCTTGAAGAACTTGAAGCTTGGTTGACGAAACAGGGAAATTTATATAGGCACGTAAAACATGCGATTTCATAAATTTTAAAAGAGTTCATATTTTTAATTATGTGAAATCTAATAACCATCGAATTTATACACCAGGCGAAACACTTTTCAAGATATCGATAAGTTGCCATTTCATGAATTTGGAGTTTATTCTTATACTGAAAAATCTCGCAAGTATAGACCAGTGGTTATCAATAAACTACCGTCACCATCCCCACCAATGCAGATAGTGGTTCATCCAGAAAGTTTTAGCCAAATAAGGCCACAAGCTTCCAGAATCAGAGAAGGTAAGATCAACTTCTGAAGAAGAGAACGTTACTATTTCTAAGATTTCTAATAATAAAGAAAAATGTGTAACGTATTGCCAACTAACATCATAAAGAAGTCATTTATATTATTATATATTTTTATTTTTAAAAATTTCTTTTCAATATTTAGATAATGAATCCGAAAATGATGAGTACTTTCTAGCATCATGCGACTTAACGATAGAATCTAAAGAGCCAATGACTCAAATGAAAGGTTGTGTGATAAAAGATAGTATATCTGAAGAAGTTACTTTTAGTGAAGAATCTGAAGTAAATGTTTCATTATGGAGAAAGTATTTATGTTGTAAGCCTTGTAAGAAAAATATTAACGACAAGTTGTGGTGGTTGGCAGTACGTTGCGCAAAAATAACTCCCAAACGATGTCATACTAATAGCTGTTGTATTTTTTTTGACTTGGTTAGTATTTTTTTCTCTTAGTTGTTTTTAAATCACAGGATCTAAATTAAACTATGAATAATTAAAATTATTTAATGGTCCTTAAGAGTTTTTAACAAACTTAGTTTAATTTCCTTTTGAGGTAGCTCCTAGTAAGACGACCGAAAGCGACCGCGTCAACAGAGAGGGCAAGATGAATTATGGTCAGAAACTTCCTCAAAAAAGGTTACTATTATTATAAAATTAGGTTTTTTAGAATTTATAAATTAAATGTTATTATTTTGTTACATACAAATATGTGATGATGTTTCAGTCATATTGCCGAAACTAATTATCTCCGACGGGGTAGCGGTGAATCTCGAAATTTACGGTCAACTTCAAGATGTAATACGACAAGATCACAAGGACGTCCTACTATAAATTCAAATGTTCGTATACCATTACATAGGTACCTATCTAGTTTTATAAAACTAAAAGTTAAATTGAACATATAAAACAGTATGAAATAGTTTAATAGATTAAAATATCCGCTCTTGGTCAAAAAATAAATATAAATTATTACAATCGATTATGTAATCGAATGAAAATCGATGGGAGAATTTTAAGGGACTAAGGTTTTGCTAACCTTAGCAATTAAAACTGTTATATTTTTGAACATAACATAAGAAGTCTTTGATAGAAGTTAGAAACACCATATTAAAAGAAAAGAACAGTGTGCTATCCTATACAAGTCAACTAAGCTGCCTTACTAAAATAATTATTTTTTACTTTAAGGATAACGTAAAGATTTCTGGATATATACCTAGTGGTCCATTTAGATCAAATCAAACAGCACCATTGGCTAAAACATTAGATGATGCCAAGGTAAAATATCTATTGCTATTTTATAAAATACAAAATTTAAAAAATCGTAAGAATAGGATTCTCTTATTTTAAATTTTTGTTTACTTGAAGGAAATAAATATTTATACTATTTTTAGAATTTATTGTTAAGAAGCACTCATTACAAAGAAGCAGAAAACCACAATTTGAGTTCTTCTATTACTATTAAGCCACATTATAGTAATATTAGCAATCGTAAAACATGCGATAACATAACAAGAGTTGTACCTACAACTTTTACTTCAGGTCAGGTCATTTTAATAGCCTCTTTGAAGCTTTTTCTAATATGATTTTATTAGTATAGTACTTCTACTTTCCAATACTATTTAAATACATGCCAAAATTACTAATAATTACGTACTTATCACCGTATCTATATTAAATTCAAAGAGTATTAACTAATCATTAAGTATAATGAGATTTGTTAAATATAGTTTAGTGGTTCATATTAACTTTATTGTTTATAACAAAATAAATTAGGAAAATAAAATAATTTAGGGCCTCGAGATTCTTTAATACCAAAGCAACGCCGGCGTTTAGGACGGAGTCCAAGTCCTATTCCCATTCGAACAATGGAAACATCTCGTGCCACAAACACGCCGACACCAGATGAAATAATACACAAAAGAGATTCTAAATCTGCTTTAAGAAAAGCACTTTCAAGACTACAGCGTACGTATTCTTTTTTTTGATTACAAATAAAAGATAATAAAATTTGCTGTTAATTGTCGTAGAATAGTATTATTCGAAAATGAACAATTTTCGAGAATTTTTCCTTGTCGATAAATAGAAATACTGGCAACTTTTTTAAGCCTGACGTTTGATATTTGACAGTTTAGTATTTATAATATCAATTGTCAAATTTCAAATAACCTCTTGTGCAGAGTTTTTAAATATTTGTGTTTATCTTGTTAAGATGTCTTAAAAATATATTTTAAAAAATACCTTAAAGCCACTAACGCCACCTAAGATGGGTGCTTTAGTAAGCAAAGCTTTGCGTCCCATTAAATCTTTTAATATTGAGAATCGAGCCCATCGAGTGATTTCGAAAGAAAAGCCTGATGTAGCACCAAGTTATCCATCTACCATGGAAGAATTGAAAAGAATAAAAGAAATTGACCCTAATATTGACGAAAAATTGGATAAAAAAAATGTATCACTTGATCAGAGGCTTAAAGAAGTTTATGTAACATCTTTCGGAAGACCTGAAGACGACGTGACGAAAGAAATAAAAAATCAAAATGTAGATCGACCATTACCTCAAAATCGTTCATTGGTTCCGGACTTCGACTTTGGCTTAAAAGAACCAGATAAAGTTCCATGTGGAAAAACAACCCTCAGACAGGCAATTGATTTCATCTCTTCGCACCAAGTAAATCCGACTGAAGTAACAGCAGCAAAAATTGCTCATGAATATAATATGAAAGTGGAAGATGTAGAAAACATATTGAAATATTTTAAAACTTATGAAGTTTATTTACCAGCCACTAAGAAAACTCCTGCTATGTTTGCCGGGCCATCTGAGTTAAGAAAGCAAATGCAAGCCAATGATGCACATGCCATTGAAGAAAAAAAAGATACTTCAGAAGAAAAAGAGCCCCAAAAAAATGTATCATAAATGAAAGAATTTTAGTTAATTTGTAAATTACCTCAGTTGTTTTTTTTATTTATAGGCAAAGCTTATTCTTTATGAAATTAAATTTAAATGGTTGTTTCAAATCTAGCCACAAATCTTCATACATATAAGTATATTATAAAGTAGTTTATTCAATCATTTAACTACCTATTTAAAATATGTGATCTAGTTGTAGATAAAAAAGTTATATTTACTAAGGTGTTTTTATTAATTACTAGTGGACCCAAATGCGGATACGCCCGCTTGAATTATACAAATATTTATTAAATATATTTATGAAATTATTTTCAGTTTTCAATAGAGAGATGCGTTAAGCAAGCTGATTTTGGGTGACATTTTCTAACAACAAACTTTGCAAATCGTTGCTTAGCAACAGTCGCATAGCGACGGTGTTTATTAACATGGCGAAATAAATTGCATGTTAAATTAAAAAGTATTTTAATATATTGGCATATATCAAAAATATTACAAATATGAGAAAAAAAGTATTTTATGTTCATCCGGAGACCCTCAAGTATCTCTATATGAGTATTTTATCACAATTAAATTAGCGGTTTGGCCCTGATTGTGTAAAAGACAGATAGACAGAGTTACTTTCGAATTTATAATATAGGTATGGATTGTTATAGCACCTTATATTTCAGTATGTTTCTCAGAATCTATCACTCAGCCATGCAGGGATTGAACCCATAACCATCAAATGCTGGTAATATGGACAGGATATTTTAAAATATAACAGTAATTTTAATATTTTTTATAGTTAAAATATTTTTCAAAACTTATTCAGTTTAATGCTGCTTATAACTGCAGTAATAAAGGTGACATTAATGGTAATTTTTTTGTAATACATATATGACAATTTTTAAAAAGAATACAAAATATAAATATTTTATTACATCATCCGTTTCTTTTGACATTTTGTTAATAATTTAAATATATTCTTAGGTTATATCACATTCACATATTCCTTATATTTACGTATTAGTAATTTTAAGCACCTACCTACTATTCTATTATTAGATATAAAAGCTCTTCTGGTGCAGTAGCACAGTGTACTTAATTTGTCGCGAGGGTTCTGTGTTCGAATCCCGTCTGAGGGAGAATAAATTATTTTTATATCATCGATTTGGTGATTAGCATGGTGTTCAACAGACAATGCCCCGAAAATTGGGTGGGAAGCGGGAAAACGGAGGCTGTTAACACTAGACTACTTCTGTGTGAGCTGCTTCATTCGAGATATGACGTAAAGATAAAAACATATATCCGCTTCACACTGTATCCAGTATATAGCATTGTAGGCAGAGAAAACCTAGTGTGAAGAAGTTTCTTAATGGAGTAGGAGAGAAGTGTCGGCAAAGGGGTGCCATTGCCCAGTTTCCACTGAATTTTTTTAGGTATTGAGCGGCGGAACTTAATGCTTTAGTGCCAGAACAAAGAAATGAAAATATTCTTAAATAATACTTTATTCCCTCAAATGGGATTGAACCTATAACCGTCGCGTTACAGACACATTCTTAGGCCCACGCGCCACTCAATATATTTTTTTCCTTAACTATCAGTGACAGGACCTAGAGATGGATCCATCGGTGCGGCATCGCTAGGCGCTCGTAGAGACGCCCCTCCTGAGCGTAGAGCACCATCTGTACGATCTGATGAAAGACCTTTAGCTACACAAGGCGACATGCTGAACAGTATAAAGGTTATATACAACAATTTAGTTTGAGTCATAGTAAATACATACTTAGTATATCTAGGACTCATTATATATTTTTTAATTAAGCATATATATTTATTATGTAAGTCATTCTTATTTCTTTATAATATATTTAGTAATTGGTTATTTTAGTTCCAAAGGAGACTTCGTGAAATGATATCTACTGAGAAAAAAGGAAAAAACGTTATCGAAAATAATAGGTATACAGAATATTTGTAATAAAATACTTCCTAAGCTACATTACGCTTAGCTTTGTGGATATATATACAATAAATATTTCGAGCAAAAGTCCTCTATTAAAAAAAAAAATCTTGTTTTCAAGTAAAATCTAAAAGTACCTATTTAGTTCTCACACGGAATAAAGTACAAATCTACCCAGAAATTAATATTTTTTAAGTTAATTTTAAATTTTATACAAAATAGGAGGTAAATAATTACTTTGTTTTAGCACTTATTTTAAAGAAAAAGCACCCACACGAAATGTAACTTCTACAGCAAGTAGTAGCGGGACGAGACCTGGTATACATCGCGATATAAGGTACAATCGAAAAACTATAATTAAAATTTAATTCAATAAATGACACTAAAATATTTCGTGATGCCTCCATGTATTCTTCACCTTCCGATTATTTGAAGTTTTGAAGGCAATGCATGCATGCATAACGTGACCATTCTTTTTACGGCTCAAAACGGGACGTCTGTTTTTTTCTTTAATTAGTATTTTTTTTAACTATTGCGTTAAAAAATAACATTTGATTATTTTATGTACAATACAACAGTTTACCTTTCTTTTAGGTATTCTTTTGTTTTTAAGGACACCGTTTCGTGCAAGCGAAAAACGGGACCTATGGACACATTATGCATGCATGATGAATGAGATATAAAAATCTATTTTCATTGTATATTATTCATTTTTTCATTTTAGGGATAAGCCAGCAACGGTACCGCCGGTAGGTTTTAGCAGACCACGCCCAAGTTCACCAAAAGGCAGGAGATCACCACAGCTGCCGTTTTACTAATGTGTAATATTGCCTTTTATATAGTTTTAAATTTTATAAAATTTTTCGGGGTGTAAATAAAAATGTAAAGCAAGAGTTGTTCTCTGATTAATATATCTCAGCATAGATAGGTACGCGTTTACCTTTTAAACTATAAAAATACTGACAAAAAGATTGAAATAGAAAAAAGTTTATATTATGCAGGTATAGTTTTCAGGTTCAGCTTTACATTTCTTTGAGTGATTATAAAGGTAGAGCCAGAAAAAACTTTTCAAAACTAAAGTCCATTTATTTTTTAGCTTCACACGTTGTATCCCACATATAGTAGGCCGAACCTGGGAACCTCAGTTTCCCAGAAGACACTCAGTTTCCCACGCGTAGTCTTATTTTTGAGACATTGCGTATTAAGTAATCAAACCCAAAACTGCGCTTTGTCAATGAAATGAAATAAAAAAATCCCTTCCCCCGAAGCCACAACAGTCGATGTTCTAACCGACCGGCTAAGGATATTCATTTAAAAATAATACACCAAGTTCTTTTTATAAACATTTAATAAATTTAATCTTACAAATAAACGTCTACGATAAACCAGGGTCAGGGGGCGGTGGTGCCATACAATTGCCATCAGGGTATCTCTTCTTAAATGCAGCTATCAGCTCCGGATCAACCAAACGAACCCCATCAACTTGATTACCAAGCGTTATCCAATTAGGCTGAACGTTATGGGGTCGGCCGAATAATTCAATTTTCCTTGTTCCGGGACTCAATCTTTCAATAATACCGTATATTTCATCTGGTTTGTGCGAAGTGGCGCGTACTTCAGCTACTATAACGTCACAGTCTAAACCTCGGTTCAAATTTTCCGGGTTTCCCTTCATTCCAACCAAGCAGTGCTCTTTACCGTGATTCAGCCAATGACCCGTGCGTCCTGTCCTTATAATCCTTTGTAACTGATTAGTTTTGACCCAAATAAGTTCGTCTACACGCTCATAACCCCACAACTTTAAGCACTCGCGACCTAATTCCATAGCTCGTCCGGTCACCCATAGAAAAATTAGACCATTGTCTTGTAACTGAGGAACACCGAGACATCTCATCTCGTCATCAGACATGGTACCGTAGGGTAGCTCCATATGTATATCCCATGGTGGGTCGGCCATTATAACCGCGAATTTACCTAAAAACGTCATATCCAGATATCTCAAATCACATTGAATCCACTGTGGGGGAGTCAAAGTTAGGACGCCATCAGGTTTTGATACAACATTTGTGCCATTTGGTGCCGATTTCTGTATAGACTCTGTGGTTAACTTCGCACTTATATTAGGATCGGCATTGTCGACTTCATAATGCACGTATTTACAACTGTCCATGTGAAAACAAGTGTTCAAAAAGGAACAATCTCCTAAACTTTCGTCGGTGTGACTCTGTATAATCTTCTTGAAATGAAGTTTTTTACATGTGTACGTCGCGTCCGGTTTGACGCCATCTTGAGATTTGAACGCGCGGACGCACTCAGCGCGTGTGCCTTGCGGACAGAACTCCATTACTTGAGCACCTGGTGTATAAAAAATATCAAATGACCATTAAAAATATATTTCAACAGTTTTTTTAAATGTTAGATATGTGCACAAACATATGAAGTGATCTGTGTTGAACTGGCACATTCGGAACGCATTAATAGAAAAACAAAGCAGAAGATAAATATTTTGAAACATACAACATTTTTAATATAGCAGGAGTCAAATTTGCGCCTCAGGGAAATCCAAGCCCAGTGCTCTAACCAATTAAGTTATATATTTTTATTATTAGATGTAGAAAAATCCAATAAGGAAATTGAGAATATCATGTGTGAGGAGAATATAAAGCAAGCAAGAATTACTTTAAAATGAAAAAAAATAAATAGTTCCCTTTTTAAAAATCTTTTATTTATGACTATTGCAACAAACAAAGCAAATCATGATTAGAAAGTTTATCAATGATGGGATGAAGCCCCTCGTTTTTTACAATAACAACAGGTATAAAGCTATACTATTTCCACTTAAATAATAAAAAAATAATAATGTAAACATTTGAATTAAAATGCTTTTATTACCTCCTTGACTTTTAAATTTATCAGCCAGTGACTTCTCTTTTGCCGTGGGTTTGCTCAACAAATCCATAATTTCTTCGCCTACTCTTTTTACGGCTTTCTCACGACTTGATGGCATTGCCAACAATGACTAAAAGATAAATCAATTTAATATACATGCATAAGACAATTATGATATATTATAATTATTTATTAAATAAATAGAGTAAACAGTAATCTGTTTACTTAGAAAAAACCAGAATATTGCTGTAATTGCTTTTTGTGTTTTATAGTTAATTATTTTAAAAAATATATCCTCTATTGATTAGATAATAAAAATAAAAAAAAAAAAACCATTATATCTGTGTTATCTTTCCCAGTTTTCTTTTCCTCTGTTGTAGATTTCAAGACTTTAGGATTTGGACCTTCTTCCACAGAAATATTTCCTTAAAAAAAGAATGTTCCATGTAACGAAAAAAATATTTTAGATATAACATAAATAAAATTACAGAAAATTAAATTTAACATTTGATTTTTTATAAAATTTATTTTATTTAACAACATAAATAACATATAAAAGAATTTCATCTTGTTCAATAAGCTAAGTGGCCAAAGGCCTTGGAATGTTTCCTACACGATCAATTCCAATAAGATTTTATTATATTTCTCTGTATCCTGCAGACAACAGGGTAGGATTAAAAGGATTAAGGATTTAGCATTACACTGCATTCCTCACATTTATTTGAGACCTTGCATGTTGAGTGGCAGAACTCTATGCCATGTTTTTGCATATTACCAGATCAAGGAAATAAAAAATATAAAATATTTAATTTCTCCGAGTGGGAACCCGCAACCATCGTGTTTACAGTCACATGCAGAGCCACTGCACAAGCCATAAAAATGTTGTATATTTTCTAAAATATTATGTTTCCGTTTTCTAAATGTGGAATATCAATTCAAAAAAGAATTAATAAATTATAAATTACAAATTTGCAGTAATTGTTATGAAAAGGAAAGGAACAACAAGGAAAATAAAATATTTTTTGTAAATTTCAATACCTTTTCTTTTAATACTGGTGGACTGTTCTTCCATTAATGCGGCTAGAACTGCCGCCAATCTTACAGATTCAGCGCTCACCACTTCAATAGTTGCATCTGTTGTGCTTTCTGTTCTTTCTGTGATACTGTAAGTTTGAATGTTAATATAATCTCAATACAGTATAAGAATTGGATTGGAGTCAATTGTCATTATGGCTCTACTGACCCATAATACCTGATAGACTTTTCTACTGATGAATGTATGATGGTTTTGAGTTTGATCCCAACCTCCAGAAATTATTTTCATTCCTTACCCTGCAAAAGTACTGTATCATGCAATGCTTCCTTCCAAAAATCTAATAATGGAATTTGTTGACACTAAGGTTTTTCTCTATGTATCAATCTGATATGGCATATTAAGATTTGTCTAATAAATTGAAATCTTCAGGGGTATGTATACATAACAGTTTTCTTAACTAACATTCATTCTAACATTAAATAATTTAGTTCAAGTTAAATATTGCAATAAAGTATATTTTTTTCTGAATTGATAGAACATGGATGATTTATTTACTTATTTATCTTACTTTCTCATCTTAATACAAAAAAATATATATATTATATAATTTAATATACTTTAATTTAGTTTTTTTATTTAATCTGAGTTTTATCATTGCTATGTCATGTGTGCACAGTTACTTTTATTTACTACTTCATTCTATCCAAAATATAGTTACATAAAGTACAGTAAAAAACAATATCCAATACTCACATAATAAGCTTTTGTGTAGCAAATTTTTGTAATAAGCTTGCAACAATTCCTGTATCAACATCTCCTAGGCCAGGCATTAAGGCACTGGCTGTAGCTGGTAATTGTAATTGCATATCTGATAATACTTGAAGGAGTCTGACCTCTAAAGAAGCCGATGGGACTGTTTTCGTTTTTTCTACAGAAACTTGAGCTTAAAATAGAAAAAAAGATATTTATATGATGAAGCTTTGTAAACTTTTACATTTATATTAAGAAGAAATGGTTATATTCTTACAATCATTTTTTGATAATACCGCACTCGCGGTTGCCTTTTCTTTTCCACTAGTAGAAGAAATAGGAGAACCTTCACTCTTATCACTTAATGTAGCACCAAGTATATTCTGCCGCTCTTTTTTTCTCTTTTCTAATTTTTCTCTTAAGCTGTTCCTTTTACTTTTGACGGCTTGAATTTCTTCCCATGCGTCTGACATGGTTTGTTTTTATATGCTATACCGGTGTCTTAAATATACAACATACGTAAGGCTTATTTAGCTAATTATTTACACATTTTAATAATCTATATAAGTAATATGAAGCCATCTGAACTTATTTAAGTAGCAACAATGAATAATTTAATGTTTCTATATTAAAACTACAATGATATAAATAACCACGACAATAAAAATAATAATTGACAATATATATACACCAAGTGTCAAATCTTAATTATTAACGGGTGAGCACAGTTTATTGAAAAACGTTACAGATAAAATAATATTGCATACAATTTTTTTGTATACGGTACCTTAAAATGGGATAAAACAGTTTTAGAATTGAAGACAAAACCTTCCAACTTTAAATATATAACAATCGATATTTCAATAAGCTTCCCTTAACAGTTAATAGTGTTTGTTTATTTAAACTATTTCATAATCAACAAGTTATATCAATTTAATAATTTCTGTACAAACCTTCGCTTTTCTATCCACCTACGCATCTAATCACCCCATATATATCCATATCTATTCACTCCTATAATGTCTCCCATTCACACCAAATATTATCAATTAACTTAAATCACAATTGTAATAACCGGCACACTTAGCTTGTTTATTATTTATCACAGTATACGAAACCAATATTTTACTACTGAACTCAATTTTAACAATATAAAAAATAAATAACTTTTTCGGAGCACAAATAACCGCAGTTTAATTAACGACAACATATTTTATATGTTGTCGTTAATTAAACTGCGGTTATATTGTGTATGTTAATATTTAATTAACGACAACATATTATACAAACATATTTTATTTTAACTTTACATCAAAATTCATTCACCCAGTAAATAATAATTTTGTGTTTTCAATAAAAACAAATTAAATTGTAAATCTTTTATATTTAACTTAAGATGATCAAAAATCCGGTTGTGTCTATTCATACCGTGATTTCTATTTACCCGTTTTCATTTAAGATTCTCATTGTTTTATTTATATCCTATTCATATGACATATCCGCAATCCACACCACATGTTAGATCAAAATCAAAACAGAAATAAATAATATAGTAACAAATTAAATTAAAGTGATAAAAAACCACATGACACAGTTTCAATACCATTTTATATAAATTAACTGTAATAATTTGTTAAATTTAATAATTGTTTTTTAAAGTTTTAAGAACAAGATTTTCATTCATTGATTTAAAATGGGTGATAACATGGAGGATAGTAAAAAAGTACCTATGACTGAAGAAGAGAGGCTAACGCTTTGTAAAAAATTAGATCAAGAACTAGATGATTTTATAGACGGTTTAGAAAAGAAAACATACACAGATGGGTGGACAGAAGAAAATTGGGAGGTATAAATATTATTTTTTGAGCTTCACGTTGTATCCTGCATTTACAGTTAGGCAAATTACTCAAGAACTAGAATTTTTTAATTTATATATTTTAGAGGCACTAAGGAACTATCTGGCAGTAACTGCAGTGGTGGAAATTAACTGGTAAAAAACACAATCGTGTTTTTTCCACTGTGTTAAATTTATCTTAAGCATCGAATTCTGCCACTTAAAATGTGTTGAATTCGGGCTGAAAGTAAAGAATGGAGTATCTTTACATTAGGTTCTCTTCACCCTAGGTAGTACCCTTACCTGTACCTTTACCATACCCCTTTAAAGAATAATAAAATTTAAATAAATTGAGCTTAAATATTTCATACAGGAAGAAATGGACAAACATCCATTTTTTATGAAAAATAACCCTGCAGATGGAGAGCTATCTCCATTGGCAGAAGGCTTGGCAAAGCTTAAGTATGATCCAAATGAGAACACCTCAGAAGAGTTGGCAAACAATTACAAAGAAGATGGAAATTTCAATTTTAAACACAAAAATTATAGATTGGCTATAATGGGGTAATTATTAAACAATTTTTAAATATATAAGTATGTATTTAAAATTTTATTTTATGTACTTAATTAAATAATAAAATAGAACAAGATATTTAAAAATAAGGGCCATTGTGGTGATATTCTTTCTCGAGAGTTTTATTGTCTTGCTCTGGTAAGACAAAGTGTACATCAAATTTTAACACTAAACATGTAAACTTGTATTAAGGCTGAAAGCAGAGCATGATGTCTTGACTGTGGACCTTCTCTGCCTATACTGTTATGTTCAGAATAAAATATAAAACAGAAAAAACTATTCAAAATATTGTAAATATTTTCTAAGTGGTGCACCACATGGAAACAGTTCTTTATGTTTCCATCCTGTTACATTAAAATATTGTTTGCTAAAATATTTTTCTATTCTTAACATGAAATAGTACCTAAAAAAGTTCAAAATAGTCAAAACATATCTTTTCAGGTACACAGAAGGAATTAAAGTTAAATGTGATAATGATGAAATAAACGCTAGTTTGTATAACAACCGAGCAGCGGCACACTGGTTTTTAAAGAATTATCGTTCTGCACTACTTGACAGTGAGAGAGCACTGACATTTGATCCAAAGCACACAAAAGCTAAAATAAGAGCAGCCAAGTCAGCCTTAGAAGCTGGGAAATATGATTCATGTATTGAACATTGTAAAAAATTGTTAGAAGAGAATAGTAGTAAAGAAATTACAGAATTATTAAATAATGCAAAGAAAAAAAAGATGATGAAAGAGCGAGATGAAAGAAAAAAGCAGCGAGTTAATACAAAAATAGAAGAACAGAAAGAAGAATTAATAAAAGCAATAATACAAAGAGGTATTAAAGTGTCAAAGTGTGATGATGAGGAAGACTTAGATTTGTCTAAACTCGAACCTATGCTGCCTGGTGCTCAAGACTCTATGGTTCACATAGATAATGAAGTTTTAATATGGCCAGTGCTGCTTTTATACCCAGAATATCAAATGACAGATTTCGTTAAAGGTTGTCCAGAAAGTGTTCCCTTAATACATCAATTAGATCAACTTTTCCCAGCTCCTTGGGATGAAGAAAATAAATACGAAATTAATAATATTAATGTGTACTTCGAAGGATATGATAAAATGCCACATATTATAGATGCAACTAAAAACTTAGGAGATATTTTAGTGACAAAATATTTTGAGCTAAAAGCTGGTACTCCGGCATTTTTTGTTTTGCCACGGGGTAGTCAAGTTGAGAGAAGGTTTTTAGAAAGTTACCTATGAAATACATATATTTTACATTTACAAATAATTATTAAGATTACAATTTGTAAATAAAGTTATATTTATGTTTTTCTTCTTGTGTTTTTATAAAATACTAAATCTATACTAATATAATAAAGCGGAAGAGTTTGTTTGTTTGAACGCTAAGATCTGTGGATCTACTGGTCGGATTTACTTTGTTTTTGTTTTGTATGAAAGCTGCATTCTTCAAAGTGCTATACTTTCTAATTTGACATGCAATTTATTCTGCCATGTTAACAACAGCCGTCGTCGCTACGCGACTGTTACCGCGACATTTTGATATTCATCCTTATGAAAATAAATATAATCACTTACAATAATATAGTCACTTTTAGCATTTTATCTAGATTGAAATTATAGTTTACTGTATAACATACTAATAAATAATTAAGGAGATGTCACTGATACGAAATGACCTAGCCTTCGAGCGGCACAGTATGAGTATGACCGACGCGAAAATATTCTTATAGTTCAAGCAGGCGTAGCCGCGTCCGGGTCCACTAGTTAAATATATTTAATCAATTTGTACATCTATTGTGATAGTAGTGCTATGTTTTTATATAGGAAATATTTTATGTATGGGTCTCGCAATACATTACGTGTTGAGTGGCGGAACTCAACGCCACACTATCTTCGGCTAACAGAGCGGTAATATGAAAATATTTTATGCACAATCAACCCTCCCGAGTCACACCGAGGGACCAAACTACAACCATCGTATTTACAGTCAAAATGTCAAAATACGCTACGACAGCCTCAATTAACATAGATAAAGGGAAAAAAATAATAAAACAACATATTGTATATAAATTATATCTAATTGTCCGTCTCATCATCATTCATCTCATAGTTCTGATGCGGGTAGAACGGTCCGGGCGGTTCGAAGGCGCCTTTCTTATCAGACATCATGGGGTAGGGGTGGTGGGGCATAGCACCCATCCATTGTGGATACCAGTAGAGACCCTGTTAGAAATAAGTAATAACTGTTGAAATTCTTATATAGATGATTAAAAAATTATTCTAAATAATATTTATTCTAGCCAGTTAATCCATTTTGTCTTGTTTAAAATGATAGAGAAGGAACCTACAATTATCAACATTTAAGTTTAATCGATTTATTCAACTACTATTATAGTATTAATAATTTAGTAATCTAAATAAAAAACTACATTTATATATTATTTTTGGTGTTTTGGTACTATTCTTCCACGGTTTTCTTTAATGAATTTGTCTAAATCTTATAAAGAAATAACAACAATTCAAGTCATATTTGTCCTAGTGGCATTTTGTTAGTGAAACCTCAATTAAAAATATATATTATAGGCAAATCTTTTCAAATCTTACTTTAGTTCCTCCTGCGGCGTTACAAGTAAACCTATCGTCGTGAAGTTCCACTGGATCTAAATAGCTCTTGCCAGCTATCGACCCGTAATTAGGAGGGTACATAAACAAACATCCGTCTAGAATATCTGAAATTAATAATTTTATTAAAATACATTGTTTCGCTGAACGACAAAAGTAATTTTAGGCACTAATTAATTGCCAAATAGATTTACGTAAATAAATATCAAATTGTATCTATATTCTATTATCATTTACAGCAATGTTATCAATTCTATGTATCACCTTTAACCATTATATTTAGTTTAAATTTTATCCTACCTTTATCCTTGTCATCAAGTGTGACTATAAACGCGACAGGTTGTGGGATCTATTCCCACTCGTTGAAATAAAAGAAAGTGGAAATACATCAAATTATCTAAAGTATTAAAATACTACATCTAAAGCGTTATGTAACAATGTAACGACAATCACGCAAAATGTTCTACGATTAAAATAAACCACTGAAACTTTAACTTTGTTAGCTAACTTTGTCAAAATTTAAAAAAAAACTAAGAATTTTAAAGGAAATTAACATAATTAGGTATCTGTATATTAGACTCTTACAAGGTACCGTGACGTTTTCTTCTTCAGGCTCTTCAGGCTTGGGCGTAGTTTCTATGTAGGGTGGTACAGGATCTATTCCCGTACCCGGGTCGCCGGGGATTAAAAATGGTCCTGATTTTTTATGAAAAATAAAATGTCGTACAATAATACATACATAGCTAAATCACAATAAGTAGTTTTTTATGTACGTTCTTTTATTCGTATTCTCTTAGTTTAGTTTATACAGTATGAGAAGCCACCATGGCGAAGAATGGAGATAGACTGTTAGCGTTATGCTTGCGACTTCGATGTCACTCGGAGAATTATATTCATTTCCTTAGTTTGACAAGATAAATCGCAGCATTTAATTCTCTCCCTTAAAAACATAATGACTACATAAAAATAACGTATTTTAGGCGTAAAGTGGAGAGCGGACTGCTTTTGCACGATTCTCTCTGTCTACCCCTACTATTAGGATGAAACGTGTAGCTAATAAAAGAACACTAAGTATACCCAAATTAATTGAGATTCAATATTTTAATAATATAAAATTGAACCACTAACCACCGTAATGATTTGTATAGTTCCATTCGCAAACGTGATGGTCGCAGACGAGCGGCGTGTTGGGCTCCTTCGTGTAGTACGTATTGCCGTTTGGCGTAGTCTGACATTGTTTAGATAATAATATATTAGTTACATTATTAAAAAACATTAAAAATATATAATAACGAAAAACAAATGCTATAATTATATGAGGTGAAGATTTTAACGATCATAAAGCTCGTTTAGAAAAAAATAAATATATAATTTCATACAACTATTATCATAAAATAAAATTAAATAATATAATTTTTGTGGAAACTTTACATGATTAAGAATCATTTATATAATTTCTGTTTTTTTTGGGAAGTAATTATTCTGTTTGTTTCTCAAACAATAAATAGATTAAAAACAGAATAATATAATAATGTCTATAATTACCAACAAGAAATCATAATGCCTGTATCTCAACCCCTGTATATTGAAGTCTAATATAAAGGTGCCGGACGTGATGATGCAGGAAGCAGCTGTCAGTGGAGGTAGCTTGTAGACGACGAGGCCACATTTAACTATCGCTTTAGGCAGTGTTGATACGTCTCTATCCTTTTGGAGTATCTTTTTAAATGGGAATCTGTTAATAAATATCAAAGTACCCGCTACTGAAAATTATGTTTAGGAAGCTTTATCTTTTTTTTCAGTTTTATTTGTTTTAAATGATAATGGTTCATAATGATAATTATTAATTGTCTTATTATAAGAAGTTATGAGAGTTTATGGTTGATCTTAATTATTATCTGGTTTAACGGTTGTTACCTTTATATACTGTCAATATAAATTTCAGTAATATTTTAGTTTACTTTTATTTTTCATTTGTTGTTAAATTTTCAATATGTACATTATATTACCTAAATATATGTACTATTTATTTTTTTGTCAATAAATTTGCAATATCCTGCTTATATTTAGAATTTATGTTTTTACCTAAATATACAAATACCAATATGACACTCCAGTCCATGTAAATAATTGTCCGTTGGAAACGATATGCTGGGGTCGTCTATCAGATAGTATTTCTGTTCGTCGTGATAGTGTAGAAATCCTAAAAATACAAACGATCGATCTTTGCAATACGGCGCTAAACCTTTGCCCATGTTGTATATGTCGCTGTAGAGCTCCGATAAAAATAAATAAACGTTTTTTCCACAGTAAAACTCTGTAATAAAATGTCAAATTATTTTTGAGTTATAAAAGAATAATTATCATTGTTTATAAAATATTTTTTAAATATTTCATTCATTGTAGAGATTAAGAGTTTGCATGCAGTTAGTTAGTTCATTACATATTAGATACATACTTGTACCTAATGGTTATCAATTGAAAGGAACATTTTAGATTTACAGAAATTAATATTACCTTGACTGATATAAAACTCCATAGGAACAGGTCCTCCTGTGTACGTGGCTTTTCTTTCCGCAGCAATAGAGTTATGGTTTTCATACATTGTAAGCATATTATCGATAACATCGTCTAGAGTTATTAGGAGTACCTATAAGAAATATTAATTATATATTTAATTTTTCCACATATTTTATGAATTTGACAGAAACTTCCAAGGAGAAAGTCACTAGTCCAATTTAATGGTCTGTTATTATTATCTTACTAGGAATAAAATATTTTTTTCCGTTTCACGTTTTATCCTGTGTTTTCAGGGTATACGCAAAGATATAAGTCTTAGGGCACTTAAATTTTGAATGAAATCTATAATTCATATATATTATAATAACAATATTCTACATTGAGTAGAAAATAATTCGTTCCAACAAATGAAGACCGAACCACCAAACAAAACATTTAAAGTCAGTTACAGGTCCACTGCGCCATGATGTCCATAATATTGATAATAATTACAATTTTATGATAGCGCGATTGAGTTTGTTTGTAAAGGCTAATTGGAGTAGGATTCTCTACTCAGTCATTATATTTTATTATAATCATATTTGTTTATCATTCTATTATAAAGATTGATAAGTTTACCTTTAATTCTTGTATGTGCAGCTTAATAAATCGTCCCAAATGGTCAGTTGCTATGTGAACTCGCTCATTAATTAGATACTGTACGAACATGAAAACATCGCAAATATAAATAAGTAAATATACAAATAGGTGTAGATACTTTTTAGAATGCGTCTTAAGAAAATGAATGTAGAGTTGGGAATTATACCAGCGACCAGATAGTATTATTTTTATACTTTTCCAAAAAAGTTTTTTTCCGTATGTTATAAATCAGAAAAAAAATATCACTTGTTGGTGACAGGTTAAGTGAGTTAACTAAGGAAAAAATGACACTTGTTAGATTTAAAACTGTTTCAATTTTTTATTTTGATGGAGATTTAATAGAGCAAAGATTAATTATACAATAAATTATACGATTTCTCGACATATAAACTTTTTATGTCCAAATACAAATAGCTTGGTCCTACCTGGTCTTCAGCGGTCTTGATTCTCATCATTTCATTTTGATAAAGCCATAAGTTGTCGAGTTTGTCTGTGGGGTCGTGTCCGTATATTTCAAATGCATCTATGATCATTGCGAGGGTGAGGTTTTCGTTTGGCTCTAGACAGCATGGGTGGTTACGAATATTGTAGGGAGACTAATAAAAAAAATAATAAATTTAATTCTACATTTGTGATTATACAAAATGTAATATTTATTATAATATATTCCCAATAATTTTAATAAAATTGCCAAATAAAAAATGATATATTAAGATCGATTTTGATCAAATATCTTGAATATACCTAATTATATTTAAAATGAAACTTTATAAGATTTATTCCAAAGACATAAGATATTTATTATATATAAAAGTTTAGATCATTATCAGTCAGTACACAAGTCAGTAAACTTACCGTCAACTGCAAAAATCCAATGCATATCGCAAATAAAACGCGTCCACGTATAGAACCCGCCATGTTTCCATCATTGTATCGACGGGTAATGGCGTCCAATTAAAATATTTTTATTGCTGTACATGGGGATATTATTTCGAATAAATATAATTGCTACAATTAGCCTTTTCTAGATTTAAATAAAAAATATTACTTTCACCTTTGTTGTAATTTACAACATTGGGAAGGATATTGATGAATACACCTATATATAAATATCATCTAAAATTTATTGTTAAAAACAAACTGAATAATTTTATTTCTTTGTTTCATTTGTCTCATTACGATTTATATTAGTAATATACTGTACTTATAGAAAATACCGTCAAATGGCGTTTAAATATTTTAATTTACGATAAAACTTAATCGATATACAACATTTGCAAAATTTGGGAAAGGGGAAATAAATAAAAAAACAACATCGAATAACATTTTATAATATTTAAAATACACACCTAGAATTTTTTCCATCGCAATTTATGCGTTAAGTATGAGTATTTATAAAACATTATTGCGTTCGGTTACATTTCTAATTGTTTTCATTAAGCGTTACGCGTTAGGTAACAGAAGAAAAATTCACATCGATTCTTTACTACATTCTCAAAACAACAGTAAACATGAATTATTCCACTAACTATGTAGAATTAACCGTTAGTTTCACTTAGATATATATTTGTAAACATTCTAACAATCAATTCCTTTATATATTTATATTTTTATATATATTTTTATTGGAAGACATGTGAAAGGCAGAAAGTATTAAGATCTATGCTCATATTTTGTTAGTAGATATTTAAAAATTAAAGAACATTTAGTTATATTTCGTTATCTATGCATGTATATAAATAATAATAATATATTATACAATTTCATTTTAACAATCGATTATTCTTTGTAAAGTTTCTGTAAAAATATCATAATATTCAAATGGAAGACTGTTTTTGTTGCTTTTGTTTATTCATCGATTTAAATTATTTTTTCTACTTATACGGGTATAAAGAAACAATTGATTTGAAGGTATGTATAGCATATTACTTTTCTTTTAATTTCATGAATAACATATTATTATAAATTAATCAATAGTCAAATCTAGTAATTTATTTTTGTTTTTTTTTCTTTACTTTTAATGTGGTATATGGATTTGTATAAGTTTTAATGTATTTATTCATTGTGTAAATATGTATATTAAAGATCTTCAATATATTTTTTTAAACAATGAAATGAGATTTGATTAGCGCGTTTTTAATAGATACTTTTAAGTGTTTTAGCGGATGAAGTAAAATTATACCAAAGTTCACTTCGCGCAAAGCTTTAAAATAGTAAAGTTAAGAAACAGCTCATAATTTGGCGGAATAGGATACTATTTATTTCATTATTTAATATATTTAAAAAAATCCTAACAAATCATACCTGTAGCTATATTTCTAAAGTTTGGTTAAAATTATAATAACATTGTTTGTCGACCTGCGCGTACCGATACCCGCAGTTCGACTTTTTGATTATTGTTCTAAATTCCAATAGCCTTAAACAAATAGTAAACTATAAATATATATAAAATTAGGTATAATATTATTTCAAAAAGTAGTAGGTATATATATATATATATATATATTTTCACAAAATAATTGTATATACTTTTATAATGATTAATGTACATAGTTATTGTTTGTGATTGTCATGTTTTCTTTTTTCATGTTCCGTTATATATTATACCTTGCCATAGCAATCGATATTCTACACGTAAAACAACATACATCTAGTACATACTTCTATAATTACTTCTAGGATATACATATATGATCAACAACGAGTATTTATATAAACATTAGTGAATATCAATATGTAAAATTTTCTTTTTTTAATTTGTTCAGCAAAGCAATAATGACAACAGATTAAATATCAAAATTATGTTTACTTTAAATAGATACAATTAATTTTAAAAGCAAAATTATTAAAGGGTACTAGATTTGAATTATTAAATATAATAGGAATTTAATAAATTATATTTGTGGAGTATTATATTGATATATCTAATTTATTTTATTATCTTAAATTTAAACATTTGTCTTATTAGTGTATAGATTATATTTTTATTATGGAAGACTTCGTTGTCGAAGAGTTTCGAATACATCATTTGGAAGACGTTGGATTCTTTTAAATAGTTGTAAATATCATTTAAACATCTAATATAAGTATATACACAAAACCTATAATATAATATGATTGGAAGACATTTTGAACATTGTAACATAACGGCTACTTATATTATTATATCTTAAAATCTAAAATACATAAAAATTCAATCACATCAGACTAGATATTTGGCGTTTAACATTTTAACCGAATTGCAACTGTGCAGAACTTACTTGACGAAAATGCGTTAATCTAAAAATAGTTCAACAATAAATATCTAAAACGCTAGTAAATTAAAACGGCAAACCAATTTTAAAAGCTTTTATAAGCGCGGAACCAGAATCATACATTCCAATGATTCCAAAGAGAACGCCAAGGCCTATAATAAAATAATTATAGGCAATGGTGGTGCTTTCAAGTTGATTTCCCTTTAATTTAAGATGGAAATATGCTGGCCATATAAAACTCAACATAGTTCCTGTGAAACTACCAATAAAACCCATAAGTATAGCAAAATGTGGAATGAAAATTGCCATGAGGATGGTAAACATTATCACACCGAGCCTCCAAGCGAGCCCCCATACTTTTAGTTCTCCATCTAAGGCATAAATTGGTGGAAATACGGTTTTTGGCTTTCCTCTAAACAGAACGCGTTCCAATAAATCACATGCAGCATAATAAGGTAATGGGTAGCTGAGTACAGCTTTGATGACCAAAAAGAAGTTAACCAGCCCTTTAAAACCAGCTGAACGTAAATTGTTTGTGATTACTTGTTGAGTATCATTTTGGAATGTCAGAAAACATAAATATCCAAAAATAGACTTGAAAGCTGCAGCAGCTATATGCGACCAATTTAACATCCATTCAAATCGAGATCGATCCTCCATGTTACCTTCCAGTGTTGGTAAAAAGATTTGCGACGTGTAAGAAAACACAATAACGCCTAAACTGATAGGAAAGTTTTCGAAATCCAGTGACCACTTCACTTTCGACCAACCCCAATCACCAATATAGAGAATACAGTACCCAAGAACGATCGCATTTATTATAAGATGGCTCATTGTGCACCAAAATGACAGCATACTGACGCTTTTCAATGATTTTAAAAATGCCAATGGCAGCAAAAATATACCAGTTAACATCATCCATGAGCGAGTATCAATAGAGCCGTCTGGAAAAGTACCGATCATCAGATCACCACATACGACGACGTAAAGAATGCAGGTCATGAGAAGTTCTATAATTTGGGCAATATTCACAATTTTTGCACCATATTTTCTTCCAAAGCACTCTTTCGCAATACTAACGTAAGAATCACGAACACGCACGCGCTGTCCTGAGACAGGGTCGTCTTCATAAAGACATTCAACAAGAATTTTACCTGTATAGCAGCAAATATGTGCAATTCCTATCATGGCAGCAATTGCCCAATATCCTCCTTGAAGAACAGCGAAAGGCAAAGATACAACGAACATACCCTGTAAAGGAAATATATTTATTATATTAGCACAAAAAGGACCATTATTTATATTTATTTATATTTAGTAAAATGTTTTGTATAATATGCATACCTGAATTGCGTTGGTGACATTCCAGGCGGCTTGAAATTCATTAATTTTAGCACCAGGTTTTCCACCACCCTCTTCAAAACCGCCTTCTTCTGATGAAGCGTAAAAATCTACACTTTGCATGCTTTGTGTTCTAAAAAGTAAGGAAATTATTAGTCTTTTCACGAATTAATAAGGTTAAAATTTATTGTAGGTACTTATGTAATATTTCGTTAGATTTCATGATACTAGTATTATAAGTATAGCTAACCTAGGAGCACCATCTTGTTGAGGGTAGGTGTTCTGGTAGCTTGTAAAAGAATCTTCAGCTTGTAGTTCACCACTTAGGAATGGATTGGTAGGGTTGGTAGACTGATATGTTGGTGAGGTTGTTTCGTTCATTGTAGAGAGCTCACAGCTTTCTCCCATATCTGAGATGAGTAAATATTACATAACACTTAAATATAGATTTTTGTAATTATTATAGCAAGCATTTAATAAAACACGTTCGTTTTTATCATATTTTGATATTTTCAATTAAAAGGAAAAAATAAACAATGAAAATCAGAAAATATATTTTTATATATGATTTTCTTTTAATTTACTTTTCGTGAAAAATAAGAAAACACTTACCCATATTAGCAAACCTCACATTCTGCGGCGGGCGTGGAGGCTGCCCTGGCTTTTCAGGTACCTGCTGTCTCACAGTCTGCATCGCCACATCCAGCATATTCTTGATGGGTGGTATCTTTATACGCCCCAAATTGATCATTTTGTTTTTTTTTGTTTCAATTAATTTGGCCGTAAATATTAAATCTATGTCTTAAGTAATATATTTTTTATTTTATTCTATATATAAGTATATGTCAAAATTGACGTAACAGGAAGACTTGGGTTTTTAAAATCTACCTTTTACACTTTTATTATCCTAATAATTAATACTAAAATGGAAGACTTCTTTACACTACACTAAATTAAATTTCTTTACATTATTGTTTTGCCATGCACTTGGTTTGAGCAGCCATTTTTATATTGCTGTTTTCAGCACCCATTGTGAAATATACGATACCACCTTTTGTTAATATCACTTGTTTATTTATTATATCGCTTTTGTATAATGAAATGAAAATTTTGTATAATTTAGACCATTTTTAAAGGTTTTCTTTATTACAATGGCTGCTCGCACGGTTGTACTCGTTTGGGTGACTTCGACGCGGGGGAGATGCGCGGTAGTGCGATCGATATGAACGAATTTGTTCTTTGGCACAATGCCTTTATAATAACCGGATATACGATACCTTATTGGGATTCTAGATTTGTAGGGCCCATATGAAATAAGTTTCATAAAACTCTAATGGAAATTCTTCAAAGTAGAGCTGCTAAGTTGTCTAAAAATATTTTATGTAAATGATAATGGTTTTTTTATTATTATTTTAAGATGTTTGTTTCGAACTTCAATTCAGTAGCAAACTAAGTATATAACACGAACAAAACCTCTTCATATAACTTATTCTGAAAAGATAGATGAATTATTTCATTGTCTCGAGAAATAAAGAATGAAGAGTTTTTTTTTAATTATCACAAGTGCAACTTGGACACATGATAAATCGCGAAGGGAAATAATAAACGACATTGACCTTTCTTAGTTCTTCAGCCCCGGTCCATTTTAGTTTTACTACGCAATAGTCAACCGATATGTAAGAGAATGAATAGATAATGGAGTCTATACTATTTGAAAAATACACTGAATATGAAAGCTTAATTATCATCATCACATCAGTCTTTCGGCGTCCATTAGTCTCGACATAGGGCTTCCTCAAAGATTTATATTCGCCTGCAATGGCATAGATATCTATTATTTTATAGTGATCTAGGTAGACTCTAGTATCTAGGTAGTAGAGAAAAAGCAAATAAAATTATAATGCAGGGCCTGCATTATAATTTTATTTGCTTTTTTATGATTTTACTGAAACTATTTATATGTAAATTTAATTCGATTGTGTATTATTTTTAATATTTGTGGTGTTTGTTATTATTTATTGTGTTTCTTTCCCTAATAAAAAATAGACTCCATAACGCATAAATGGTCCCCCCATTGGACTTAATCATACTGGAACTAGACTGGAAAGGATGTTTAAGCATACTGTCAAGTGACCTTGAAGAATTATAGATGACGCCGATAACGGCTTACAAAAAAAAAATACAAAATGGTTTAGTGTTAATTATTAGTAAAGCTTATCGTTATTTCAGTCATTTTATGCACTCTAAATGTACTTTTTATTGATTGTTAAAAATCTCGTAATTGGTCTCACGTCGTAGTTGTTATGTGCCGTGTAGCGATATGAACTCGTCCAGTGCTCGAGCTTATATATTATGTATTTATTTAATATGGCTCTTACAAATTATTGTAAGTATTATGTAAAAACCGGCAATCCCAAATTACAGTATTAAGTATAAGGAACCATGCCTAAGCATGATTATACTTGTTGCTATGTCAATAATATTATTCTTAACAAAAAAATACTTCTTAATAATAAAAAATGTATTCAAGCATAGCTTTACAATAATTTTAGGATATGGCCCAGTTTTAATATAAAAAAATAAAAAAATCAGCTTCACGGTGTATCCCGCACACAGCAGGGTTAGCTAGGCAGAGGGAACCTAGTGTTATGACACTCCGTTCCCCACTTTCTGCTTCTTTTTTTGGAGGCATTACGTGTTGAGGGGCAGAACTCAACGCCGCGCTTTGCCTCGACACCAGAGCGACACCAGTTTTAATATAGTTTATTATAATCGATAATTACAGCTACAAACTGTACAAACAATAAGATATTTATTTTTAAGTAAATACATGTGTATCTACAATTGTACCTCGTGGACAATGACTGCCTTATGATTAAGATTTTTCTGGTTAATAAGTTGTCTACTTACTGTAAAAAGTTAATATTATCTCCTACTAAAAATAACATGAGTTCGCAAGATGAGCAATCCGTATCTACGATTCTGTATATGCAAATGAACTTATTTAAGTTTTTCTGTAAGTGAGGTGGTCCAAGAGAACATAGGTAATATACTTTGTTTTTCACTCTCTGTTTTTATAGCATCACGCATCGTAGCTTAAAATCGTATCACGACTCTACTTTAAAACCACCATGAGAAATTTCCTTACAATAATTTAAATTCTGGTTCAATATTTTATTATTGAAGGCTGCTTATGATATACGACGTCACCCATGTTGTCAAGAGCCAAGTGAAAACATCACCCTGGCTATGATCATCGATGCATACGAGATCTATGGACACGACCCCACGGACAAGCTCGATCACCTCGCCCACTACCAGATCCAGATGATGAAGATTAAAAGGGCACCGGATCAGGTTCATTAATTGTCTAGTTTTAAAAAAAATAATTTAGCAAAAAAAATCCAAGCTTTTTATTTACGTTACAAAAGGGAATGGTACGTTTAGATATTACAGTTTATGTTAAACACAAATATTAAAATTTATTAAATTATAAAAATATATATTATTATTTTTTGCATTACAGTATATTATAAATGAGCATGTGCACATCGCTACCGATCACCTGGGAAGGTTTATTACGATGCATATCAAAGAACTAAAAGTGAGACCAACTTAATTATTATTACACAATTATACTTTTCGTAAGAATATAGCAACATAACGGCTCTGATTGTAAGCGCGATAGTTGTGGGTTCGATTCCCAATCGGTGGAATGATAGTTATATTTTAATTTCCTTGCTCCCCCATTCAATACGTAATGTTTTCAAAATTGGGGGGAGGTGAGATTTGGATATGACTAAATAATCAATTAAAAGCGTCCAGAATTCAAGACATACAAGTTTTAAAGCATCCTGGTAAATGTTACTTCTTGCTTTTTTGACACAGCAGGGTAGACAAAGGGAACCTGGTGTTATGATACTACGTTCCCCATTTTCCACCGAATTCTGAATGCGTTTTGAGTGGCGGAACTCTACGCTGGGCTTTGTCTGGATACCAAATCGAAGAAATGAAAATATTAAATTTTTCACTTCCTCGATGGGGATTGAATCCACAACCTGCCGACTGTACAATAACACGCTTGTGCTCCTACGCCATTGATATGCAAAAGGGCACAAGCGTGCCCTTTTTATTCAAATTTATTTCTTATTATTGTATCTTTTTATTAAGGTCCTATTGATTGCTCTGGACGACGCCATAGACAACATGCTAACAATGTACGACAATCACAACGCGATTAAAAATGAAAGAGTGGCCACATACAATTCTGCCGCTGGAGGGGCTGTTCCCTCCGAGTTTTATTTGAGTCAAGGTAAAATTGAAAAAAGTAGATCGTTTTGTTTATTGGACGGAAGGTACTGGGATTTTGGAATGGAAATTGCATAACGCCATAAGTGGCGATGCATGCAATTTAAGAATAAAAAGAAGGAAAAAATAAAAACATTTCTTATGAAAATGTATTAACAAATTTTAATTCTATAAACTAAACTTTGTTATCGAGTGAAAGGGTAATATATTTTATTTATTTTTCAGAATTTTACTGCGGCAAGAACGTTTATATTTTCATCTCGGAACTGTACAGCGATATCTACAACATGGGACGCGGCATCACACCTTACTGCAAAGATCGCGGGTTTCACTTCTTGGGCTTTATACATTTCATGGATGATACTAAATATTTTTTGGAGGAAGACCCGAATGTAGTTTTCCAAATGGACAACTACATCCATGGCCTGGAGTGTCATTTGGGTATATGTATATTTAGGTAATTTATTATAGTATTATGATTTTGATTACATATTTTACTATACGAAAGTATGTAATAAAATATGTTAAAAAAACTGTGACGCCAGTCGTGGCGCAGGGGTGCAGGCGTGTGACTTTAAGCGCGACTGGTTGTGGGTTTGATTCGTATCTAAGGAAATTATTTAATATTTTCATTTCTTTCGTTGAATTCGGCGGGAAGTAGTGTCGCGTAGCGTAGTGTCTTAACACTAGGCTGCCTCTGCCTGTCCTGCTACGTGCTAATTGTATTTTTAAGCACCATGATAGGCTTGCCAAAGAAGCGAGAATATTTAACTCTTGAAATATTTCCATTATAATATATTTCATAGGTTTCCATTTAAAAAGAACCTACAGCACATAAGGGACGTATCGACAATGCCCAAAGCGATCGTTAAGTGTGGTCTCATTATGTACAAATTACCGCCATTGACAGCCGTCTCCTGCATCATAACATCTGGCTCCTTTATTTTGGACTTTAATATACAGGGAATAAGGTTCAGACATTACGATTACATGCTGGTGAGTTGTTTTAAGTATTTAGTAAGATACGGTTCATTTTTACAAACTTAAAAATTAAAATAATGAAGTACTTACCTACGTATTACTCTTATTTTAGTTCCTGCCAAATGGGCATTCATTTTACACAAAGGAACAATTTTCACCATTAGTTTGTGACCATCATGTCTGTGAATGGAATAACACGAATTTCTATGGAGGTAATAACTTTTTATAAGTTTTATATGTATTTAGTTATTCTATAATTATTTACTTACTTCAACTACAGTTATGATCAGTAAAAAAAGCATATGAAATACTAAATCTAAAATATGATATATTATATGCCAAATCAAGAAATTTATTGTAAGTTTTTAGATAAAGTTTGTCTTTTTTTAGATGCTCCTTACGACTATTTCCTTAAAAATATGTGAACATAACTTAATTATCGGGCGGTTGAATAGTTTTAGGAAGAAATCGTATCACACAAATTCACTTCCGTAATTATAATATTATAAATATGTAATAAAATTATTGTTTTCGAAAACACATAAATAAATTACCGGCAACCGTCCACGGGTTTAACTCCCGCTACGTTCGATTTTTTATAAGTTTTCTAAAAAACATGTTGTTATTTTTGTAAGTGTTGAATAATATTTTTAAAATGTTAAAAATGTGTAATACAATTGGTTTTAGGTCCATTTATCATCCCTGGTGATCCCGGCACAGGGCTATCTCCAATTCCACCTTTCCTCGAACAGACTACAGAAGCGTATCACGTGTCCACTGAGCCGCCAGGACTTGATTATACTAACATTACATGTAATAGAATTTTTATAAATATTTTCTTTTAGGTACTTAGTCGAAAATTCTCAAAGCACTTAAATTTTTAAAAAGTTACCAACTTTTACTATATTCCAAATCGATTAGAACTGTACTGAACTCTATTCTAAATACTTAAGTGTATATTTTTTCTCGAATATGTAAATAGGATTCTCTCTTGCCAAATGATAATTCTAAGCAATTATCTTTAGGGAGGGAAAATTTGTTAAAACCTGCCCATAGAGATAAATAAGTTGTAGGTATCTAGCGTATAAAAATTACGACTTGAAGCTACGTTCAAATCCTGCCATGTTAAAATTTTATACATTTTCTAAAAAAATACAGAACTGATTTATTAATGTATATTTAATATATTTATTCGTTTCTCTTTAGATTCTTTGGACGGATGTTGGTTTATGTTCCCACCGAACTATGGCTCTATCGCCGGTATTAGTTACTTAGATCCTCTCACTGTCAACGAATATAGATACACTTGTTCTGGCGGTGCAGGAAATAATAAGGTAACGTGCCTTTTGAATGAGTGTGTGATCTTTTTTTTATTATATTTGAGGTCATCTCCTCGTAATGTAAATATACATCGAAAAAGTTTTGAATTTTAAGTATAGTCGGCTGGAATCCCAGTCACGCCGCCTGTCACTGTTGATTGTAAATGAAAATTTGGACAAATTTTCACTAATACAAAATTATTACCTATAAATTTATTATAACCAATAAATTCACAGGGTCTCTACTGGTATCCACAATGGATGGGTGCGCCACCTCACCACCCGTACCCACGCCCAGGAGATACCCCGACAAGTTTAGCAATGGAGGCTTCCGGAGCTTTCTACCCGCATCTAGACGGACAAGTGCCGCCTGATATACCTCTACCAATGATAAAAACTAATTAAAAAAACTATCATGAATGTGTTTCATTTATTCCATTAAATATAAAACCTATTATTTTTATTACACTGCTTAAATTTAAATTATATTCTGTTCCTCCCCAATCAAATAGAACTATGACATTTATATCATTGAATCTTAAAGTAAATTTCAAAATCTAGCAATTAGAAACCTTAATAACTAAAAAACTAATATATTAAAAAAAAAACTTATGATTATATTTTTATATGTAAATAGAATTAGAGTAAAAAAAAAACAATTACAATTTTTAATAACTTTATTCATATTCTTATTAATAATTTACACAAACATAACGAAACCTAATGTCAACGTCAAATGACAGCTGTCACATGTTCTATATAGATAATTAATAAAAATGGTGCTGGAAAACATAATATTAATTAAAATATAAAAAAGATAGCGTATTGTCTGGATAAATACTTTTTATGCAGTTTCTATAATCACTAACAACTTATATAATTTCTTAAACTATCTAATACTATCAATCAAAATGGGCGTATCACACTCGTATTCTATATAACGTTAAACAATAAAATTAATTATTTTCAAAATAATTATAACTAAATGTATATGTAAAATATCTTTTAGATTGTCATTTCCAAAATTAACTTATTACATTTCTGGCGAAATATAAAAAAATAGGTTCATAATTTCAAGTACAAATAAATTATGTGTAGGTATTGCTTATTGTATTTAGTTACTTTGTCACATGAGGAGGTAAATATAATAAAATAAAAATAAGGAACGAGACATTGTGTTAGCTCGAGGTATGTTGTATTAAAACAAAAGTGGAATGGTTTTTTGTATTGTAAATATGATTATAAATTATTACTAAAATAAATAGTTATAGAAAAAGTTATAAAAAATGTGTATAATACGTAACAGATGTAACAAAAAGATGATGAAAACATTATGTTTAATAAAATAACAATATATAAAGTTTATGATAGCTATATGGATTTAAATGCCGAAACTAGATGCTTTAAATAGAAATTTCTTATATTAACTTTTAAGAATACATTTTTAAATGTTAAAAATAAATGATAAACTCCTAATAATTGAATATTTTTCATGCATTATTGGTAAATTGTTATAATCTATATATAAAATATTGATAACTAAAATATTTTATTTAAGCAAAGTCTTCAGTTAGTGCATTATAATGTATAATTAATTACATATATATTTATAATTACTATTAATTAAGAAGGCGAAATCGGTGGAATAGTTACATATATAAATAATGAAGTAACTACAAAAATAGACTCTAGAAGGTGGAGGACTCTAGAAGATTAAGAAAATTTGTGAAAATTGTATGTATATATATATCTATGTATTTAAAGTAATATATTATATATATTTATTTGTAATAATAATATAATATGAAGAATTTTTAAATTTCTGTCGAAACTCTTAAGTTAGATCAAAAATATTTTAAAATCATCGTTTGTTTAATTATAATATCGAATTCAAAATAGATGTAAATATCATGTATTTTTAATTCATATTTTTTAGCTTTAATAGATGTAAAATGAAATGAATTGATTAAAATACAAGTAAACATGATAATATAAAAGCTACACATGTTTAACGGCCCCTTAAGGAGATTTTTTCTTTTCATTGAAGTAATAACATCATATACTTTATAATTTTTATCAGTATTACAACAAGAAATAAAAGATGTATTTTTTGTTTTAACTTAAAGCATTAAAACATAAGTCTATGCAAGCTGTGTGTCATAATGAGTCATCTTTATTTACTAAATTTTTACTTTACTATATAATATGGACACTGCTGCTATAAATGTGAATCTTAATAACTATAATAAATCCGTATTTATATGAAATCAATTATTACTCTATATTATGAAATTGGTATAGTCCCCACGCAGTAAACAGTTATTATTATTTTTTTTAAAGTTGTAAGTCACTATTAATATCTTTAATTTTTTTATACATTTTAAATGAAAGTCCGATTTAAAACTGTTATAAAAAAGTATCAATTAGCAATTTTTATCAGTTTAGTTTTGGCCAATGCGTTGAATAATATAAATATATTAAATTATTCAATTCATAATATAATATTTGATGATATATTTTTAAAGATAGTTAATCAATATTTAAACCTCAAAGAAAAAAGAAAAATAACTTCGTGGTCTTATTGTATACAAGTAATGTTGTCATATTTTATTGGTAAATCATTGATATTGTGCTATCGGCCGTAGGGTTGCCATTGTTCACCCGTGATTCATACAACTTTACCTTATACTTTACTTTAAGTATATAGTAATGTTTTGCATAATTTAGATTTCATTATTTTTTACACCTGCGACTCTACATTTTATTTTTATAACGCACATATAAATGGCAGTTTTGGATACTATACTAAGACATTATTTGGCAACCCAATCTTAATATACATTTTTTATATCAACGGATATTGAAATTATAATAGAGCAGATCATAAACATACACAGATTATATAAAATAATAAGAAAACGAGTAAAAAAAAATATGAAACTGTTAATTTTGTTCTCAAATAGAAATAAAAGTAATCAAAGTATAATTTTACCAACAGAATAAATATTATTTTTAAAATCGATTTAAAGACAACAAAAAAGCTTAAAATCGATTAATATATTCACAATCGATATTTCGTTAATGGACATTGATTTTCATTATCGATTTTTTTTATCAAAAAGTACTTTTTCGGCTAATTAAAAGCCGAAATACGAAAATAATCAGGCTTTTTGTTCTACAGGTTCTTCAATTTCGAATTCCTTCTCCCAACTTTCGTCGGAATTCGCACTCGCATCATCCTTAACCTCTTTATCCCCGAAATAATCTTCTACCATATTGTTTCCACACTCATCTATCTTTTTAACAGGACTTTTGACATTTTTATTAATTTTATCTAATTTATTTGTGTCTTTTTTGTTAGTTTTTGCATTATTATTTTTATTGTCACGTGGTTTAGCCTTTTTTGACGCTATTTCCTTCTCGTATTCTTCTAGAAGCAGAATCTGTTGTTCTTCTGTTAACTCTACATCGTTTGCAAAATCTTCTGCGTGAAAAGGGAAAATTGAATCTTAACAAGGGATATCCAAAGATATCGTAAAAAATAGCTACCGAAGCAAAATGGCGTTTTACTATGACTAATTTAATGGCTTAAATATTTAAATTACAGGTGTAGTATTGGGTCCGGTTGGTTTAAGTACATATGTAAATAGGCTTTTTACTTCAGAATTTAAGATATAATTAAAGAAATATAAAAAACTAGATATATACTATAAACATAATACAGTCTGATGGAATGCAAACAAGAATAATTTTGTAACTTATTTAATAGTCTAAAATTACAAACTTTTTGTTTTTTTATTATATTAAAAAATTATACTTCAATGGTTAACAAATGTTATAGGTAAGAAATTTAAACAAAAAATGAAATATAGAAGTTTAAGTAATAATTTCAAATGATTTTAAATACAACATATTACTTACCGTCCTCCCAGGTCACATTGTCTGTGTCCTTCTCTTCGACCGGTTCCGGTATTATGCCAGAAAGCACCTTTTTTGGACTTCTGCACATAGAAGAAACATAACTTTACGTACGTACGTAACGTAATAATAACAATAAAAAACTAAATAAATAATAAAACTATCGTTGCAAAATAAAACGCCATTTGTTAAGGACGACGCACGCACACATAAACCTATCAAAGGGACAACGCCGCACACGCCTCATTCGGAAACCGAGTCGTATTTATTGGCGATAAAGTTCAAAGTTTAAACAACTTTTAATCAATCTTTAGTAGTATTTTTGCAGTAGTAAGTGTTTGCGTTATTGGTATCTATGCGTAACTGCGTCACACGAAATACAGGTATGGGTAAACATCGTGAAATGAAAAAAAAATCCTACGTCTAAACTTTTAAAGTATCTTGATTAATTTCCTTAGGTATGGGTTTGAAATATTTTACCCTCTATGCTGTTCCCGTAATATGAGCGCTGACGCTTCCACCCCGTAGTGTGAAATTAAAAAAAAAAGAAACACTACAAAGCTATCAACAAGTGTAGCATAATAAATTAAATTAAAATCAGCTTCACGCTGTATCTGATAAGAATAATAAAAAATGAAACTCACTCCTCAATAGGTTGAACCGTCTGCAGAGGCAAGTGAGCCAACACCGGGTCAGCTGTAGGCGTCTCCTCGACGTGCTTGCGAGATGCTGCAGCCAAACGATCTTGTAGTAACGCCACACGGAAGAGATATCTGGAAATAATAATTTTTAAAATTGTTTAAGACACTCTGTTCTTCACATTCTGCTGAATTTTTGAGACATTGTGCGCTGCGCAGTGAAATTCAACGCCGCGCTTTGCCTTGTTACTAAAGCGAGGATTTTATTTAGACATTCTGGTGCACTCTCTGCCTATATAAGAGATGTTGTGTGTTGAATGGTGGATTTAACAGCACTCTTTATGCAACATAATTTAAAAAATTATAACAATTAATATAAAACTCAAATATAATTTCACACAACTATCGTTTATTACTGCGTTATGGTATATATTTCAAGTTATTTATAAATAATTTATTTTAAGTAATCCACCTCATAAAAAAAGATTTTATCAAAATTTATATTTAACTAAATTCAGTTGCTTTACTTTAGAAATTATCGGTTGTGTATGTATTTGTGTGTGTATGTATTTATATATGAATAGCGTATGTTTATATGTTTGATATAATAAAGTACAAAATATCTTTATGCAAAGTTAACCGCCACCAATTGTATCATACTATTAGTTTTTGTTAAAAAAAGGGTTGCCTGTAAGAAATCACTTACAGTGATAAGGCCGCCCATGCACTGTATCTAAATTACAAATTTAATTGTGTAATTTAAATCTTCTTTGTGCAATAAAGTGTTTTTTGATTGATTGATATATTTTGTATACAGAACTAATACAAAAAAAAAACAACTAACCTTTCCCAAAACTCCTCATGAGACACTGCATCTGGCACCAGCTTGTCATACTGTGACTTTAATATCGGGTTCGAGTCCAGGCGACGCACCACTGAGGCTAAAGTGATTACTGTCTCTGAGTCCTCGAGGCTACCTTTCCAGGCTTCGAATTCTGGACTGTATGCTGGGACAATGTAGGTGGCATCTACACGTTGGAGGGCTTCTAGTTCTTTCTGTAGATTAAAATTTAAAAATGCATTGCAATTTCATATAGTTTTTATAGATTAAAATAGGCATGATGAGTGCTAGTAAAAATTAATAAAATTATTGGAATCCTATTACAAGACACGCATTAATTTTAAATGTAGGATTAATAATTATTTAGAAAAATAAAACCCCAAAATACGGCAAGCTTTATATATCATGGCATTATAATCTTGCACGATAATCACAGTATGGTCAACCAGCCCTGACTATCCTGAAGTTTCAAGAAGAAAGAAGAAGTGAAGGTTTTCTGAACTTTTACGCAATGTTGGAACGAAGTGTCTTAACCCAGATACACTCCATCTACCCTATGTGGGATACAGCCTGAACCAAAAAAAAATAACAAAAAATACCTTGTACGTGGACAGCATTGTGGTATCACCAGACGACAGGATCACTTCGGTGTCATCTTCATCATCTGGCTCCGGGTTTAGAACTGTACTTACTTGACCTGAACACATAATAATCAAATTATACAGGATGGAAGCGTCTGCGCTCCTTTTACGGTAGCATATAGGGAAAAATATTTCAAACATATACCTAGAAAAATAATTAAGATACGTCAACAGTTTAAAAAAAATATTAAAATTATTTTTTAGCAGATTGTTAATAAAAAGAATGCAGTACATACCTATAAAACTGCTCAAACTTTTCTTCATTACATTTGCAGTTGATTCAGGAGAGTCCAACTAAAAAAAAAACACTTAATAAATTGATTGCCTATGATTGTAAATAATAGATTGTTGCTATTATTATATTTTTTTTTACAAAATAGCTAATATTTAATAATAAATCACAAGACAAAATTATTTTAATTTTGGCATAATTATTTACTTTTCATGTTATGTAAAACAATAATAATAAGAAATTAAAATTAACTAAACAAAAGATAAGTAAGATAGTAAAGAAAAAAATAGATAAATAAAACAGATATAAAATTAATGATGTGAAAAATAATAATTATTATTTAAAAAAATCAGCTTCATGCTCCTTTACCCTTGTGAGGCCTTGGTGCCGAAGGCCTGGCCTTCGAGTGAAGAAATGAAAATATTAATAAATAATAATTAATTCCCTCGAGTGGGGATTGTGTCCACAACCATTGTGTTACAACTTGTGCCCCTGCGCTACGACAGCCTCAGTGGCCTTCATAATTATTATTGCCCTTACTTATTCACAAACTCAACTTTACATATAAGAATATAAAAAAAACATTCAAATCGTAAAAATAACACATAAAAGATAAAATAACATATATAAGTAAAACAAGTAATAAAATAGTACTTAACAACTCACTTTCAAAGTTTTACCGATCACATTAGACGTGGAACTGAACACATGACTGGCTTCACTTTTTACCGCTGTACCTATTTCATCTAGATCTTTCTTTACCATTGTGTAAACTTCTGCTGACTGTAAAAATGTAATGTATATTATATGTTTCAAAGTTCTCTTTACAAATACAATATATTTTGGATGTATACGTGACTTATAAGACTGTAAGAGTTTTTTTTCAGGAAATGAAATATCTTAATTTTTTTTGCTCTGGTAACAAGGGACCCTCCATTCAATATGCAATGTTTATAAAATTAGGCAGTGTGTGCAGAATTAAATGGAGTGTTTTAATACTATGTTCTAGTGCCTATCCTGCTATATAGTGATCATTACTCTAGTGCCACATCCAAAGTATAATATACAAACTAATTAGTTATGTTTATAGCCAGGTTGAGATCCTTTAAATTAAAGACATGATGCTATTATACTTATTTCTATATATTTAAATCTAACCCTGACCCTGGTCTCAAGAACCAAATTAATAAAATACCTTGGATTTTGCTGATGAGATCCACGAGTCCCACCAGTTGCCTGAAGATTTCTCTTCCTGTTTAGGTGTGGTGTCAGCATTATTGGGATTTATTTCACTGCTATAATAAAACATAACAATTTAAAAAACAAAACTAATTAATGTTCATATTAGTCAGACTTTGTGCCTCTGCACCATAATGTGGCCTCAATTGTTTTTGTTTATAATAAAATTTAACTCTAATATAAAAACATAGAAAAATAGAAAATTAACAGTTATTTTATTAAAATGTGGCATTTCAGAAGCCACATTTAAACAAAATAAATATTAAATAGTTTATATAACTACCAATATTATATTAAGTAAATTTATTTTTTTAAATTTCTCTATTTTGTTTTAAAATGAAATTATAAGTAATGAAACGGCGAATTCGGCTTCATGCTGTTTATCACGTACAGAAGGGTAGGCAAAAAGAATGTAATGTCAAGACATTCTACGTTTAGCTTTCTGGTCAAATTTTAAACATTGCAGAACATTACACAGCGCTTTTCCTTCCTAGAGTAGAGGAATGACAATAGTTCCAATCATAACATTTACCAGCTAGCCTGATAGAGAAACTTAATAAAAGATTAAGAAATATTTTGTTATGTAAGGCTAGTAATTTTTATTATTATACTCAGAATAGTCTTTGATGAACAAAGCTCACATGAGCTAGTACACAAAGATAGTTAGGTATTATAGGATTTGAAAATATTGTAAGAATTATTCAGGTTGTTTTAATATTTTTTTAAAGTATTTTACATTAAATATACCAAAAAATAAATTCATGACCCAATTTACCTGACATAAAAATCATGTCTGGTCTGATAAGATTAGTATTATTTGCTAACAGATCAATAAGGCATATAAGCAAACCAATAAGAGATAAACTCCAAATAGCAGTGTTATTTAGTAATTAGTTTGTTTTGGTTTAAATTGCAAAGGTGTAGATTAGAGGTCACGCAGTAAAAATTTGTTATACTACAGATAAGAACCTTAGGCGGAACAAAATAAATTAACATATACAATAGTTATAATAATAAACAGGTTCTTTTTATTATGATGTTTCAAGGTGTAAGAATAGTAACTAGAAGGAAATAAATAATCAACTTATACGTATTAATTTTATGGGTATAAAAATCGAGACCAATGTTTATTTATATAATACCTTTTAAACAAAAATGGTTAAAAATAACAAAAGTTAAACTTACTTTTCAGCCATAACGTTGTGATTTTGTAATTAAACCTGTTTAAAATTTACATGGATTTATACGCGAGTGTGATTGTTGTAATGTTTTTGTTATTACACGAGATTTAGAACAATTTTTGACATAGTTTTGTTTGCGTTGACATTTGTATAACTTTATTTTTTTTATCTGCGAAGTGCAAGCACCTTGCACAGATTAAAAATAGGTTAATATTAAAAAAAAATATAATCGAAATTTACGGCAAAATATATAACAAAAACTATAAAAATATTATTTTTTAAAAATAAAATTTTCGATAGTTTATTTATACATACCAAAATTATGTTATAATTTACTAAAAAATACAAACGTATAATGTAAACAAGTAAAGGCGGCAAAATTTAAAATAAAAATAATTAAATATACAAACTTATTTCACAATATATACAAGCTGATCTTGTCTAAGTGTATAATTACTTAATTAAATAACGTGTATATAAAATGTTAGCAAAGTATTGCTTACAAATTTGTAATCGGTGATTCATTTAATTTCGTAGTGAATAATTTTTCTCATAGACATTAACGTATAGGAACAAGATATTAAGAGTACAAGTAATTATAATAATTTACTTATGAAATATTAATTTACGTTGGCGTAGTCTGGTATCATCTCAATCTTGTATGAGAATTATTATTGAATAAGGTATTAAAGGTAATACTTTTATGTTTCACGAGCTTAGCGCTAAGATATCGGTATTATGATAGGTATAAGAGTGCTGTGTTTGTTTTAAGTGTACCCTGGGCTAAAAAGCTCTTATAGTAATAGTAAAAAGTCGTAAATATTATTTAAAATAAAAAAATATAAACATTAATATTTAATCTGTATCGGTACATTTTTTTTCTTAAGTAGTTTGTAGTTTTTTTATAATCAAAAGTTATAAACTGCCAATTACGTTAAAATTATGTTGTTAAAGTTTGCTGTCTATGTTTAGTTTTGTCAACTTAATAATATCTATGTAAAAAACCTATTTATAACATAAAGATACATATTTAGATTTGACTGCTAAACTTATTTTTACTGCTAAAGTATTTTTTTGCAAATATTTAAAAACGAGATGAACATAATATTTTTAAAATATTTAAATTACTGTCACGAAACCTGCGTAGAGGGTTATACTTAAAACTTGCGCACTCCCACTGTTAGTTTTCGATCAGATTCGGTGCGCCTTTCTTCATGTTATTAATAAGAGCTTGCAAATTCTACCATAACGGCCTTTAATAATTTATACAGCGTGCTCTGGTAAGCTTTATATTTTTTTGAGTAATTTGTTTGTTGTTTCCAATTGTACTTGTTCAAGCATAAGTGAAGACAATATGTAAAATTCTTGCTTTTTTGAGAGTTAAATTGTATAAAAATAATGTTCTTACTAGTAATTCGATTTGAATATTTTGTCATCCTATTTTTTTTAATTGATCGATTATAATGTTTCTTAGTACCTATTTCTAAATTATGTACCCAACTAATGAATAATGCTAATATTTCGCAAAATAGAATAAAAAGATTCAATTTAAAAGTAGATCAATAATTTCATGAATAGTTTAAAATGAAAACAGGCTGTATAACAAAATCTGAATGGATAATCCTATAATAACACGGCGTGATCGACGCTGAGCGAGTTCATCGCTCAATCAGCTGACGTCACTCGTGACGTGCCCCGCCTAGTCGAGAGATGGCGCTGCACGATCCTAAGCAAGTCTACGAGTACCAGTGAGGACCAAAACTTTACCGCTGTGTGTGGTTAGCTCAGGGTTAATGACTCTAAATATAATAACATTTTGTAGGTTCCCGCTGTATCCCGCATATAGCATCTGCTAAGCAGAGCAAACCTCGTTTTAAGACATCCACTCTGAAAATATAAAATAATTCATTTCAACAAGTGGGAATCGAACCCACCAACGTCAGGTTTACAGTCATACGCACTACGCTACGACGGCAACTATATGAACATATATCATATTTTCATATATCAAGCAAATTTAGATGATTTACTCAATTCTTCTCCTTTTTCGTTAATGTATGAACAATAAACATGTTTATTGATTTTGAGTATTAGCTAGTTGTTCTTATGATATGAAAAAAAAACATAATATCTTAATATTATAGAATAATACGAAATGTAGAGTTAAATTTTGAGATTAATGTAGAATTTCATGTATGAGATTTCAATAATAAGTCTCCCAAATCATGTTACGGTTGACGGCGCAAAAATATTACGAGTATTGTGTGTTCTAAGAAAATTTTAAATCTGTATACTTATACCTACATCCTTCATTTGGAACGTAAGAGGTGTCTTGGTCGAAGCCCGTAAAACTATTTTGTTAGAGAATAATCATCTATAAAATTGTCCATTTTAAGAATTAATAGTAACAATAGGTCACAAAGTTTCGAGAACGACTCGACTTCGTAAAACGCTTAAATAAGGCAAATTATTTGGAGTTAAGTGATAGGGTGCTCCGTGAGTCGTGACAAAAGAAGATACCTCAGGTGGTCAGGTCAAATGCATTACAAGTATGTTTTTTATGCTATATAAATACAGTTAATTTACTATTTAGTTGTTTTAGAGAAAAAATAGAGATATTTTATCTATTGATATCTGTTTACATTTTTTGATACAGATAATATCTGTGTGTATTTAGAATTTTTTAATTCCTTTTATTCTATTTGTCAAAAATTATTCTAAAGCGTTGCTATACAACGGAACTAATATTCGACAAGTTTTTTGTAACGATCAAAAACTTAATTCCGTCTTCATAATGTAATCATTTTACATCGTAACATTGCGGAGTTCAACGCCGTGCTGTACAAAAATTACAGCTTAATTTATATCCGCTAAGCTAAGCTATTTTATCTATTTTAAATATTTATTAACGTGTAATGGCTCATTGAGAGCAAGGTTACTTAGTACCTAAGTGTAATATACATTTGCAATTGTTCGTACGGCGATCGTTTTATTGATTGGAAGGTAAATCGTGCTTAGAGGAGTACAGCATGGATGCTAGGTAAAAGAACATGGATGGCTAAACTGCAGAAATTATTTCAAATTTATACCACCTACATATCTAGTAAAATGAAAAATTAATTAATATTATGTAGGCATGTTAAATAAATAAGAATATACAGTTGAAATTGAATTTAAGTACCTTATTTAGAGGAAACGCAATTGCTTTTATACCTTTGCTTAAGCTTTAAAGATGAAATTAAAAATATCATAAAATTATACATTTAGTTTATAATTCGAAAGTAAATAAACACCTAAGTCACTAAGAGAAAACAAGATATAATATATACTTACATATAACTCAATCCTCAATTGAAAATAATAACATTTTTTTTCAGAAAAGTTTTGCATGACTCTAGAATTTTGGGAAGTTCATGAAAGGGAACCCTGACCTCTGAACCTACGAAAATAACTAGAGAATACCTTGACATGATAACTAGAATACAGATATCCTATTATACTCATCGTAATTAGAATTAAGATGTTCTTACAATGTATTAGCCTGTGGACTACATCACTAGTTTGCGTAATTGTAAGTTGTTAACATAAATAAAATGTTAAGTTTTAGAATTGTAATTTATGTTAATTGTTAATAAGAATTATCTTTTCTATGGTCAGATCTAAATTAAAATATTACGTTCTACGTCTTATGAAATAACTGCAAGACGCTAACTGAAGAAAGATTAATTCGAAGGAAAAATTAAATAACAGGTACCTAATATAACAATTCTATAGGGACGTGAACAGTAAGTCAAACACAATGTTAAAAAATATCCACAACCATAAAAATATTCTTGCAAAATCACACATGTACTTATTTCCTATATTAGAAAAAAAAAAAATAGATTAAATCATAAAAAGTAGGCAGAGGGAACCCAATGTTAAGACACTCATTCCTCATTGTTCACAGAATTTTCTTGACATTGCACGTTGAGTGGCGTAACTCAACTCCGGGCTTTTGTCAGAAGAAATTAAAATATTAATTAACTTCCTCGAGTGGGGATCGAACCTACAACCGTCGCGTTACACTCCTACCCTTGTCCGCTGCGCCTCAAGAATATTCTAAAGGCCCTATAAATTATTGGTACTAAAAAAACCTGTCAAATTGCGCATCGCTTATTAAAACCTGACATCCATGTCCATGAACAACATCCAGTACCTACCTAAATAAAAAGTAAATATTTTGGCTGTTTTTAATGTCCCAAGATTTATTAGCGGAGATGAAAATTATTCATATCATTTATACAAAGAAAACCCTGTCGGGCACCAGGAGCGGCGATCGCAAAGAATGTCGCCGTTGTATTTATGCGGGCGCGCGCAACGGATGACAAGTGGACAGAGCCACTTCTCTACGCGGGCGCTGGACGCCGCTGGTGCGTTTTAGTTTGGGTATTATAAAAGGTTAAATATTTTTTTTAGTTTCACGCTTTATTTTGTATCTAGCAAGCAGGGTAGGCAGAGAGAGCTTATTGTTAAAACACTCTGTTCCCCTCTTTTCGCCGAACTGAATAATTTAATGATTGCATTTTTCATAAAAGTGAAATAATGGTTGTATGTGGAAAATTAAAATGTGATTTCAAAATGAAATATAGTAATTAACTTCAACAATTAAAATTTTTTTTAGATGTTTTTCTTTAGTATTTTGAATAATTCTATTAGGATTAAGTAAGTTAAATATCAATATGCAAAGTATCCATATCTAAGCGGGTTGTGTACTTAACAATTTTTAATTAGAAATTTGGAAATGTTTTATTTTTATAATATACATACAGCCACTAGCGGCGTTAGGGTAGCCTGGGCGACCGCCCAGGGGCGCCGGATAAAAAGGGCGCCGTAGACGCCCGTTTAGGGCGCAAAGATGTCTCCAAAAAAAACAAAGTCATCGTCGTCTTTGATATCTAAAAAAAAAACAAAGTCATCGTCGTCTTTGATATCTAAAAAAAAAAACAAAGTGATCTTAACAACTTTGAAAATAAAATTGTAGAAAACATAGACTTTGAATGCCTAATAAAAGAGTTCGCAGATAGAAAGGCTAGAAGAAGTGAAATTTTATTCGTTTTTGTCATTATTTTTTTTTAAATAGATGGTTATTTCGTTGTACCCATTCCCTTTTTTGTATATTATTGAAATGTAGTTAGGGGGCGCCGAAAAAATTTCGCCCAGGGCGCCGGTAGTGCTAAAACCGGCACTGCATACAGCATAATAATATATTTATTTATAATAAAACTTATGAAGTTATTAACAAATATAGCCAATAAAGTTTAAAAAAGTAAAAAAATGAAAATCTATATATGGATGGATCCGCTACTCAAAAAGAAATCTTTAAAAGTACTAAAGGAAAATCATAGTAAGTCTATAAGAATTACTTACTTATAGCAAGCTTAGGTACGGTGAATAGTTAGAAGTCTTTCAAGTCACCGTGGTGATACATGGTGCATCTTTATGTTAAACTGGCGCGCGGTGGCCCTTAATAAACAAATGATGGTGGACTTAAGGCCGAGACCAGCAATTATTTTGCTATTTCGACGCACGAGGCGGCTCCTTACTTTACATGCCTACATGCCGCGTGATAGCTTCTGGAAGTTTAAACCTATTTTATTAGGTCCATGGACAGGTAAAGTATTTTAGCCTATCTGAAGTTTAATTGTATAGAAAAATGTTAAATTTATCGATATAAGGTGTAAATTTCTAATAGCAGTTTTACGCTTTTTCCTTGTAAGAAGAGTAAGACAATTCCAGATCAAATTTTCGAGTTTGTGTGTTGAATTGAGTGGTGAAACTCATCGCCTCACCTTGTCTACTACTACTTCACGTTTTAATCACAAAATATATTTTAAAAAAAATCGGGTACCTATGATTGCATGTAAAATTTTAAAATGCACTTGAAGCTGCGAATTTTAAATAGCGTTTCTACTAGACGATGCTATAAGAATGATTTTTTGACTATGGGTTGTTCAATAATTTTATTCATCATTTTCAACATTAACATAAAATACAATCTACATCTACACAGCATTTAAATGTTATTTAAATAAATATGTTGTCGGCGAAGTTATTTCATTCGATAAAATCTTTATGCTTTAATCAATGTTTTTTCATCAGAGATAGATAATAATTACAATTCATTAAGAGTTGTAAAAAATAATTGATTGTTTGATACATTATACATACAAATTATGCAGTGATGAAAGTATGTAATAATTTCCATTGCTATTTTCTTTTGTATAAAGAGAGAAAAAATTATGTATCTAACGCGTTTTGTGAGAATTCTTCTTTAAGCATAATAGACATATTGATAATTCAGTTTAAAATTTGGAACTTTTACCCAAGTGCTAAAAAAATAATAGCACCTAAACTAAAACATCTTACACTATCTAACAACTACTGTATAAACATTTCAAAATAATAAATTACCTGCTACGTCCGTCTGACTCGTCAAAATGAACATATTTGTCAAACTTTAGATGACAGAAATGTGATAACAAAGACAGGAAATTGAAATCTGTATCATACCGAAAATCGGGCGCGGCCATCTTGGACGCTAATCGTCGCGGCCACGATTTGAATATGGAACTCTTTATTCGTAAATGGCGTTTTAGTTTTTTTATTACTAGTGTGCTACGAAGGCAATGATAGATAGATGTTATGCCGGAAATTATATTAACTGGAGTTATAGCTACTTGTTAAACGTGATAGGTAGAAGTTTTAACAAAAGCTCTATAGAAACACATAAATAAACTGTTACGTTTTTTTAATGATTACATAATCTGTTTATTGCAACATTATACAAAGCAATTTTAAAATAATCAGCTTATATATTGTTATGTTAAAATGTAAAATAATATAGAAAACACCCTTAATATAAATCCAGAATGTCAGAAATAGATAATTATCTTAATTTTGAACATATCTTTTTTCCATAGATTAGATCTGTCGAATTTTAAAAATTAGCGTATCTGTATGCGTACGTGAGATCTTTCTAACAGTAAGTTAAACAAATGTATATTCGATTTAATAATCACAAATCTCAATAAGCCTTAAACGAATAATTAATTTATTATATTTTAAATTTTATTATAAAAACCATAGAGTTTACAATCAATTGTACAGATATCTAATTATAAATTAATAATCTGTTATTGTAAAATAGACTTTAGACATTTTACTTTAGAATTAACATTAAGTTAATATTGTAAAATGAACTTAAGGGATTAGATTAGATAAAAGTACAGATGGTCCCTATAAGGCCTGTAAAATGGCCGAGGAGCTGTAAAGTGCCGTATCATTGCCATGGTGATGGTTTAAAGTAATTTACTTAGATATATATGGCTCGATTAAGTGAATTAAAAGTTATACGAAATAAATTATGGGTACCTTATTAGGATAGGAATGAAAACTGGAGAGAGAAATGGACACTCGTCATGAGATCGTGTGTTACGTTGTTTTATGTTTTATTTAGAAATTTTAATGAATCAATTTTCACTTTACATTTTACTCAAAGTTTTATTTATTTATATTTAGGAAATAAAAATGGTTTAAATTTTAATTGAATACTGTCACTGAAATTATTTATTTTTAACCAAATAGTCATTTCATATATAAAGAAAAAAATATGTTATTTTATTTTTTTAATATTAATATTTCATTAGGAGGAAGGCCACAAAGATAAACTATATTAATACAAAGTCTTTAATATAATAAAATAATTAGTATTCAAAGGAAATATGTCAAAGAAAAGTGCGGGCAGTAAATTAGATAGCTAGAATACCTCCGGCGGTATCAAGTCAGAATTAGCTGCCGTTGAACATTACCACCGCATTTGGCATGCGACCAGTTCCACTGGTGGTGAAGCAGAAGTTTAATTTATAGTAAAACTATCGATTTTCAAGAGCTTCGCCAGCTAAAGTTATTGTTATGTTATAGACCAATTATACAAAAACTTTACATAAATTGTAGCTTATGTGCTATTTTGATAATGTCGAAGTTATATTAGTGCTAATTTTTATCACGGAAATAGTATCCATCCTCACAAACTTAAGTTGCTTATTTTACAGATATCCCTTGAAAATAATACACAAACTTTTATAACAATTTGCTTGCTATTTACGGTTACACTTTTTTTTTCACTTTTTCATTTTGATGATACTGAGCTTCCATATGATATTTTATATATGCTAAATGAAAATCCTGTATTTTTTAATTCTCAAAGGAGATAATCCTCTCTAATTGCTCTATATTCTCGATATCTATGCCTAATTTTAAAGTTCTACAAACAGTTTTTTGGCTGTGAGTTGTCGCTCATTCACTGAACAACCAAAGTATAAAAGAAATAGTATCCTTATAATTTCTAATGTGTTGTACGATATATAAACAAATTTGAATTTTGTAAAAAAAATCCAAACGTATAATTTTTTTTTATAATATAAGTATTTTTTTGTTGAGTTCCGCCACTCAACACGCAAAGCCTCCAGAATTCGGCAGAAAGTGAGGAACGGAGTGTATAGGTTCCCTCTGCCTATCCTGCTGTGTGCGGGATACAGCGTGAAGCTGATTGATTTGATTTAATTTTTTGTATGTGAAACCCGCCAGTAAGTCTTAAGTAGTCGAGTTTAATTAGTGCTATCTAATTATTTACGTGGTCGCGCACGCCAGCGACCTTTAAGCGTGTGGAGTATTTATTGATTTATACTATTACTATTATTTATTGGACAAAACGTTTAAGCTTTATCCTTGCTTAAATATTTTAATGTGTTTTTGCATGTCTATTATCTTTTGCATAAATTGTAATTAGCAATATTTCTCATTTTTTAAATGACTTTTGGAAACTATTATTGTTCATTATCTGTGGCGTTCAAAATTGATATTGCTGTAAAAAAAAATGTAATGTCGATGTTTGTTTAAACGAAAGCTTTTACGATTGTAAAAGGATTTGTAAAAATGTTTAATTGTTGAAGAAAGAATAATATAGACACGCATTTTATATGCAAATTATAGCAGCAATTACCTATATGTAAATAGTCTTATAAAAGATAGTTAAAATAAACAAGTATAGAAATTTAAGGCATTTTTCTATAAATATGTTTTTTATATAAGCTCTCCCACACATACAGCAGGGTAGACAGAGGGAACCTCGTATTAAAGTTCTCAGTTCCCTATTTTTCGCCCAATTCTGGAGGCATTATGTGGAGATATTTATTCTATAAAATGAATAAAATATTTACTCTTAATTATTTTACAATCTATTTTATAAAACCTTGGTATTTTTTATCTTTAATAAAGTAAATATTTCTGCGGCTTTAATTGTAATTATTAACGATGCTTTGCTAAGTCTTTAAGCCTATATAAAATTCTTAGATTATATGGCAAATGGACAAAATGTTTAGACTAGATATATCCATACTAATCGTAAGTGTCCATTCGATCCGCTCGCCGATCTTTCAGGAAGGGTCTGCAGGGACGTAGATTCGATCTACTTCGATACTTATTTGTAATTAGCGGAACCGACTGATAGTGAAAAGAAAAAAGAAATAAACTCGCGAAATATATGTAACTACTGCGAAATGTATCGTTAAAGCTTGCTTTAAAAGTTTGAAAATAAAATGTATTATTATATATTTTTTATATGATATATTTGTATATGATATATTTTTTAATTATGTGTTTGTTTACACGAACTAACAAGATAAGTAAGTGTGACACCTGTACTTCATCTTCCCTTAACTTCCTGTAAGAAAAGGAGGTTATCAATTCGACTGTATTTTTTTAGGTTTTAACACGTTTCACGGTGTTAAATTACATTGTAGAAACGTCTTTTTTCACGATTTAAGCGTAACAAAATAAAAAAAAAGGTTTAATATATTTTTTTAAGATCAGACATCAACCCCATTCACTTCTCGCTTATATTTTAAATATTTGCATTTTGGCATATACCAATAGCACTACGATGACTTTACTTCTCACTGTTAACGTATTTCTATAATAGGTATATCTAAAATACATTTTTATCTTCGACAACAATTTCTTGTCACCCTATACAACATTTATAAGCAACGATTAAATCACGACTATTTTAAGAAAATTCCAAGAATATCGATTTATATATACCTATAATATATATTTAAAGTAAACTCTAGCTATATTCCCAATACAAACCCCACAATCCTACAGACAACGCTCGCTGCGACAGGCGTGTGCTACCGGTCGATACTAAATAAGAGTGTCACACCAGCCTTTGCGAATACCGCCAGGAACACACAATGCAACAGCGAATGGAGACTTCTGACTCTATTTTTATTTATAATTTTTTTTTTTTTTAAGGCTGTTATCGTTTTTAGGATATCATGAAGGATTATTTGTACTGTCTGTATATTTTATCTTCATTTTGTTTAAGATTTTTTTTAAATTGACTCTAAGTAAATCTCGAATTTAGTGGTTAATTTAATTTTATCAAATAAAAATAGTTTTTGAATATTTTAATAATAAATACTACTAAAACTTTCAGTTTATTGATTTATTTACTTATCGATGTTAGATGTTCAATAAATAGAATAGTAATATAAATAGAACACCAAATAGAATAATAAATAGAACACCATCAGTTGGCACCGTGTGACATAGCACCGTCCTGCGCCCGCGCACCTTTTTGTTCAATTCCGCCGTATTTCGGCTGGCTCGTCCATTTATCGCGGCTATCATCTGAGATACGGCTATCCGCAGCATCTTTATGCGCTTGTATCAGATAGCGGGAGATACTCGCAAAAGCGCACTGATTAGCCGGATAGCTATTGATAGTAGCGTTCATATTTTATAACGATATACCTGTGTCTCTTTAATGATCAAATGTACATGTGAGTTTTCTCTGCTACATCCAAATCAGTAATTTTCCGTTTACAGTTTCTTTGAAACAAGTATTAAAAACCTTAGTTACTTTTGGACCTTATAAAAACGTGTAAAAGGTTCGTTCGTAACGTTAATTTGACATTTCAATAACTTAATAATGTACAATAGAAGCATCAAAAATATTTATTTATGACGAAATCCATAAACAACAAAAAACATTCCATAATCGAAGTATGAACTTCAATTTTTTATTATATAATTATTGTAAATTAAGCAAAATGGCAGACAAACACACCACAGATAGCTAGTTAATATAATTAATTAGTAACAAACGCACGAGACGCTAAGACGAGCTCGTATCAACAGTTTAATACCTCCTCAATCTCCTGATGGGACCAATCAAAGCACAATTAATTAAGGACAATCGAGATGCTGGATTTAGATATGGCGGTCGTTTAGTAATGAGCCGGGTGTTGCTGTAATGGGAGAGGATTAATATTACTAGTTGTTGATGAATGGGAATAAAAATGATTTATGTGGAAAGATGAGGCCAGTCGTGGTGCAAGGCCACAAAGTGCGACTGTAAACGCGACTGGTTGTGGGTTCGATGCCCACTCGAGGAAATGAAATATTTATATATTTAAAATTTCCTCTCCTCTCCTCCTTTCTTTCGGCGCTGATACACAAATACCAGTAGATTTTAAAGGCCAGCAGTTTTACCAGCAGTTTTTTCGCTATAGCTTCTGATTGCTACTATAGACTTACCTGTATGTTTGTATGGTCACTGACATTTTGACAACCGTTACGTGAGAACAATAAGAAAATCGATGTTTTTTTTATATATTCTTAAAAAAAAAGAATTATTGGATTGTTTCTTTTAAGCTGTCGCTACCAATATTTGCGATTGCAAGAATTTTTATCTTATAACAAATTGTATATAATAAAGTTGTTACATGACCATGTTGGCGCATCTCTCTATAACGCCAGGAAGGATCAAGGATTTATATGTAGTTTTAATAAACATTAAATTCCAACATAGCTTATATATACGATATTAGTTTTTACGCGTACGAGTACTTCGAAAAGGCAAACATTCGATTAAGTCGTTATTTACGTTACGGTATTCGATACATATAAATAAAATTGTAAACAGTGACTTTTTTTGATATTTGCTTCGGAACCGAGTATATTGACGAAATTGTTTTTTTTTATCTGTTTCAATATGTTTTAAAGCCACTTCTAAATCTATAGCTGTTTTAAAGCTATTTTCTTTTGTATAAGAAATATTTATTTACATTTATAGATATAGGTGTAGGGTAGCAAAACCAAAGCACCAACCTTCCACTGATTTTAAAAGAATAGGATTACGATGTATTTTATTACTTAAAATTACCATTTTCCTTATGTATAATACTGTTAATTTTTTTCCACCAAATTTTCCAGGCATTGCGTGTTGAGTGATGGTCCTCAACGACGAGCTTTTGCCTTGGTACCAGAGAGAAGATATGAAAATATTAATAAATGATAATCCACATCCCCGAATGGGGATTAAACTCACACGGTGTCTTTAAATTGTTGTAAATCAAAAATAACAAAAAAACCTATAAAGCTTCTGTATCCTACATTTATATGGGTAGGGATGTATCTACACCAGAGGACCGCGTACACAGCGGTCGTCCCACAAAGCGCGACAGCCGACAGGCTACCGCACAGATATAATATAAAGATAATGTTTTATATATACATATACAAGGAAAACTATATAAAAGGGTTAGTTTCAGTAAGTAGGTATACTATTTAAAGCTTCTATATAAGGTCCGTATTTATAAATCGCTCTCAACTCTGAGATCGATCTTGAGATTGCCAGAGGCAGGTAGGCAGAGGGAATCTAGTATTAAGTTACATCAGCTAAGCCTTTTTGGAGATTAACGTGAACAAACACACAGACAAACAGACAAAAACGTTAAAAACCATAGCTTTAGGTTGTATTACATTGTTAAATGTCTCTAGCAACATTTTTGTTCATATATATCTTCTATGTAAAGACATCTATCAATTACAATTTTATTATAAGTAGATATAGATGTTTCGTATTTTTTTATTTCTCGATAAAGATGTTCTACTACGACGATTTCTATTAAAATTAGGTAATAAAATTGCATATGGATGTAATAGACTTGCCTCAGTGTAAAAAGAACAAGTTATTTTTAGTTTATAAATACAGTAAGAGGGTTAAATGTTAATGCTGCATATTATAACACTTTAACGATATACCTAAGGTGATAAAACAATTGTAGAATGTGTAACCTTTTAATTTAACAAGTTCATTTTATTCCTAGATAGCGCGATAAAAATTAAAAGAATGTGGTATTTAGTGACTACATATTCTGTTTTTATATTGCACGAAAAAATAATTATAGAAAAATGTCATTATTTATTATTTTTATTATAATCAGCAAAAAAATATATAATATTAAAAAAGCAGATTAACGCTTTTTTCTATAACAGGTTAAACAGGGTGAAACTATCGAGAGAGCAACGACAAGCTCTGTCATATTACCAGAGAGACAAAATGAAAACAATTTATTCCCCTAAATGGGAATCGAACCAACGTTGTACCGTGAAACGACGGTCTGAATATTTATAGTATTAAACTAGCGGACCCGGACGCGGCTACGCCTGCTTGAAATAAAGAATATAATTTCTATAGAAATATAATTTCAATCTAGATGAAATGCTAAAAGTGACTATCATATTTATTTTCATAAGGATGAATATCAAAATGACGCGGTAACGAACGCGGTCGCGTAGCGACAACGGTTGTTATTAACATGGCAGAATAAATTGCATGTCAAATTAGAAAGTATTTTAATTTATTAGTATATATGTGTAATATAATATTATATAGCCTATAGCACTTCTGAAGAATGCAGCTTTCATACAAAACAAAAACAAAGTAAATCGATCCAGTAGATCCAGAGATCTTAGCGTTCAAACAAACAAACAAACTCTTCCGCTATATTATATTAGTATAGATATATATACATGTGTCTAAGTATTTTTTGTGATGTCTTCTCAAAGTCCAAAGTAACTGCTACAAAATTAATTTGTTTTAAAATATAATTTAGATGATAATAAAATTTTTCTTTCACTATTGCTATGCTTATTAAATAACTAGCGGACCCGGACGCGGCTACGCCTGCTTGAACTATAAGAATATTTATTAAATATTTTATAATATATTTATTTTTATAAGGATGAATATCAAAATATAAGTTCATTTTGGGTGACGTTTTCTTAAAACAACAAAGAAACTTTGCAAACCGTTGCTTAGCAATGACGGTTGTTATTAACATGGCAGAATAAATTGCATGTCAAATTAGAAAGTATTTTAATTTATTAGTACATATGTGTAATGTAATATTATATAGCCTATAGCACTTCTGAAGAATGCAGCTTTCATACAAAACAAAAACATAGTAAATCGGACCAGTAGATCCAGAGATCTTAGCGTTCAAACAAACAAACAAACAAACAAACAAACAAACAAACTCTTCCGCTTTATTATATAAGTATAGATATAGATATAAATAACAATATCTGTAATATAATAATATTATTATTTAATGTTATATATTATTCATAGATATGCATATAGAGCTGAAGATCGAGCTCAGTGGCGTGCCATTGGAGAGGCCTATGTCCAGCAGTGGACGAGGACAGGCTGATGATGATGATGATGATTAAGATTTGTACAGATATTTTATTTATACAGAAGAAAAGACGAAATACGAAAATAGTGTTATATGTATACATATATAAATTTCATATTTTTTTTTAATACGAGATAGTTTAGTGGGTAGATGCAAAATAAATCAACTAGGCCTCATTTACTTGCGCTGATATCGCCTCTGATATCTCCGATAGCTGCCGATAATATATAAAATAATGACAAGTACAGACACAGGGGCAATTTACTAAAGGTAGTGTACAGAATAAAAAGGTTATTAATCGACGACAGAGAGTTTTTTGTCTCTGGAAATAGAAACATGACATTTGCTATAATGTAGTGTTATATAATTATTATAAGCTTCATGCTATATCCCGCGTATACCAGGTTAGACAGAGGGAATCTAGAGTTAAGAATTTTCAAGGAATTTTCGAGGAATTGGATGTATAGTGGTGGAACGCCACGTTTTGTCTTTTTTCATTTCCCCCGAATGAAAATCGAACCAACGACTGTCACGTTTACCATCACTTTATTTAATTAAACTCTCTTACGTTACGGATATTCCCTGTGTATGTACATCGTAGCATCCAGTTTAAATTAGCCTTCACTACGCAGGAATCTGCGAGCAGCCATTAACAGCGGGCTTAAAACTTTCACGCACCTACATACCTACTGATCGAACACGCATACTTAGTAAAGTGCGAAGCTTAATATGTTTTTACTTAACATTGTTATCATTTTTTATGGTTCCGTACCTCAAAAGTAAAAACAGAACCCTTATATGATCACTTTGTCAATCGTCTGTCGGTCCATCTGGACCATTTATCCCAAGATGGCGTGAAGGTATCAATTAATAAAGTAAAGTTTATCTACTTTTATAAATTGTACTTCCCGTTGATAGGTCAACAATCTTGAATTTAGTACAGAAGCCTCAGTGGGCGACTACGACTCGCACTTAACAGATTTTTCATGTTTACCTTGTTTACTTACCAGAGTCAAGTTATCTAAAATAGACTATATTACTTTATTCTATTTTCTTCGGTTTTTTTCATAATTTTATCTCTTTTTAAATATAAGTATGGTACTATCAATAATGAAATTAAGTTATACTACTCATATGACAGAGGAATTTAAAATAATAATTTATCACACGCAAAAATTCATTATTACGCAGAAAAAAAAATTAAAGAAATTATACTCAATTATCACTTCCTGTCTCTACACTAAACTTTTTTATTCTTTCAAAAACTAATCGATACGTAGATAACTTATTAATAAGAACTGAAAATAGCACATGTTTTTATAGTAACCTTTTTATTTACTTCCTTGTTTAAGCCTTTTTACCTGTTTTTGTAAAGCGCGGCGTTGAGTTCCGCCACTCATCACTGAATGCCTCCAGAATTCGGTGGAAAATGGTCTTTCTGAGAACCAAGTGTCTTAAAACTAGGTCTCCCCTGCCTACCCTGCTGTAAGTTAGACAGCGTGAAGCTGATTTATTTTTTTAAACAATTTCATTATAAAATTGTGTTATTTTAAATTATTTCTAAATTATCTACCATACTATATTTATTTATATCTCGCTGTATAGGAATCTGAGCTAGACCATTAACATCGCGGCTAAGAGCTTTGGCATACCTCGACGCGTTTGTTAGGGTATTGATAGGATATGCTATAATTGGTGCCGAATGCTCAGAGAATCTGGTCTATTAAAGAAACATTTCCTAAGGAATCCTTTGGGATAAGAAACGGTAGTCGTATGACAATTAATTGAAAAATGGTAAAGGTATGAAAATTTATTTAAGTGGGGGTCGTCGTAACGTAGCGGAAATGACTTTAGATTTTTACTTAAGGATATGAATTATTTTTATATTCCTCACGCTGGCAACAAGACAAAGCATGGCGTTAAGTTCCGCCATTCAACACGAGATTTTGATATGACGGGCTATTTTTTTGGGGTTCCGTATCTGAATATACCGTCTGTTTGTCTTGGCAGGCCATATACTAATCTCAAGATTTCATAGACAGTTCTTACAAAGTTATATTTATAGTTCATTTCATACAAAACACAAAACGAGTGCATGCACCGAAAGGGTGGTCAACTTTGAAATCGATACGGAACCCTCGATGGATGAGTCCGATTTGCGCTTATATAAAAATAAAAAAAAAAAATCAGTCTTGACATCTTGATTGTCTTAACACTAAGTTCCCTCTGCGCTTGATCGGTTTAATAATATTCAATTAACAAAGTCATAATTTAAAAAACCCCAATATGTAAAGAAAAATGTAGGTAAATTGCTATTTTAATCACAAAACACGTAAAGGAAATAAATGCTCGTCTTATAATAAGCAGAGAACGAGATTTGCCCCTAAATAAGTTTATTATTTAAATCATCGAAAATATATGACTTCTGGATTTGAAAAAACAATGAAATTTACAAAAAAACAATACTATTTCTATATTATACAATCAATACGTGTTTAAAACGGTAGTAAGTTAAAAGTGCTATAAAATATCAATGGCCAATAAAATTAAATTTTACACAGTTTCCTCTTTTTTTAAGGTGATTGTTGTATTCTTTATATTTATTTACTTATTTATTTATTCTTTATATATTTCTTGTCTTTTTTTAATTTAGAGAACGTATGTAAATTATTAAATAATATATATAAATTGTGACATAAAGGAAAAGTCGGTACTTATGTTGGTTCATCTATATCCGTATTTATATACTTCCGTGGTTAAGGGAATGTAACATTTCGAATGTGGCTTCTTATCTAAGGTTATGTTCGTTTAATTTTATTAAAATTATTAATAATTGAAAATATTATGTCTATAAAATATTATTCTCTATAGCCAACCGATTCGTGTATATTTTTTCCTTGAAATAGTAGAATGAGGCCGTCCTGGCTCAGGGGGGCAATATTTTGACTGTAACGCAACTATTGTGGGTTCAATCCCCACTTGATGATTTCAATTTTCTCTTATAGAGAGCCTCCGGCTTTTTCTGCTTTGGGCAAGGTAGACAGAGTCAATCTAGTAAGACGCTCTGTTCCCACCCACCGCTTAATGTTCGAAACATTGCATATTGAGTAGTGGAACTCAACCTTGCACTTAGTCTATCAGAGTTGGGAAACAAATAAAAGGAAAATATATTTGCGACTGGGGTTGAGCTCTCAACCTTACAGTCAGGACCTGTTCCACTGTGCCACGAGGACCTCAAGATTGGAAACACATTCCCCAAACATTAGAGACTTCACACATTTCAACCTGTCATATTAATATTCATATCGACATCGCATACTCATAAATAAATTACCTATTCTCAAAGAAACGTCGGACCACCCCTAACTCTACCTTTATTAACGCTTATCACGATCCAAAAAAATATTATCGATATATGTATATAAATGTTTTCATTTGATTTCATTCATATTCATAATTAAGAAAAATATTATAACTTTTATTAAATTTTTAAGACTGTTTATTTATACTTATTAGGAAAACGTCTAAAAATTTTAATGTAGCGTTTTTCACCTTCTAGAATAAAATGTATATTAAAAATAAATTATTAAAAACATTGTTGAATTCGATAATCATACTTAAATTGTTCTCTGTGTCTAGGAGTAGAGTTATATGAAAAACTTAAGTTAACTCTGAAAAAATAATAAAACTAAAAAAATACGAATAAATAAACTCAAAACTCTTAATTAACAAATCAAAATTAAATCTAGATATAAATTTTTTATCTGTTTCCTACTTACACGAAGTTGTAAGGCAAAAAGTAATAAACTAAAGTATGGTAATGAGGTGACGGGACGGAGACAGGATGTGACGCGGCAGATATGTGGTTTTTGACTGATTGACTTTTGTTATGGCTTAGACGTAACAAGATCTAGAAAAAAATCTCTTAAGCTTCCGGGTTAAATACACCTTTTAACAAAGTGTTATAAGTATGTTTTTTTTATATTCCCGCTGTATCCCGCACATAATAGCAGAGGGAACCTGGGAAACTAGTGTTAAGTTCAAACACCCCGTTTCCACCAAGATTTTTGCTAAATATCTAAGTTGGAATTGCTTTTTTTTTGTGTTGGACCTATTTATCGAGGAATAGGCTATATTATATGACATTAATCGTTTCGATGTGACTCCTTTTACTTGCGGTCAGAATTACTAATTTATTAGTTGTGTATGACACATGATGACATGAGATGACCCACTCTCAGTATCTTTGACACTTAAAATGTGTCGTGTGTTATGACACATGACAACTATTAGGTATTTTAAATTGAATTTGCTATTTTATATAACACTATCATTTATGTACATAAATATATTTAAATATAGTTATTTTGTGGTATTTTTTACAGTCACTCTGTGTCCCGTACACAGCAGGATAGACAGATGGAACATAGTATTAACACATTTCATTCCCCACTTTCCGCCGAATTCTGGAGGCATTGCGTGTTGAGTGGCGGAACTCAAGCGATGTCTTAACACAAGGCTCCCTCTGGCTACCCTGCTACATGCGGGGCACATATATAGATTATTATATTATATATATAGGGGGGGATATTTTATTTAATACCTCAAAACGCCTACATGTAATATAAATTAAACTAATTTATTTATTTTTATATACCTAATCAATTTTATTAAGGTATTACCAATCGCGAAGTACCAAGACCACGTCTAAAACACGTGCCTTATCAAAGATGTCCTTTTTCCCCATATTCCAAACACACCATTAACGATCCATTGTGCACTGTAATACGTTTCCAAAACATACACAAATAAAAGATTTCAAGATAAGCGCGATACGGCTAATTTGCCTTGCATTTCTGCCATACCGATTGGTTGTTTTATTTTAATTTGATTAATTTTAAAAGAATTGGTTTATAAATAAATCAATAAATTTAATAAGCCACCATGGAGCAGAGGCACAGCAACTAACTTTAAACGTAACGTAGGTTGTAGATTTGATTTCCTCTCGGGGGAATGGTGAAATAATTATTATATTGTCAATTTCAACGCGCTGGTAAATAAAAATCTCTAAATTTTACACGTTTCAGGATAATGATTTTGTAAGTGTCTACGTTTGTTAATTAAATATCTACAGTATAAACTCATATATAGAGCTTGATTTTCTATTGTTGTTTGTATTGATTTTTTATTTCAGTCGAAAATCTTATTTTTTTTTGTAATACTTTGAGATATTCATGCATAAATTGCTATTTATCTTTAAAATTACACATTCTTTAATTGTTTATTATATTTAGCTATATATGGCTTTATTCTGCCACTATTTTCTATCGAATGTTTATAATTTAATACTTGAAATAAAAAATAATTAGCTGCTATATATGTTAAGTATTGTGGGCAGTGGCTGTCCAGGGTATGCAAAGTATCGGTAATAAATGTATCGGCCGCTATCTTCAAAGGCGCATCGGTCTTTGCGCGCGCCGCGGCTGTCGCGTGCGCGTATGTAGGGGGAATGTTGTATACTTACAGACAAGCTGTTAAAGATATCTGATGCTAATTAATCTATGTAATTATTATATTAGATTTAAATATATGTAAAAAATGTACTGTAGGAGTTCGTTATTACCTTTTCTTGTAAGCACCCGCTAAAACGATAAAATGTTCTAGGCTTTACGACAGTTTTTCCTTTATTTCATACTTCTAAAAGAGATCAGCGAACAGAATTTGTATGATGTTCTGTCCCGTTGTGTTCTTAGTTTAAGACATTCCAAGTTATGCACTAATTTCTTATGCATTTCGCCAATTCGTTTTCATGAGATTTTTCTATTGTGTGTTATTTATAATTACAAAATAGTTAAATCGATAGAAAATTGTCGCTATTTTCCGCTAATGGAACTAAAATTTTACCAAACACTTATGTTGTGAGAAAAATGCTGTAAAATTTGACAATATAACTTTCGTATAGTATTGAAACTGAAAGGTAATTAGCATAGCTTCCCCTGGTTGCAGCCTTTATTATCAGTCGCTTGGATATTTATCGACCCAGTAATGCCTATTACCAGTTGGTCTGACGCTATTTCGTTCGTTTACTTTAGTTCTACTGTTTCGCCAGCCTTGCCTTGCCACTTGTCAACGAGCAAATATGTCCTCTTTTAATAGGGTATAGTGTAAGAAAATATGTCAACAGCTTTACTAGCTTGCTCTCTCTAATTTTAATTTGAAATGATAACATTGATAGGTTTCCAATTATTATAGTTACTTACTTGTTACCTTTTAATATCTACTTACTTTAGCTTCACGCTGTCAGCAGTCAAGTCAGCAGCTTCGTCAGCTTTTCGTAGGCAGAAAGAATGGAGTGCCAAACGAGGAATTGGTCTCTCTGCATACCTATGTCGCCTCGTCTACTGTCATCATTTCATCAACCTCTTCATTCATTCCGGGGTGTCCTTATTTATGTTTTTTTTTAAATTTCCATATTATTGCTTAATAATTGCTTTCTGAAGCAATTAATGCTTCAGAATTCGATTTGTATGTATGAGGAATATAAATGGCTTCAATTATTATTTTTGGATAGTTTAATCACATTCAAACTAGCCAAAAAATAATAATTGAAGCCATTTATGTTTTCTTTTTATAAGTTTCATTTTTCACATTCAAATAATCTTTTTCAAAATAAAAATCGAAAATGCTTATGATAAAATATATTTTTGATGAATCAAAATAATTTTCTATCAAAATAAACTTGTAAAATAATAATTACAATGCTTTAAAGCAATTTTCATACTTATCGCAATACATTTATACCAGTATTGAAATCATAAACAATTCAAGATATATTTATGAATGGGACGTACAATGAAACTCGGGTCTAATAAATACCTGACTAGACCTTTAGCTATTAGAGCCCTTGCAGTGTTATATACTTTGCTTACTTATTTATATTATTGTATTTAATGAACTGATGCCGCATGTAAATAAATTTATGTGAAAATCTTATTTTTTTTCGTCTCATTAAGTTACTTCCGTTCCTCACTTTCCGATGAATTTTGGAGGCTGAACGCTGTAATCCTGTTGAGTGGCGGAATTCAACGCCGCGCTTTGCTTTGATACCAGGGCGGCGAAACTAAATGATTAAATATTTAATTTCCTTGTGGGAGTCGAACCCACAACCTGTCGCGTTTACAGTCACACCCTTATAGCCCCACGTTTATATCCTTTATGTAAAGACGTTATATTTTCAAGAATGTTTTGTCTTTATGAGTACCAATTTGTATCTTTTTTGACTTAATTCAGCGTCCCGCACATAGCAGGGTAGGCAGAGGAAATCTGGGAACCTAGTGCTAAGACATACTGTTTTCCATAAGACACTTCTTCACTAATTCTTGAGGTATTGGAAATGAACATATTAAATATTTTCTTTCCCGAGTGGGAATCGAACCCACACGCGACTACATACGCCTGTGCCCATAGGCTACGACTGCTTCAATTAACGACGGTCTTTAATTATTATATTAGATAATAATAGGTTCAGGCAAGTAATAAATGTCATTCTTCTCTTATTTTTATTATGTACGTGTGTATTTAACTATAAAATCTTTGAAAACGACTTCTTTGGACATAAGATTTACTTGCATTTTTTTCTCTCTATACATTGAAAAGACCTCACAATTTTTCATTTTACGTCCTTAGTGCTATTTAAATGTAACATAAAATAAGATCCGCTTGGTAATTTATGGGGAACTCCCCTTCGCACTTTACATTTGGTTCTGTCGTAAAAATTGCTAACAACTTATACTTAACATGAATTATAATATGCATAAATAATGATATGGGTGAATTACTTTATTAGTGGAGAAATTTTCTAAAAATAAACAAAATGGCTTAACAAAATTTAGAGTTCATTTATCTAACTAGTTACGTCTACAACTTTTGTAGAATGGGAAAAACAAAGATTGCATTTGATTATTGTGTAATTTCTCTCTTTTTTATTGATTTTTGTTTACTATGGCATTGGTAAAGTGTGTTTATGCTTAGTTTACTAAAAAACTGATAGATTAGTGGACATTAGTAAAAGCTTATTAACAAAATGGTTAAACTGAATATTAAGAAAAGAAAATTTGCTTGTTCTGCTCGTATTATTTTTTATGTCATTTTACTTCTTCATCCTCCATTAAAAGGTTATTCACACTGGGCGTGAACTACCGAAATAAGGGCACTAACATTCTGCTATACAATATTACATGTATTGCAAGTCAAAACAATGTTATAACATCCCGTAAGGGTCGATACATCAATATTTGCGGCGCGCACGGGGGCGGGCAGCGGCTTGTAATTACAGGCAACACTCGCCTCGGGCCTTACAAATTTAGTAATTTTAATTTTATTTGGGTTTGCTTTGGGTTGCCAGTGTCATATTTTATTTTTGCTATTTAATGATCATTTAAATATTAATATTTAGTTACGATCAAAGTTTCATATCAACTTAATATCATTATTTTATACGCCAATACATTCAATTTATCAGATATCTTCTAAACTTACTATCGATTATTATTGAAATTTAATATATGTAACTTTTTTAAAATTATTTTTATTTAAGGGCTGTACAAATACGCATATTATCTTAACAATCTGACAACCCTATAAGTTGCAACGTCCAGTGCCTTTTTGCATGTTCTTCGCACACTTAGTAATGTTTGGCCTCATATGAGGCATGCTTTAAGAAATTATAATGATTAATGCGTTTTGTTACTATATAAGTAATAATTACGTGCAATTTAAATTATTGCCGTATTAAGAAATTTAGAATCGCCATTTGAATTGATTTTCCATTTATTTTGTTTATTGCTTTAGTACCTACAGTGTTTGTTAATTTATGCACAGTGTACCTAGTAAACGTAATATTAATAGTTTATTTTTCTATTTTTTTAAGTATCTTTGTATTTTTTTAATATATGCAAGTTTATATTAAATATTTTATGGATATAAGATAAAAAAGTCAAAAAGATATCCGGTACATTTACTATTAAAATGATAAGCTATATACTTGTATATTTTTATATTCTAAATATTGTATTTTTGTTTTAATAAAAAAAATAAGAAGAGATTGCCTTAATTGATGGCTATCTATTTATCTAACAAAACACAATGTTATGAAATCTATATGGTATTATTGTAACTGTCATTCTGTATCTTCGATAATAAAGTAGGCTAATTGATGTAATTAGCTATTGTTATAGTCATTACTTTGGAAATAACAAAAAAAAATGTCTTAAAATGTCTTAAAAAGGGGTGATATTCCTAGAATATTAATCTACTAAGAGGGAGTTGAACCCACAACCAACTCTAGACTTTATCCCATTGTGACGAGAGAAATCTTGTTAATTTTTTTTTATTTATCTTCTCTTTTCTTCATTTCTTTAAATTAAATTATATATAAAAGGTAAGGAGAAAATGAAATGCAAAGGATAAAGAATATAATTTTTATTGCTTCTTATCAATTTCTTATAAACAGGAAGAACTTAGTGTCGCAGTGCGAGTGTCTTTAACTAAAACTAATTGCGTATACTAAGGAATATTTCAACTAATATTTTCATACAAATTATATTAAAACTATGAGATATTTTCTTGAAAAAAAAAAAACTCTTACAATTTATACAGATAACGTAAAATAAAAGACCAAAAATTTTAAAAATCTATATCTACAGCCTTATTGGAAGAACTAAGATTTCGATAAAGACAATGTTCTAAAAATATACAAAAATAGTTACAAATAAATAATCTTTTACATAGGAAACGTCAACGATACCTCGTATAGGATCAGATTAAATTGGTACTTCTTACAGTACCTCGCGTAGCACCAAGTTACATACAGATAATTATTTCTAGAGCAAGAAATGCTTAAATTGATTGGTTTTTAGGCAAGAAACCATCATTGTTAGCTCTCGAGTGACATTATATATACAAATATGTAAACACTGACAAAAAGTACACAAATATATATATATTTTTAATAAATTCCACATTTATTCCTACACGTTGGACATAATTTATTATTTTGTAAATAATTAACATACATATATTTTGTAATATTAAATCACTGATCTCAAATAACTCTTTGGGCTACTTAAAGAGTTTTGTGGCTATCGTCAATTGCTGTAGCAGGTTTGCCTAACTCCAGCTAAGATGACGCTAAATTCGTCATCCGGTCGTACATCAGCACCAGGAGGAGCTGGCGTGTAAGGTCCGGCGGGTGGCGTTCCCGATATCACGGAAGCATATGGAGATGGGTACATTCTCTCTGAACAATATTCGGGGGCAGGCGTTTGCTCCGCGCAATATGGTGGACGATACTGCTGCTGTTGTTGCTGTTGCTCATATCTATATTGTTCCATTGCACCTTCGGTCCCATAATCAAGATATTTATCAAATTCCCGTGCATCTACGTCCGATTCCGGTGAACCAGTTCGTACTTCTGGCCTAGGGTTTAATATTCCTTGCTCTTCTTGAGGCTGGTTAGGTGGTTCCTCTGCAAAATAATTTCCTCCTGCGTTGTACTCCTCATACTCAGTTTTGGGCTGCTCCGGATAATGTGACACGTAAGGATCTTCCGTCTTATACATATGTTCATATTGCTCGTATGGGTTATATTGAATGTACTCTGTAGTTAGAGGACCACTGGGCGCTGATGATACTCTAGGGGCCGTAGATCCTAAAGCTTGTTGATCTTGAGAAGTTGCCACTGGTGGGAAAAATGTTCCAGTTACCACAGGCGCTTGCTCCGCTAATGTCCTCTGTGTACACATAACGTACATACCATTAGCCATTCCCATAGCTGCTACTGGTGCTGGAGAAAATGAGTTTGGAGTTCTGAATGACTTGTATGAGTAAGAGTCTGAAATAGACGAAGCATTGATTACTCTTCGCCTTTCTTCATATTGGAAATTTTCTTTTTCATTTTCAACTGGCGAAGCATCAGGCGTGGGTAGTGGAGCTTCAGCAGGGGTGCTCCTCCTGCCTTGTGGTTCTGGGGACCGCGCTGGGGATGATTCGGGTGTTTGAACGTGACCATTATACTGAGTAGATTGGAATGAGTCTGAAGCAAGCGGCGAGGTTCTATATGGAGAAAATCCAGCTCCTGGATTATGTGAAAAACGTGTATCTGGCGAATCAGTGGCGGTGGCGTAAGGCGATCCCAGTGTGCCGGATGTAGGCGGCGGAGCGCTAGAAGGTGCGGTAGGCTGGTTAGGTCTAGCCTTGTTCTGTTTTCGTCGTCGCGGCCGATACTTGTAATTGGGATGCTCTGTCATATGGATTACGCGTAGTCGCTCAGCTTCCTCGACAAAAGGCCGCCGATCCTGCGGCGTCAGGGAGCGCCATTTTTTACCTAGAAAAGGAAAAACAACGTTAATTGCAAGTTTATTGCAAGTATAAATTAATATTTTTAATCTATAGCAATAGAAGACACATTAATAATGTTGCACTAATATTTAAAATCGAGTTATAAATTGTAGCAAAATGTAGTAAGTATTATAAATATTAAATTTCTGGACAGAGAAAAAAGACACCGAGAGAATCATTATTAACATTGCTGGGTAGTGTCAAGATAACATTCCTAAACGTAATATTAATATAATTTTATGAATGCAAAATAGACAGCAGCTGTCACAAAGTCAGGTTAAATAATCGTGATAGTGTTTATCAAATAACTATAAAACACCTACTGTGAGTGTTCCATAAATAACCTTGTACTCTGTTATAGACAACAGTTTTTACTTTAATCGATTTAAAACTTTATTACTTGCATCATAGAGCTCTTTTTGTTTAACAAGTGATAGAGTAAGGTTGGCGAAGGCATTATCAGGAGCTTTTACAATCTTTAAGGATATTTATCAATGGGACGCTACTTGCTACTGGCGTAAGGTTATTTAGAGAAGAGCTTTGTCGATAAAAATTACAGTATTAATTAACATTGAAGTAAAATTATTATTTCACATATTATTTAATTAATATATATGAACCACATGAGAAAAAGATTTTTTTAGAAACTTTAGGATTATTTTGTTAAGTTTTTTGCTATATTCCGGTAAGCAGATGGTACCTAGTGTTAAGACACTTCGTTTCCTACTTTGAGGTATTGCTTGGTGAGAGCGGAACTCCGAGCCGCGTATTGCTTCTTTACCAGAGCGAGGAACTGAAAATATTAAATATTTCATTTTGCGACAGGAATCGAACTCACAACAGTGGTGTTACAAACGCAATATTGTACCTCTGCGCCCGGTCGGTCTTTAATTACTTATAAAATAATAATGAAGTATAAATTTATTTCTTCGCAATATTGAAGTATAAAAGCCTTTACTATTTTGAAATTATTTTAAGTAAATAACGTTAATAATAAAAGTAATTGACGTTTAAAATTTTAACGATTCATTGTGGATGAACAAAAAATTTTGAAGCACCCAACTTGAACCTGTTTGACTGATGTCAAATGTCAAGTTGACAAATGGGGAAGGGCTTCTCACCGGTCGGTTAGCGTTGGCGCATTATCGATGCTTGGATTGTCGATAATATTTAACATTGTTGTTTTTCTTATGCCACAGAAATTAAGATTAATTATGATAGAATATGGAAGAATTTTTATAACAATAATTTATATATATTTATATATATATATACATACGTAAATATAAATACTATAGTAATCGACAACGTTACGTACGTCACTCTAAATTCTATCCACATTTAATAAACTTGGTATGAATCTGCTTTAAAAAGATAATTAGGCCACATATTTATTTTATCAGTAAAATTTTTTGCACAGCATTAATTAGCATGCATTCTCTCTAAGATGAACGAGTAATGGATAACGTTATACCTTTAAAAAGATCCGTCGTTCTATTGAGATAAAAAATACAAGAGACGTCTTAATTTAAACATAAATAACCTTTAAATTATTTACATACAGTAAAAAAGTAAAAAAATATATGAAATATCTTTCCAAAACAGAGCAAAGTCATGTCACATAATTAGTTTTCAATCCATACATATTATATGTATATAATAAATGATCCGTCCCCGCGTACGGGACCACCAGTAGCGAGTGGAAACCTAACACCGTGTTATCTCTTATTGAGTGTCGTTGATAAAGCCTACGCGTGTGTAAAGCGAGAAATATTAATAGACTAAAGCATATTGCTTCTTAATGTTTTGTATGGGACTGAGATACTATCCTTATTTGGATATCCTTTGTTGTTAAAAGAAAGTTATGTTCTTATTTAATATATTTGGTTTAGTCAAATCAATTATAATTTATCGTGACATTGTCAGTGTCCAGTGATATTAAAAGTTGCTTACATACGATTTGTACTGTGAATTTTATTTAGAATACTTTGATAATTCAGAATTGCTGTTGTATCGTTTTTAATAAGAAATAAATGAGATACGCCTATTAAAAATTCTCAATAAATGTTCAAGATTCAAATATGTTTAATGTGTATTAAGGCATTAAATTAAAGATAAATTTATATAATTCTTAATAATCTGATTACAATTTAATTATTATTAAATATATATTATTTGTTCATTAAAGATTCTACCACCTGCGCAGTATGTTTCAAAAGTAGATAGTTGAAGTTTAACGTTAACGGCGGCCCATAGATCTTAAAGATATTGGCATTTCAATTATACCCCTCTGATTTGTTATATTGGGTCCAAGTATCCATTTCATATTAGTCCTTTATAAATAACAAGAAATTCTTTGAAAAATGAAAAAAATCAAAGCTTATCATTTCATAATAAATGACATCATTAGCTTCTTGGGTTCAAATCTTCCTTTTGGTTAAATGACACAAATCCGTCAAAGTGACGTTTCATGGGGATATTTTTTTTTTCTAATATTATTGAGTTTTTGGAAACGACCAAAATATATAAGTTATATGATTTATTTGATGCTATTTTTATCTGTGGATTGAAATCGTTTTATGTAAATTGTTGTATGAATTTTGCTACATTTACATAACTTTAATAAAAGAAATGGTATAGTGCTTTACTAGAATAGGGGCCTTTTAATATGCGCATTAACGTTAACCTCTATGATGCGATTTTCAATTCCTAATGATGGCGTTCGTCGCTCTTATCAAAGTATGTTTTCGATATAAATTGATTATAGTAACAGTCAAGCAGAATCACAGAATATCTTTCTTCACTGTAGCCCGCACATAGCAGGGTAGGCAGAGGATATCTGGGAACCTAGTGTTAAGACACCCCCACTTTCCGCCGAATTGAGATATTGTGTGTTGAGTGGGGAAACTCAACACCGAGTTTTACATAGCGAGTGGGAATCGAACCCACATCCGTCGTGTTTATATTCACACGTTAATGTTCCTATGCCACAGCGATCTCTCTCATCAATTACTATGCTTATCTATTTTCATAGAACAAGAATATATATTAACGAAATGTCCAAACGAGTTTTAATTATTTTCAACAATAACAACATAGACCAGTAGCTGACACATTAAAAGGTAGAATGGGCTAATGATAGCGTATAATGATTTCGATCAATCAAATGTGTTATGACACGCGGTGGTCAGACGCTTCATTAATAAGATTACACCATTAGTGAGTTTGAGATAACTCTTTAGTTTGTTTATTGTTATTTTTTAATGAAACTTAAATCATTAATATAAAAAAAGTAAGCTTGTTAAAAAATGCATATTATGCATATTTTATGGAATAAGAAAAGATTGTGGAAAATTTTAAATACTCGTAGGTAAATTTAATTTAAATATAATTTTATTGCTTTGTTCTATAAACCGCATGTAGCAGGGTAGGCAGAGCGAACCTAAGGTTAAGAAACTTCCTCGTTCTTTCCTCAGAATTTTCGAGACATTGCGTGTTGAGTGGCGAAACAGTCTGGCGTTGACAGTCACACGGTACGATGGCCCGAAAATAAATATAACTTCAACGCAAAATTATATAAACTGTATTATTTTCCTTTTAAATATAGTTAAAATAACGTCACAGGGTGCCGATAGATGGCAGGTCTGATTTTTTGCCGCAACGGATGTCCAGCGCACGCGCTGCATTCTAAATTCGAATTTCTGCCATTCCTTTCTATCTTTAACGGTGTATATAGCAGTCTCTTTCTCGCGACATTTTTTTGCATTTCGATTCGAAGTGTGTTTTGTTTTTTTTAAACTGCTTTTCTTGCGGTGGCACTGGCTTTGTTTTGTTCATTTTACGCTCGCAATAAACTATATCGACTCCAGTTATTAATCTATCGGTAACTTTGAATATAAACGTTCCATCCTTTTCTTTTTTTATGGTATATAACAAATATATGCTATTCTTGCTATATTTTCTTACGGTATATTAAGAAACAAATTCAATTCTGTATTAACGCCATCAATAATTTTTGTTTTATTAATCACCTGTAATTTAATGATTCAAGAGTTTATAATACTTTTAAATAACGTGGTTATCAATGCCAAGTTTAAGGTAAAACAATATTTTTTATTCTTTAGATACTAAAGTCTTGACATTTAGTATCTAATCATAAGCTAGCAAACAAAAATTGAAACAATAAAATAATCATGAATACGTATATAGCTTCTAACTATAAATATTTTACAGATGGAAGAAGAAAAAGCAAAAATTTGTTTCTTGAAATATTTTTAAACAATCTGTGCTTTAGTAGAAAGTCACGTCATAAATTACACATAAAGTTAACATGCGTTATATTACCTTTGCTTCTTATATATTTACTATTATGAGAAAATATCTATCTTGCAGTGCAGTAGTGCCAACGTAAAAGTTGCGACGAACATAAATAATTCTTTTACTTTTTTACTTGCGCATTCCGAGAAGTGGTCAGCGAAATAAAATTATTGCCGAAATCCATAAAACAGGCTTTACTCAGAGGACGCGTATTGACGGAAACCAAAGGTTTTGTTTGTGGTGTAACGCATGAGATATGTAGAGTCAGTCACTTTGCGTAATTTAATTTCATTTTTTTAAAGGAAAAATGATTTCGCATAGATGTGAGAGAAGAATAAAATGTTTCGGATCTTCGCGAGGTAGTCAAAGATAACGTAGTGTTAAGATATTGTGTTCTCCGATTTTCAATTATTTAAAAAATTGCTTATTGGGAGGTGGAAATATATATATACATGTATCCGAATACATTATAAGCAAAAATCACCCGTTAGGGAATATCATTTCCTCACATTCAATTAAGAATTTAAATTTAAATATTCTTACATAATGCTTAAATAGATTATTCTTACATAATATTTTTAGCTCATATCTCATAAACCAAATAGAATAGCAACGATTACAAAAAAAGAGCACAGACTACTAAGTATTCTTGCAACTTGCACCACCCACCACGTCCAGTACATATCTTCGACATGTAATAAACTTTTGTTGGAACATAAATTCTATGCCTCCAGCTCGTATTGTGGCCTAGCCTAAACACCGCCCTAGGTCCATACCATGGTCTGTTTTATGCCTGACTAGGGGCCAAATGGGCAGGTAAGCGTAATACACTCAAGTACGTATTGTAAGACGTTTACAAATATTTTTTGAAGTGAAAATTATTTCTTTGCGTAGTAAAAGTATCGCTATTTTTGTTGAACAACTTTCTTTATGAATTTTTATTATAAATTCGATTGTATTGTGTTATAGCTCATGAATGTTTAAGTTAACGCTTCAAAGTTGAAATTTTTTCATTTTTATAGAAACCATCACGTCTTTCTAAATTTAATATGTACTTACCTAGTTAAAAATAATTGAGATGGGGAATAATATAGAAAAAGATTACAATAATATATAACATCTTACTTAAGATAAAAAAGTGATTTTTAATATTTAAATTGTAAACAAAAATACATGTTGTTGTTTTAATAATTACTGTATATTAATAATTGATTGATATTTCTTATCAGCATGTACATTATTATAGATTAGGCCTCAAAAAAGAGTTCTAAAATAAATATTCTACATTTTGTATGCTTTTTTTCACTTATAAAATTGCTAAAATGACACAATAAGGATAGAATTTTATAGTGACGACCTTAACCGTAACATTCCACACGTATACGTGTTTCATTCAATTTCGACGTAAGTATATCTTGTATCAAGTATTCCGTACAGTAACTTATCGATATTTATTTCTCCTAATTTGACTGCATTTCTCGGTTACTGGTCGTGCCCATTAATCATACGTTTTTCCCGCTCTATCTCATTAATGTTGTATATGTTCGTCCCTGTCTGTCGCGTTAGGGGATTCTATGCGCGTACGCAGACGGCGACACGCGCGTGCCCCGACGACGTTGACTTTTTTCGATTACAAGAAAAACCATAAAATGAAGTGATTTTCAAAGGCTAGTCATTTAAGAAATAGTTTCCGTTTACGTAAATATTGATTGGCTCAGTTGGATTCCTCCTCGATTGACGCGAGGTAATGCAGCTTACAATGTTTTTTGCGGTTTGTTAAAGGCACTTAAAGTGTTCGATTCCTTAATTGATATAAATATGTGTTTCGTAATTGAAATAACTGAAACTTATGTATAGCAATGTAGTTATTTCTCTTAAAAGAAAAATAGCGAGAAAATATTATTTAATTAAAATAGTCGGTGTTTTCTTTAACTGTATGAACTTCATAGTTATATACGACGAGTTGTTTCCCACAACTGAGTAATTTTCTTAATTTAGACAAAATACTTTACATTCCATGAAGTTCAAGAAATACTCTGTTAGTGCTGCACAAGAATTTGTTAGGGATTTATTTATTTAATTTATTTTTTTGCGATAGACAGTCCATTTTTCGCATTTTCATCATGCTAAGTATCAATAACCCTTTGTAACTGCAGTAAGAGTTCTAAGGTTATCTGAGAAACTTAGGCCCGTATTTATAATATATTGCTTTCAAGTACATATGTAATTTATGAATGAAAACGGCATCTCAAGATCGATCTCAGACTTGAGAGCGGTTTATAAATATAGGCTATAGAATTTTAATTCTTGGTTGTTGTAGCTTGGTGAGAACATATGGCTTAGTGTTCAGCGCGCTGGGACGGTATCCAAGAGGCGCTACGTTAATTTTTTTATACGTTTTCTAAATTAATATCCATTCAATCAAGCGAGCGAAATCAAATGTCTTGTAGAGAATATTGATAAAAAACGGTGATATATCTAATGATTATTGGCCATATTATATTCATTTGAAATTAAGATTACACTTAGAACCAGTTGTGGTGCGGGGGCATAAGCGTGTTGCGCGATAGATTATAGGTTCGATTCCTATTCGAGGAAATTAAATAACGAATATGGAAATATTAAATTTTTGATATCGAGGCAAAGCAGCGCGTTAGCGCAGCGTTGAATTCCGCTATTCAACATGCAATACTTTCAAAATTTGGTGAAAAGTGGGGCATGGGGTCTTTACATTAGGCTCCCTTTGCCTACAAGTAGGATATAAAATGAAACTAAAAAAAACTTAGCTATCATTATTTTTAAAACTCTATCAGATTAACTTAACCTTTAATTCTAACGTCCACTAACAAATTGCCATAAACGCCATATCAAAGATATAAAGGCGCGTCCACACTCATTAGGCGGGCGGTATTCGCGGCGCGTGCGTCACGTCGCCAGCACGCGCCGGCCCGAGGCTCCATTGTGGCACGGCGACCTATACCTTTGTTGAGATATCTATGTAATTATACATTTAAACATTGATTTTTATATTTCTGATATAGATATTGGGAATTTGTGTTTGTGTAAGATGTAATCTTTAATTTTTTCTGCCTTTATAAATGTTGAAATTAATTACATTTGCTAAGTAAGAAATATGAATGTATTTGAATTGGAAATACTAAATATGATGGCCTATTAAGACAGTATTTAAAATTAATTAATTCAGTATATTGAAAGTTAATTAATTCAGTATATTGAATAAATGATCGTGTAGTTAAAGCGGGCGAAGCCGCTGGCGGTTGCTAGTACTGTATAATTCATAAAATGAGATGGCGTTGTGCTAGAATTCAAGCTAACTAACTAATTGACTAACTAAGTAACTTCCACAGTTTATTAATTGAAATCACTAACCCAAGATATCCTAAGCTACATTAAATTAAATACTTATATAATTGCATTGGTAACAAGAACCATTGGAAGGAAATTGGAGAGAGAAATGTCCTAACATTAGGTCGGGAACCTGTCCACTAAATTCGGGATATATCGCGAATCTATTTTCTTAATAGCTAAACTATAATTAATTAAATTTCTTATTAAATCTAACTTTTTTACAAACTTTTTCTAATATAAACCGTCTTACCTGACTAGTTAAGGTATCCAGGGACAGTGGGCACAGTATATATTCGCATAGCGGCACGCATACCTCGCGTTTCGATATAATAAGTTATTATCATCATGTCCATATGGCGACTGATGTTTGATATTTGTTCACCATTATGTTCTTGACAGTCATCACATATATTATATATGGTGGTATTGTATGTGTGGTCCATATATAGCTATAAATCAGTATTTAAAAAGTATTTCTGTGAAGTATTTCTTTAGAAAAAAAATAAACTAAATATACAGCTTCACGCTGTATCCCGCTCACAGCAAGGTAGGCAGAAGGAATCTAGTGTTAAGACAGATTGAAGAGTAAATTATATCAGTTTAAGAAGAAAGAAGAACTTTAGACTTGGAATTATAATTTTGACGTGATCTCGTTGAAATCTTTCGTATAGAAAAACAAAATTGTTGACACATTGATATTGCTTCCCTTTTTTAAATTATACTCTTTGCTTGCAAAATTAAAAATAACAACGAAACTAAATCACATACAGGTCTTTAATTATTACAATTCATTACGCATATATTAAACAAAAAAAAAACTTAAACCAAGCTACAAGCTGACCTTCAAATACAATATAATATATTATAATTAATTGCATTTTTTCCTCCAAATATTATTGATATACATATATTTGTATATCCATTCGTCCGTCGTGTTCCCCGAAGCGGGCGGTATAGACAAAGGCGACATTAGAATGCGACACTGCGCCCTACGCCCGTACCGGTGATAATCAATGCCCTTGAAATGCTGTTTTACTCGTAAACGAGCGGGTAAATAAATATATCGATTTGATAATTTGCAATTTATATTTGTTTATAACTTCACACTTGTCCAGATTAGCAGGAAAAGAAGAGGGAACTTAGTGTTAAGACACTCCGTTAAAGTGTCGGTAGTCAACGCCGCGTTTCGTCGCTTAGAGGGGGGGGAATGTTTTTTATTGAGGCCAGTTTTATCCAATCATGGCACAGGAAAACAAGTGACAGGTTGTGGGCCATTACTGGCATCCCAAACTAGTGTTGTTATTTAAATTTTTTAGCTTAAAATAACCAAAACATAATTTAATTAAGTGTACCTATATAAAAAGAACGTGAGATATAATGTTTTTAAAACGAAAATAGACGACGATGGGTAAATTGTGTCTAACTATAATGAAAAAGAAATTTAATAGTAAATCTTATCTGATAATTTTCAACAATGTCCCTAATTTGCAACAACAATAGTATAAATCCGATAACAGATATAAGGGCAGAGTTCAGTGCTCATATTTAATTCAATAGCTTAACGTCTTAATACGAGATGAGCTCTATCGTGAAATTTTCAGTCACGATCTTGAAGGAATAATATTATCGTTTTTATGTCTTTAAAATTTAAATGTTTTATATTTTAATATTGTATGAGATTTTATGTGTTATAGTCTCAAATTTTATAGGCATTTAAACAAGTCCTTGCACAGGGGCACAAGCGTTTGATTTCCACTTGAGGAAATTAAATATTTAATATTTTTATTTCCTCCTTGTGGTAACCACGTAAAGCGTGGCTTTAAGCTACGCCACTCAACATGCAATGTCTCCAGAATTTTGTGAATTTTATGTCTCTGCCTAATATTTGTTATATACCATGGTACTTGGTATCAGTGCCGTCAGCAGCCTTCATTAATTTATTAGTTATGATTATTTCATAAATCTAATAAGTACCTATCTAATAAAATGAACTAGTAATAATCGAATAATTAGTAAATAATAATAAGTAAATAATTCCACATTATGTTCTATATCGTCTTTAATTGTCTAAAAACAGGATACTTGTTTCATTTTTTAAATAAATAAGGTTTTCATTATATTTTACTCTTTGAAATGGAATCTAGAATAAAACATATAATCGTATAAGTTATCCGCAAAATCAACGAGACATTTAATGTGAGCTATCAAGAGTGACGTATCTACAGATGTTCCCATACTAAAACAAATGTCAGTGACCCAAAGATTCCACGTTTTCAAACAAAATTACACATTACAGGGCGATCGTTCGTCGCCCAAATGACACCCTATGACAAGCAAATGACATAATTGTCAAAATAGTCACTACGCCGACTCGCACGTGACAGATCACCGGACAGAGACGGATATATCGAGGCATTACGAGACGGAGTGAGAAGGAAGAAGGCGTGTCACTGTCAATTATAGGCGGGAAAACAGAATTAGAGACTACGAGCGCCTTCAAATTTGGAGCCGATTTGTTCTAAAATCGATAAACCGATCAATTTTGTGGTCTCCAATATTGATTGCGTGTGGTCGATTTTCTAAAAATTGAATACCAACATTCAAATTATATACTATTTCCTTGATTAGTACCTATAAATGTATGAATGAATTCATTGATGCAAAATATGTTGCAATATTTTTTAATAAAGACCATTCTTTTGGACGTTATTATTAAGTGTTCGGTTCACGATTTTATGAGCATATTTTATGTTTATAAGAAAAAATCGGTAATATATTTGCGTGGCGGCCGGCCCTTTCGACGCCTGTCGTGCATAAAGTCCGTGATCATTCTTCCTAATTATATACGTTGGGGACCGACTCTTTGACGCGATGTGGGTGTTCGAAATATGAAATTACGTTCAAGCGCGAAAGTGTGATTTTTTTAATTTTAAATTGTTGTGATCAGAGCTATTATGCCATATTTATAAAGGAGTTTTCAAGAGGTTTTCTTTTTTAAAATTGAAAGTTATTTATTGCGTTAACTGGACAATATTTATGGCAGGTACAAATGCAGCGTTAAGCAGATGTCACACGTTTTTGGTCGGGTCGTGAAAGCAGCGTAATTTTATTTATCGTTTTTTGATTAGCCCATTTATACACGGTAAATTCTTTGATTATCAATAAATATTTCTGAGATGAGGAGCCGTAATTACTTGGAAGAAGGATATGTAATTTTAGTATAAGTTTTTATATGTAACGTGTTTTTAATTTTTTTAATAGGTACCATATAAATAATCTGAAATATAAATTTGGTAGATGTACCGAAAAGAAATAGTAGTTTGAATGGAAATAAGATAATACTGACTTATGTTGGCAACATAATTAATTCAATGGAGAACAATTAAAAACTATTATGGCATTAATAAAAAACACGTGACACGGAAGCGATCTGCGATTGTAGAAAAAAAAATCAATTACTGTGGAAAGATTAATAGTTTCTGCTTTCGTCATAAATATGGAGGCAGAGTATGGGAAATGTCGGGTCAACTTTCTTTTTCCATTATTTTATATGAGTGTTGCCATCTTTTATGTATGACTTTGCTAATTAATGATAAATATTTTAATTTGCCAACTATTTTATTTCAATCTAATTTAATAAGCTTTTTTTGTAATGGAATTTTAGTAACATTTTTGTCTTGGCATTTTAGTTGTTCATACAAGAGATTTTAGATTTTTTCTTTTAGGATGTCTTAAAAGACATAAAATTATATAAAATAGTCATTAGCAAAAATTTTACGTTTAATTAATGACTTCTTGAAAATCTTAGTTGTTGTGTTATACAAATATTTTGCTTATTTATAAATATTACAAATAACTAATGAAACAAACATGAATAATTGATAAATAATATAAACATATAAAATTCAAATTTAATCAAAACAACAGGATACACGATCGAATAGTTAATTGTATCGATTAAAATATCAGTGGAGCATTAAATGGGTAGGTACCGAAAATCCAAGTAATTTCCTGTCGAATAAAAAAGCATAAAAGCGAACTTCTTCATAGTATAACATTTCTTTGGGGTCATAGCACCTAACAGGAAGCAGCGACACGGGTCGCCGCGCGCGCCTCTTAAAAATACTTTTCTAGCTATACGAGTACGACTGTATGTATGTACTGCGTCATTCGTAATGTATTCAGATATCAAACTGGTACAACTATTGTTATTTCAATAATTGCCAGCTTCGGTTGTGGCGTGAAAGTATTTATATCTTTGATAACGATTTTTTATATGTAGATTGGATTAGATTATCATGTTGTTTTTTCTGCTTTAACACGTTTGGAATGGGCGAAGATCGTAGGCTAAACATCTTTAAATTTAATATTCTTTACAAAAATAATAAAATTGCAAATTATTTTTTATTATAAAATATTTTTTTTTCTACGTCTACATATTTATTTAGAAAGCTAAAGGGAAAATGTTTAAGAAATTTGAAATAACATCGGCATCATTTTCATCTACGAATATGCAACTTCAGTACTCCAATATATTACCAACTTGATGAGTAGAAATTTTATGGTTTCCTTATTTATATAAATCCAATACAAAAATGTAATTATACTACTTTAATTTCTGTACCTATGAAACAGATGAAATCTAACAATTTCTTTTGAACTAATTCTTAATTCCAAAGCAAATATCGATGACAATTAATTAATACCACTACAAATCTCATATAAAAATGTACATAAATTAACGGTATAGCAAAGTTCTCACATGCCTCGCCATATTAGATGTGCACGGGTCGGGGAACACGGAAGCGTCGCGGGTCACGGCTTCAACTTCTAGGGTCATACTTCAGGCGGTAGTTTTAATTTTATAATGGTTTAAGTTTAGGTATGGTTAAATTGGGTCGCCGGTTGAATTCCTATATTATGTTGCTAGTAATATGCAATTGAATATGTATATATTTTTTAAAAAAATATATGATTCTCTTAATTTCATTAAATACATATTTATTGTATTAATAATAAATAATGAAAACTTTAACTATTAACATAATAAAAAATCCTTTAAATTTTCACATATTTGTCAACCAGAAATTATTTTTATCTTTTAAGAATCTATATCTTAAATTTCACTTTAAAAAAAAAAAAGAAACTGTGCATAACTTTGCGGTCAAAGATCACTGACCTTGACTAATTAATGCTAAATAAAAAAAAGGTAATATGAAACTCAATCACGTTACAGTTACGGTCATGGGAACTGCCTCCATGCATATTGCACTCTACTAAATTATGATTTTATTGCTATAATTATTGTGTTATAGGAAAGCACAGCTGAGAAGGTAAATCATTGCTTTTTTATGAAAAATTGAGTAATTTTTTATTATTAAATTGATGGTTTTAAAAAAATATAAAAGAATTGACATTTTTATTGTAATATGGATTGATTTAAAAAAGTTTACAACACAAATTCTTGAGATTATCCAAATTCAATTTGTATTTATATTCCAGTAGGTAAAAATTAAGTGCACACATTTGTGTTGTGTTTGTATAATAAAAGGCTGTCTTCGCGAAGGAGCAAGCTGTAAACGCGAACAATTGTTGTGGGTTCGATTTCCAATGGGGGAAGGAAATATTAAATATTTTAATTTATCACTCTGGTGGCCTACTAAGCACGCAATGCCTCAAGAATTCGGCAGAAAATGGATACCTGCAGTGTTTTAATAGAGAACGAATTGTATTAACAATAGGTTCCCAGGTTCACTCTGCAGGATATAGCGTAAAGCTGAAAGAATTTCCAATTTATTTTTCTCTATTTTGTTAAAAAAATAGCATTGTCAAATTATTCGGTAGGTACTCAAACGTTTTGTCAAATACGTATAGAAATATCAATATAGTTTGATGAGAATTTATGGCTTAGTGGTCGGAACATTTAGACGTTTTGCAAGTCCAGTTACGTTCAAATGTCGATATGTTATCTAAAAATATTTCAATTAATATTAATATTAATTTTAATTAATATTTCAATTGTAGGTACTTTATAGCGCTTTAAAAATCTTATAAAACTTATGCCAATTATTTTATGCACCATTTTTTTGAACAAAATACCTCCTATTATATACTTATCCCCCCTCTACATTACCAAAAAAAATATTAAAATAATATAATTCCTACATAATTAATGGCATACTAAAACTAAGAAAAACATTTTACATATGCGCACAACTGTAGATTAACAACGTATCTAATTGGTTGCAATATGTTTTTTTGATTAACGAGAGCGGTGCTCTATTGTGCGCTATTAAATTAAAAACCTAACACTTAATAAAAACAGCCATTTACATGCTCGTAGTTGTGGCCAGTTAATTGCTATGTATCATATGTACCAGTCTTCTAACATTTAACACCACCCAAGCGGTTAATTTAATATCCTCTCCGAAAACTATCAAAATGTAACTCTATCTCATATAGTTAGAGCACATTTTCCTTTAATTATTCGGTGCGTTATGGATATCTATTAATGAATTCAGTAATTAAGATTGTACATAAGAAATTAAAACATATTTTTATAGCTATAAGGTTTAATTTCAAATGGAATGGCGATTTAATGAAATTATGGAAATCAATGGGCGGTTCCATTAACTAGTTGAAATTTGAAAAGACAGATTTTAACACCAAATCTTGTATATTGTGAGCTAAAATGGTTCTTATTGCTGTGAACTATGGCCTATTTTTCCATCTTCTCTTGTGTATGTAGAAGAGAGTATAGTCATAGTTTTGATGTTATCATAAAACTATTTGTTGTGTCAATACAATGTTTTTGTTGGCGATAGATATCATAATATTTAATTAAACGTTTTGTAAACTTCATTCGTATCTAATTTATACATGTGTTGATTTTAAATATTGATATTTTTTTTACTTATCATTATAATTAATAAATATAAACATAGCATGTAATCTAAAAAAGTAACAAGTAATTATTTTCTTTGTTTTTCATAGTAACATGAACGACTCTACATTCTCTTCCTTCTGTTCTTCCTCTTTTATTTGCTTAAAAAAGACAACTACAGCGAAAAATATTGTATATTTGTATGTAGGTTTATTATTATTAACGTAATAGTAAGAGTTTGATACCGCACTAGAATCGAGTCTCTCACATTCCAGGGATTCTGGTAGAGATCTCTCTTACATATCTGTAGGAGAGATCTCTTCCAGTTATCCGTTGAACACATTTTTCTGTTGTTATAAGTTTTCTAGGTACACAATAACACTAGGCACCTAGTTTCCTCTGTCTACCATGCTATGTTTAGGATATAGCGAGAACTTGAAATATAATGGCCCAGTATAGCGTAGTCAATGAAGCACCCTCATAATAATTGACTGACTAAATATTAATATAACTATGACATTAGAATTACAAAATTTTCTTTTTTAAATTTCACAAAATAAAATAAAAAAAGAAATACAATTTGAAAACATGTAATATTATAATTTAATTATAAAATTAACCTGAAAATATGAAACGGGACAATCTAATTAAAGCTTAGATAGCGATCATACGATTATTAATAAGCACTACGCTAATTTGGAGGCGACACAGATAATTATTCGAGAAAGTTGGTACAATGGTGGGAACCTCACACGGTGAAGCTACAACTGGATCATAGCGAAAAACGGGTGAAAATACATGATGAGCAGCGATGAAAGGAGCTTTATGGTTTTCTTATGGTTTTTTTACAGCTTTTACCGTATATGACGTTGTGCAGGCGGGGTATTTCTAATTGGTATTGCTTGTAAATATAAAATTAATACATGCTAATGTTTATACTGTACAAAATGGTTTTTTTTTTCAATATTTATATTCATTAAAGAAGGAGGTGAGGAACGTGTTTTGGTCTGCAAATTAGGATAATAGGTGTTTGACAGATTAGGATAACATTTATTTAACTAAACTAAAACCAAGCATATGTCAATGTGATATTTTATTAATTTTTTAGTAACTAAGAAAAAGTTTAATTTCGAAAAGTTCAATTTGCTTAAATTAAATAGCAATTTATTTAAAAAATATATAAATATAATTAAAAACAAAGATTTAAAAAGCGTTAAGAAGTAACATTAATAACATTTAACATTCATAAACAATCGACCTGAGGTATTAAAATTCGAGCGGAAATCTAACATATGAGAGCAAATTACTCTGCACCCCTCTTCTTATAATATTATTGGCAAAAATCAACTATATGAAAAGTGATTTAAAGTTTATTTTTCAATAGCAATCGACTTTAACCATCGTTCTTGTGGATAAAGAAATAAAGTCTTATTTAAAAGAAACTTTCTGAACTGCAATGTTGCGGGTGGATACTTAACTAGAGCAAAGGTGAAAGAACAGAAATTGCGCTTGGTTAGTTTTATAAATGCTTTACGAAATAAAAACCATTTTAAAACTAAAAAAAATGTATATATTATAGAAATTGCTTCATAGTTTCTAATGATAGTCTTAACACTCTGGCTTAAAATTTTATAGGACAGGAGGAAATTGTGTTAATGGATATCCGTATTTTTTTTTCATTATTTTATATTTATTCTATTAGATTCATTTCAAAGTATCTAAAACTAGTATTTTAATCATTTTCCATCAAACTCGGTAAAATTTTTTGCTGCTTGACATATGAATTAAGTGTTTCTTAGTAAAAAAATCATTCACTTTATTTATAAAATTAAAAAGTATTAGAACATATGGTTGATTATTATTGTGATAGGAAAATAAAATTAAAATGATCTGTGTAACCTCGTAATTTCGGGCTCTAACTCGAAATTCAGAGATAAAATTTAGAAATTTCATAGCTAAACAAACTCAAACTTTTTACAGTCATTACAAGCTGTGTGCTGATTTCTTATATTTTTAAAGAAACTTAGAGAAAGTCTAAAATTCTTTATATTTTGAGTATTGATATACCTAATATAGAAGCCGTCGTGGCGCAGCGGCACAAGGGTGTGACTGTAACGCAACGGTTGTGGGTTCGATCCCCACTCGAGGAAGTGAAATATTAATATACATTTATATTTCCATTTCTTTGCTCTAGTATCGAGGCAAGGCGCGCCGTTGAGTTCTGTTAACACGCAATGCCTCCAGAATTCTGCAGAAAGTGGAGAACGGAGTATCTTAACACTAGGTTCCCTCTGCCTACCCCGCTTTGTGCGGGATACAGCGTGAAGCGGATTTATATTAATATGATATAATATGATGAACCGAGTGTATTGACTGCTTACGTCGATTGAATTCTAATGTACAAGTGAAAGGCCGATTTTGCAACATCTACGTGATGTGCAAAAATTTCAAATCATAAATATATAGGTTTGTACCGTTTTATACTATAAAGTAACGGTAGTCATAAATATATTTTAGTATTCTGTGGTTCAATCAAATTTTGGCAGGATGTCTATGAATGGGCTTTTGTCTCATAATGTAAATTTTTTAATCGTATGAAATAAATTAACTTTTAGATCACAATAACTTCACTATGAAAAGTGTTAACATGTGCCAGTCACGTGACTTTTTCACATCATCATCATCATGCTGGATTACATGTTGAGTGGCTGAACTCCTGAACCACATTTGCCTTGTGACTTGAGAGAATCGAATCCGCAAGCGTTTACAGTTACACACTTGAGCCCCTACGCCACCAGTATGACTGACCTCAATGCTAATCCATAAGTATTTACCCATATAAGCGTGAAAACTCCTCCGTTACTGACTGACAAAAGCTTGAACTACGTGGCGTTGAACGCTGAAATTTGGTTCTTTCAGATGTAGGGAGAGAAAAGGGATTTTACGATTTATAATTTAATTCTAATCTCAAGAATTACTAACAGCTGAAATTTTTCATTTATCATTTTATACACACACGGTGTAATTTTAAACTAATTTATTTTATCTTGATTGTATAAATTTTCATATAACCATTGGGAAACAAAAAATCGTAACTTGTCGTTTTGCGTAACCTAAGGTTTCTTTATATTTATTTTCTCATTTCAGCAATATTTCGTATTAGGTAACCAGTCAAGGTTTAAATGGTGCAAGCTCTGTGATTAATTACTAGGTGGTTCTACAGGATGATACTTGCAATGTTCTTTTTTGTGTAGAAGTGTTTTATAAATTAAATAATTTAAATATTTCAATTTATGAAAATAAACTTTTATTTAAATAGTACTTAAATTTAATTTACAAATTAAAAATCAACTTTATGTAGGTATTAGGTTTCGAACTTATTATATTATTTTAGCGTCACTCATATAGAAGAATGGGCAGAGGGAACCTACTATTCAAACATTTCATTTCGCACTTTCCGCCTAATTTCTAAAACATTAACTTAACTCGAGATTTGATCCCAGAACGCTACACGCATATTGACATTTTACCACTGCGCCATAATCACGTTAAAATTACAACATTAACTTAATTAAAAATAACGACAACACTTGCACTGCCATTTTAATTTAATTACATTCATATATAAAATACTATGTTTCTAGAAAATTAAATTTAAAAAAAAAAGGTTACGGTCGCACGTTCAACTTTGATAAAAACATTAATTTTATATAATAATAAATTAAGTGAAATCTAACGGGCTCTACAAAAAAAAAACGTAAAACTCAAGCTTGTATATTTAAAATATAAAATAAAAATTGTTACTTAAAAGACCAGCCCATATACAATACGGTTGCAACCAAGCCGTGCGAAAATCAGATAAATTTTATGTATTCGTATGTATAAGAATATTTTTTCCCATACAAACGGGCTATATGGGCCGTTAATAGTGGACCTTTCTAAATTCTAGAGGTCGCAGCAATTAGATGAGATTTGTGTTAATTAGCGTTAGATACTTGTGATTAATTATTTAATACTTTATTTTGACGAAATAAGTTTGAAACGAAAGGATATCGTTTTAGTTATTTTAGTTATGGATAAACCAAAAAATGGATAATGTAATAAAATTCATATTTTTTTTTATAATTTAAAAAAATTAAAGGATCCATATCCTTTGATAATTAGAAATATTGTAAAGACAGAGATTGTATAGGTTTGCGAAATTCAATAACAATCTGTCTACCCTTCTATATCTGGTAAGACAATGGAGGCAAAAAAATACAGATATTTCAGGCGAGTAGGTCACAAGCATTACAGTTATATGACAAAACTTTAAACCAAAAAAATAGACATAAATAAGAAATAGTGTTAAATTGTTAAATTAACAGCATGTCTTAGTATAAATTTCCTTAAGATTAAATAAAAAATCATATACAAATCTATATATATAAAATCGAAAGGTCACTCACTCATCACGAAATCTCAGAAACTACAAGTGCTAGGAATCTCAAATTTTGCATAGGAGTTACTTATAGGACGTAGGTGCTGGCTAAGACGGGAATTTGCAATATTCGATTTCTAAGGGGTTGTCTTTGGGGTCGAAAGTTTGTATGAAACTTCGTTACTACAAATGCTAGGAGTCTCAAATTTTGTATAGACGTCACTAGGACGTAGTCATGGGGACAGAAATTAATAATAACATAGTTCACGCGGTTGAGACGGGCCGCTAGTATAAATATAAAAATAACATTAAAGTCCTTGCCATATTCAACAATTTCCTAACAAATAATTATTTTCTATACAAAAACCGTCTAATTATTGTACGAGTATATAACGTCCAACAAAGGCAAAGAAATAACAATCCGGCAACACACGGTGCAACTGCGCAATCTGCATTGTGCATAGCACCGCAATAGCATGGGAAAACGCTTCTTGCCCGAAACATTGTCATGTACGAACATTTGTTTAGATTAGACCGCGATTAGGTTACGAAATAGTATTGTGGGACCGCGGGTTCCCTATCAAAGGGTACTATTGGGTAAAAATATTGTATAGCCAGCGGGTCAAGGCGTATGGTACAGACCATACACATTCTACGGTCTACGGATTCTGTTGGAAGCTGAGGTTCTTTAACAAAATTATAAGAAGGATACGGCGAGAACCAGTCGGCAAGTTAGCTCGTTACTCGGTTTTTCCTCACTTAGAGACATGAAGATATAGATAAATGTCGAATTTATTGAACTCAACCCACGTACATATATTATAACAAACGATATTAAAAAATATTTGAATATTTTTCCAAATTAGAATCTAAGCACAACACCAATGCAAGTCTCAACAGCGATATTTAATTTAAATTAAGAGTTAAGACACTCCGTTCCCCATGCATTACCCAATTATTGACACTGCCTATTACCAGAGCAAGGAAATCAAAAAAAAATTCCAAGTTGGAATTGAACTGAGAACTATCGTGGTCACAGTCAGTCTGCACTGCTGCATCATCAGGTCCTCAATTCCTCAAATAATATTTATTATACAAAAAAATCCTCATTTACAGCAAGTACCACGCTGAGTGATACACTGACCGCCACTGAAAGGGTCATTTTAATGAATAAAACCAACATTCCGTAATGGGGCCAGTGCAAGTGTGTCTCGTAATTGGGAAATATATTAACATAGGTGATAGGTGACAGCCCGGCCTGGTTATGTATATTTGTTTTTATATCACAAATAAATCGTGATAATCTAAAAACTTTGTTAGATAGAATATTACGTATATTGCTCTGGTATACGAATGGCGGCGTTGAGTTCAGCCACTAAATACGCAAAGATATGATTTCTCTAAAATTCGAGGGAAAGTCAAGAAACGAAGTTTTTTACCATGCCTACCCTGCTATGACTGGAAAAGCGTGAAAATACTTAAATATGCACATGGGTTATTCTTACACAAACTTCTTTTATTTTTTTATTTAGATTTTATTTAGGTTTAGAAGTTGCAATATGGAATAATAATTTGGCGGTAATATAGGGAAATGACAAATAACAAATCTCTAGCTAACCAATCTGCAAACGGAGTTGTTTAAACAACCTCAAATGTTTCTGAATAATTAGTTTGGACTAAAAGTAAAGTGCCTTTTTATATATGTTAATATTTAAAAAGTTTTTTTAACATATTTAACTGACCTGATAAAACTGGAATGCTTAATTGTAAACATTGTACTGTTTAATTAAGTAAGCTATTATTTTTTTTAAACCTTCGTGTGGGGTGGGGATTGTTATAACATGACTGCCAGGTAGTTATGGGTTCGATAGTTAACACGAAATTTATTTTTCTATTTTAAACAGAAAGAAACAAACCAATAATAATTAGGTATTAGCCACCAATGGCTTGGACCCTTGTCCCGCCCTCGGAAGAGTGGTTTTTTTTATATTTTTAAATGTATCTTTTTTATAATAATTTATATTTAAAAATGTAAAAGTGATTCACTAATTTAATAAAAGTATATTCTGTATTAGGTATAATTAGTAGTCAAGAAAAATATATATCCAAATATAATTTTCTATAATGATAACCTTACTTTTGCAAAACCAAAAACTGGAGTTTAGTAGGAAATTGTTCCCACAAATTTCAATCAATTTCATATGAAATGCAATGTGTGTGTGATATATAAAGCCACTCAAAGGGTATTTATAAGCAATTATCGCCATAATTAAAGTGTTATTTAAACAATTTATTGTAGTTTTTACTAAAACACTTAATTATAACAACATAATCGATATTTCAAGCAATTTGGTCCGTCCTTAAACGCGTGCACTCCTGCATACAAAATGAACGCATGACTAAAATATTGAGGCTGAGAAAAACAAAGCTTCAATTCGATGGGATGATACGAGAATTAAAGATTTCATTGTTCCCATTACTATATTATTGGAGATACTTGTATATACTGATCTTACTTTTACGTGTAGAAGCTATAATATTTAGTTAGATTAATTTAAGTACACTGTATCCCGGCAGGGTAGGCAGAGGGAACTTAGTGTTAAGACACTCCGAAGTGAAGAAAGTGGGGACTTTCTGCCGAATTCTGGAGGCTTTGCGTTTTGAGTGGCAGAACTCAGTGACAGAATGTCGCGCTTTGCCTGGACATCATAGCGAAGAAATGGAAATATAAATTTAAACATATATTTAATTTTCTCGAATGGGGATCAAACCCACAACCAGTTGGTTTTACAGTCACTGGTTTGCCCCAAATTCTTTTAATTCCTATGTAAAATAGCAAATATTCAAATCGTATATGTATATCTATACAAAAATATTAAAATTACAACCGACTGAGTACTAACAGCTAGTAGCTATCCACGCTTAGTAAATCACATCCATATAAGAATAAAAGCTCAAAAGCTCGGTTTCCATAAGTTTTTGCTGTATCCTCGACGCCGCCCGCGCGGCATACTAAACGACCACCTGACGCAACTTCCGTCCGCTGAGAGCTTCGAGTTTGTACGTTTTTGAAGCAAAATGAATTATATTTACTCTGTTTATATATTTGTTACGTTATAGGTGTTGCCATATTCTCGCATATAAGACTTAATTGAGATTAAATGAGAGATTTAATTTCAATTACTTAATTGATTAACGTAATTATTGGCGATATTTTACGGTGCTATCAAAACGTCTCAATTAGAGTCAAAAAAATAGTTTTCTTTTACAAAATTTTACTCTTGTTTAGCTTATAGGTATCTTGTATTGTATCTTGTACTCATCGCTCTAATAGTATCTATTAATTGGAAATCATAATTTTCAATTAGATTTTCCTTTTGCTTGCTGCTTTTCAGTAATTAGTTTCCTAATTTCATACAGTATAACACATTTAACTATTTTTTGCTTCAGTCGGTCTGTACCAATAAAAATCATATATAATATAAATAAATATAATACTGTCCTATAATAACATAGTTGTAAATACAACGCAATCCAAGCCAGGTTATTCCAAGCTCCATTCAGCAATTAGCTATGTAAAGTACTAACTTAGAATGTTATTACTCTAAACACCGTTAATGTCATATCTACGATTTACAACTTTAATTAAAGCTAACTTAATGCAAAATACACCTTATCCCTTCGTAATACGAGGTATAATATGTGAATTATGCATATGATGATTTTCTATACGCATTCATTGTACGGCGTGGTGAAAACGTATGATATTCCCACGAAAAAAGGAAAACTTACGGTACTTGTATGTATTTCGAAATGTCTCGCAACGAGCGTTATTGCAGTGGAAGGTCACTGTTGGGTATTTATTATATTTAACAATGGAAAGCTATTTTTTTATTATTTTAATACGTCACTTGCATTTTGCAGTAAGCGGAGAGAACTAAGTGAGATATCACTGAATCTCTCAGTTTCTATGTATGTTAGAAGATATTGAATCATCAGCTTAACACCATGTTTGGGCTTGCCCAATGTGGTTACGAAAACATTTCAAATCCATGTAAATGTAATTGAAACTAGTTTCAGTGAGCTTCCGAGCCAAAATGGCGTCAATAGTAGTAGATATTAAATAAATTTATATTATTGAAATTATAAATTAATTAAAAAGTGGAAAATAAATTTGACTGTATTTTTTTTAGATAAGCAAATTTAACAGATGTGTGAAATTAAATATCATTTTATGTTTAAAAGAATATATCATTAATATTTTTTTACTATAGTTTATGTAATAAATTATATATAATAAAGTATAATTATTAATAATTATACGTTCAAGACTTATTTTTATACTATATTATGAATATTAGCTTTGCCACTGCTACAAAACTACACGTTTTTGCTTTAGAAAATCTAGACCGAACTTTAAAACCTGTATTCTTCATTAATATAACAAACACGTGCCGGATCGTTTTTGACGTCTTTATCTGCGGAAGAATATCAACTTAAAGTTTTTATAATATCTTTAATAAAATCTGAAATTATAATTCACAGCACTAAGAACTCGAATGCGAGATGCGACGCCGCGCCCTGTTGGATACTGTAGTTTATTTTGTTTTTACTTTTACCTTAATGTCTGTAGTAAAATCGAAACTTGCAATTCCTAAGTAGGGGCAATTATTTAAATAATATTTAGGAAATGAACGCCATTGTCGTAATAATTGTGTTTTTAACTAAATTATATGGATGAAATATTAATTTGAATACAGAGCTACGTGTAAGATATGCTCGCCTAGTGATATGACACTCTATTCTCACAAACACTACCGTTCTTCACTTTCAGCCAAATTCTTGAGGCATTGGACTGAAAGTGGAGACCGGATGGTGTAGGATAGTGGAAACTTAATGAGAATGGAGTGTTACATTACTAGGTTTCAGGTCCCCTCTGCCTCTTTGCTACGTGCGGAATATAGCGAGAAGCTAAAATAGATTTCAAGTTAGCTCCAAGCAACCATGGACCATTTAGTATTTAAATAACAAGTCTAGAAAACAATTATAATATGTATTTATCTGAAACTTAGTAAAGAAATAAGGAAAAACTCGAACACGCCAAGTTTTTGCGTTCCATGGCTACGTAATTAGCTGTGTGACGGCGGCATATAAAAACTGTCGAGAAAAATCTTTAGGTATATATGTAGGTGTATATATTATATACTTAATTATTATGTATTCGTAATGTGGCGTTTTTAGAAGATTTTTTGGTTAAATCAAGTGTAAAGTCGATTTCTATTATTCAATAATATATATTTCAATAAAAATACCTTTTGATTTTCGATGGTTTCCTTTCTATATTTTACGTTAAACGATGTCAATATAATTTAAACTGACAATAATGACGAGTGGACATAATCATTAAATAAGACGGATTTGGTAACGAGTGAAAAAGCTTTTTAACAAAGACAATATCAAGTTTTTTAAATTTAAAATCTAATAACTCAACAGATGGTCTGTACCAGCTTTTCCATATCATTATTATTATTTTTACATTTTAAACATATTTATATAGTCAAAACCTAATAGTTAAATGATGCCTAAACGATTTTTTTATTTTGTTTTTTGTATACGGTATTGGTAAATTTGTGTAACCTATAATTAAGCAAATAATGACAAATTAAATCGTTTTTTAGCTAAGCTACGCAATTTGTATACTAATTAAGTTTTAATTATTTTAGATTTAAAACAAATTGACGTCATGTTTATGTTATATACGAGTACTTACAATGCCGTAATCGATTTTAATTATGTAACTAGTTAATTAAAATAGATGAGAAATGTAAACAAAATGACGACTGAATTAATTAGTAATTTTCCATTATATGTTGAATATTTAAAAAAAATAATTAAGTATTGCCATAACATGACTTATATCTTTTTAAGGAAATTATTTTTATGATTTTATGTAACATAAATATAAACATAATTGTCTCTCATTGCAATATTTAGTTAAGTAGTCTAATTTCGTCCTGTGTACCGATGTCAAGAAATGACTTTGTTTTTACTTAAATATATTGTTTTTAAAAGAACCTGAATCCACAAGTTATATCCTGCTAGATTTGACTATAAGTTTTAAATAATAAATCAGCTGCACGTTATATCCTGCACATAGCAGTGCAACAGGCAGATTAAATCTAGTGTTAAGACACTCCGTTTCTCATTTCCAGCCGAATTCTGATTGCGTGAACTCCAACTCCGCTCTTTGCCTCGATACCAGAGCGAAGAAATGAAAATATAAATTTAAATAAATATTTCATTTCTCCGAATGGGAATCGAACCCACAATCTATCGCGTTTACACACATACAGTCACAATTTGCACCCCTACGCCACGACTGGCCTAAGCTGAAATTAGAAATAGCAAATTTAGAATATAACCAAAAGATTGCACAATATATTCTACATTGGCAATATGTACCAGCACCAGTACCAGTGTAGAACATCTCGAGATGCGCTCGCGCAACCGAATCGACCGGATCTTGCCTCAACCTCATTAAAGATTCTAGGTCGTTGCAATCGTTAATTAGCTGAGATAAGTGCGGTATTAATTGTGTACGCCATTGGAGTTGTTATCGCGCCATCTATCGTTTCGTTTTCGCTTCAATTATTTTTATTTTTCGGTTAGTGTTGCCATATGTTGTATTTGATTTTGCCTGAGGTTTGTCAGTTATGATATGTTTAAAATCTTTCGTCTTTATTCTTCAGTTTAAATTACTGCATTATATGCTGTTGGGGCGAATATAATAATTGGGATAAATATATGTGTATCACAAATCTATAAATGTTATATAATATTATTGAAATCAAAGTCAGTTCAAAATTTTTAAAGAAGTAGCTAAAAAAATCCTACGTAGAGAACAGTTGATGTACCTTTATACTTACCTTTTTTTAAGATTACGTATGACTTGTACTAAAGAAGTGCAGTTCAGAAACTTACCTGAAATAGAAAATTATATATAAGTATAAGAAGGAGTAAGTTTAATATTTAAAAGTCTTATATGTATTTTAAATCTAATAACGTGACTTAGTAAGTTTATTTTCTTCATATAGCAGGAAAGGCAAAGGGAACTTTCTCTCGAAAATTGGATGATGCTTAAGGAACCAGTCTCTTAAAACTATTTAAGAAAGTTTTACTTTTAAAATAAGCCTCTACCAGAACACTGTGCAGGAGTGGGATACACCATCGCATATAGGCCAAATAGTTAAATAAGTTATCATATTTTTGTATGACTTATTCAATTTAACATTATAAAAATAGAAAACTACTGTAATTAAGCAGATAAGTTTTTATAAATATGATTATTATATCCTATCACTTCACTTATAGAAATCCTAAAAGTCCTTATCCACCAACAAACATTGGCCAAAAACTGCTCAGCTCATCCTGTTTTCGAATTTTTCTGACTCAGCCTAACCTTATGACCTAACTAATTAACTAGCGCAATAAAAAGAAGATTGAAGCGTCGTATCATAAATATAACTTACCAATTCGCCATCAAAAATAAAAAAATGATCAACTTTTCGCTGTTTTCCGCATACAGCAGGATAGACAGAGGGAACATAGTGTTAACACACTCCGTTCCCTACTTTCCTCCGAATTCTCGAGGCATTGCGAGTTGAAGGGTCGAATTCAACGCCGTGCTTTTGCCTCGATAACAGAGCGAAGAAACGGAAATATAAATTTGAGTAAATATTTCGTTTCCTCGAGCGGGGATCGAACCCACAGCCATCGCGTTACAGTCACACCCTTGTGCCTCTGCCACGACGGCCTCTCCAAAACCAACCAATTTCCAAATTCCAGTCATCCGAGGCCATAGACAACACCGTGTATCCGAATACCTAAGTACATTTCAAATTCGTACCGCGCCGCAACGCGCGAACGCGTCTTGCGAAAACAGAACGGATATTGCTAGCCATTGGCTTTTCAATTTCGTCCGTTAACCGGCCACTTCCGGTGAGCGCTTTGTTTCAGTTGGGCAACCGGATTGGGCGGTAAGGCGTTAATTTATAGCAACCAATTTACATTTATTTACATAAATTGATAAATGATGATGGAGGTTGTGAGGTTTGTGTATTTCTGGTGTTTGGTTTGGGTACTATTTGACTTTCCAGATTCGATGAGAAGAGAAATTATGAAAGAAATCTTTTGCTATATAAAATACTATTATCTAAAGTAAATACTGGAAAGATAAATATGAAAACAAAGAAGTAGTTATATTAAATTTGCAATTAAGATCTAAGAATCAGATAAGATCTAAAAATCTTTTTGCTAAATGGCAGAATCCAAAACCGTCTGTGACTCTATTGGAGTAAATCAAAATCGTTTTATTTTAAATGAAACTCTTTAACCGGATTCATGATTAATGAATATATATTTTTAGAATTATACATATTGTGTATAATATTATTATAAATGTGTATAATATTATTATAAATTTCTGGTGACCTGAAGTAGGATAGACACGAGTCTATGCAAGTAAAGAGTTCCATAAAAAATTAGTAATCATCGCGAAAATCAAACCAACCTTTAACCTTTTCCCAATCGTATAATAGAACCCAAAATAATAGTAAAAATACAGTCAAAAGAAGCTTCTAACAAAATGTTGCATACATCATTCATCAGGACTACAGGACAGTGCTGACTATAAATGCGGTGGTTATCCCTACAGGAAGAATTAATTATTTTCAATTTTCTGCTCTGGTAGACGTAGCACTACGCCGAATTCCACCACTCTATACATCTTGAAAATTGGGGAAAGAAGTATAAAGTTGATATCGCCATGTTTTCTCTGCCTACCCCCCCATATCATAAAATATCCGTAATCCGTAAATTTCCTCAACATTTAACAAATAACTGTACTATTATATTAAAATTTTACTAAAACAATACTAAAATAGCATTATAAATACAATCTAGAATACGATTTATCACGACCTCTGTACGAATACGAGCAGACCGCTCCCGTCTAACTGTCGGTCACGGGTCGCGGCCCGCAATTAGTGTGCGCACCCACCCGGCACCTATGTATTTGTATCTGTGCTTCATTTCATTGCTTCGGTTTACTCCGATTAGTTTTATAGCTGAGATTTTATTTTATTTTGCTATATTTTTAAAGGATTATTAAAAGAAAAATTGGGGTTTGTTGTCGAAAATCCTTTAAAAATACTTATCCCTACAGTTATTATATATTTTTTCAAATGTAAGACTTAATTTATCCAGGGCCGTTTAAGTTAGAGAGGCTATTAAAGTCTTAAGTTGGATTATTTGCATATATTTAGTATTCAGTTATAGTTAAATACTATGGATTACTGCAAAAATAAAAGTACTAAATTTATATTTTTATTCTTTAAAGATTTTCATTGAAGATGATTTATATAGTCAAGTACATTTTTCAAGTGAACATAGCAACAAGAAGGTATTTAAAATGACATTTAAATATAATTATGTATTATAATATGTATGAGCATAATATTATAATTTTAAAATAAATTTTACCTTGAAAATTAATACATTTTTATTATACTTTTAACCTTAAACAAAATTTAAGCCATTAAATTGAAATGATATTTTTTTTTTCAGCTCCCGAATTCTAGAGGCGGCGGCTGACGGATCTCAACGCCGCGCCTTGCCTCGACACCAGAGCGAACAAATGAAAATATTAAATATTTTGAGTCCTCGGTGAGTATATTACCCCCCCAACTTGTATATTAAAAATTAAATAATATTTGCATATTCATGATACTTTATAAATGTGTAAGTTCTAACGTTTTTACCTAAACTTTTGGATACAACCTTCTCGTCACGCTTGAAGGCCATCTAAATGATGTTTTTTTAGTAATATAAATTACGTACATAATATACATATAAGGCAAGTATATATTTTGTATATTAAAATATAATTTAAGCACATTTTGTATTTAGAATAAAATAGAGCCTCGTTTTATAAATAAACATAAAAAATAGTATACTATTAAAAAGCCTACATATTTAGAAAAAATATCCGATGAGTACCAGCACGTAATAATAAGCAATATTATTAACATTAATAACAATCACATTAAATAACATATTTAATAGATCAACGAAGTAATTGAGCATCTTGAAATAATGATATCACTAACCTTATATGGCAACACCAGCATTTAGTGGGAAAAATAGCATTTACTTCATCATCGAGTTAAAACGTGATCTATTAAAAAAGTTGTTTTTATAAAAACTGCATAATATAAGAAAGCGAGCTGAGCCAACCAGAGATTCTAATAGATATGTGCTGTCCAATCGTGTTATCTTGATATTCTTGTAGTGACTTCTATACAATTATAGTAGGTGGATGTCTAGAAATCTTCTTGTAGTAGTATAGTTTCTTTGTATTTATTTTATTTGGCGATAATTATAGCAATTAATGATAATGGCGTTTGTTATAAAACAGTGCATTTGATATTTTGTTCTTTTTAATGTTGACTTTATTATCATCATTAAAAAAAATCTATTTTCCACATAGCAGGGCGGAGGGAAAGGAGTTCTTTTCTCCATTTTCTGATTAATTTTCGAAAAATTATATATAGTGCTGCCCAACAAAATACCATGGATTCGTATGTACATATTAAAATATTTCAGTAAAATCTGGTTGGTAGGAAAACTGGCACATTTATCCAAATTACTTCTAGCTTTCAGTATAGGTACCTAGAATAGAATATAATCGTAGATGTAGAAGTAAATGTAGTATTATTTTCATGGGCACGTACACGCCACGCGTGGCTAAGACCGCGCCTTCACAGGATGCCACATTTTATGTCTTTTTTGTCCGCTGCTTGCTTGATGAGATCATGCTGATTTTATAATTGCGATTGCAATACAATTTATATTTTGCCTTAAGTCGCTTAATTGAAATAATATGAGATTTTAGAAGCGTAAAGCGACTGTTTTGGGATCGATCCCCACTCGAGGAAATGAAAATTTATTTGAATCTATATTTTCTTTTTTTGCTCTGGTATCGAGGCAAAGTGGCGTTAAGTTCCGCCACTCAACACTCAATGCCTCCTTAAATAGTTTCCGTATTCTTCCTACTTTTAGGTTCCGTTGGGGGGTTGATTTGGCCTAAACATTGTTTTGTGGTTGATTTGATCATCACAAGTCCGTTATGGCAGTAGTAAATATTAAATTAAAATTATATTTTTAAATTAAATTTACAAATTTAAATTATTAAACGCCCCATACGTATAATTATGTAATTAGTTACAAGATTTATACATGTATTGTTGGTTTTCCCAATGTTTTTACACTTGTATGTTTATGCTGAAAGCTACACACGGAAGCACCGTATATAATTGTGAATTATAAAATTATGTGATATTTTAATTTTTAAGTATGGTGGGAATTTAATATATGGTGGTTATTTCAAAAAATATATATAGTAATGTATTTTGTAAATCTTTTTTAAAAAAAAAGATAAGTAAGTAAAGATAAGGTAAATATGTAGCTTTTTTTAATTTAAATTAAAAGCATAACATAATATTTATCGCTTAAAGTCTTGTTATTGTTTTTCCACGTATCTAATATAAGGGATAATAAATTAATAAATTAAGAAGAAATTAAAAAGTTAATATGGCTGTTCAGTTCACTTCAGTTTAGATTTTTAATTATGGTTAAGTATTCTAAGCAGATGTATTTGTACGAAGTATTGCAAGTCTCTTATATAGAGTATAAAATAAAATGCCAAATCTATAGTCCATACTACTATTTCAAACTGGAAGAATTTGTTTGGTTAATGGCACTAATATTAGAAATTACATACTGGTTAGAATTTTTAAAAAATTATGCTGAGTAATCCAACTTATAAGCTATTATATTAATAGTTTTTAATTTAAACCTCTGTATTATCTACGGTACTGTAATTCACAACTCTTAGTTATTTCTATATAACGACAGGAGGACAAGAGCCACAGATGAGAAAAAATATTTTTAGCTAAATCATTTTATTAAAGTTAGGGGAGGCCCTATAGGCTGATTTTATGAAATCATTTTGCACCTATCTATATTCTAATAGTAAGTGAGTACCAATACCAAACACAGAAACAGACAAATATTAAATACTTAAAATATAAATTTAGCATTAGTTCAGTACTTGTATTGTATCAATATAAATATAAAAAGTAATCTACAATCAGAGCCAAACGCAGTTTATACATAATTCGTCAGTGGGCGGCGGTTAGTTGTCACTAAGATTAATATTCCGTTTAATCTACTGAATTGACAATCGTTTAATGTATTTGATCAATGTTTAACCGTTCGTTTGAATATTAGCATAATAATATATTGTAAGGAATGATTTATATTATTTAGAAATAGTATAAGTAAAACACTTCTATTTTTTCTAATAATAGGTAATCCTCTATAATATTAATATTATTACTAGTGTTGTAACAAAAAGTATAAGCAAATGAATAAGTAAGAGACATATAACATATTTATTTTTAGGTTTCACCCGTATCTTGTAATTTAACATAGGAAAATTTGTTTTTGTTTGAGTTTCACGCCTATTCCCGTATGACAGTCGCCAATAGTAGTAAATTATTTAATTTATCCCTGCTAATATTATAAATGTGAAAGTTTGTGAGGATGGATGTTTGTCCATTTTTACGTAAAAACTACTGAACGAATTTAAATGAAAGTTTATTATATTAATACCTTATATTATGTACATCAGAATACATATGCCATATGTACACATAAGCTATAATTCATGAAGGTATATAGATTTTGTATAACTTGGCTATAATATAGTCAGGGGGAACCTATAATATACTCGTAACAATAACATTAAGCGGGCGAAGCCGCGTTTGGGTGGCTGTTTGCTATATATTTTAAAAATGGAATATCCAAAATCTGTGGTAAATCAAATAGCAAACTGTTTCAATCTCGTGTCAATCGGTGAATGAACTGTCTAAAGTTTTACATACGTTTTTTGTACGCCCATACTCTATTCGATCATTTATCATTTAGAGTAGGGTTGCCATTAACATAAATTTAATTCGGATAAGTTTTAGTTGCATAGTAGGTATAATATTTTTTTCTTATTTTATTAATACTTTTTATTAGACCGAATTAATTTCATTCATTCATTTTTTATTACGTGATTTAGACCGTTTTATGTCTCAATCACGTAATAAAAAATAAAATTTTAATTAATAATTTTCAAATGAAAATGTTTCTGTGTCCGTAGTAATCATAAAAAAATAATGTCAGAGCAGTTTCTATTGTTCAGATTGGTTAAATCGTTAACAATCTTTTTAACGTTTTAGCAATACATATACGATATAAGGTACCAATATACTGACGGATATTTCTATTTTTATTATTAAATGTTTTTACATGATATATATTAACATTTTTTTATCTGTTTAACACATTCAATGATGTTACGTGGTACCCCTATTCGGTATCAATGAAATCGGTTGGCGCAGTACAATTATTAGGACAACATGCATATATATTTTGACTATTAAAATAAGATTTTATCAATTATAATCTTTAATCCCTTGACATAAGTCTTAAATTACTTAGATTATATTTCGATATCCGCATCAATGGTTGTTACTAACGAGTACCGGTTTGTTCATTCATAGAATCGTAGGTACATGTTGTTCGTGATTTTTTTTTTGTTGCTAGCCTTTTTGACAAAACGCTAGGAGTAGAATATAAACGTAATAATTGCGGGTACGACGCCACTTGGGGCAATGCGGCAAAGTGTGGCGTTGGGTTCCGCCGCTCAACACGCTTTGAAATAAATTCGAATGGAAAGTGGAGGGCGGAGTGTCTTAACACTGGGTTACCTATGCCATGGGTAATTATAAATAGATGTTGCTAGTTGTAACCGAGCAATATAAGTGGTGCGCTGTTCGTATTCTATTAAATATTAACTCTAATATATTGAATGCAATGCAATGCAATGGAGAAGATAAATATTCTATATGATAATATTACGTAATTTCCATAGAGTTTAAAAGATTTTTCTTTCACCCAAAACTCCTGTTTCAGCAAGTACATTGGTTATGTACAAAAGCGTACCTATTGAACCTCCTACATAAATAGGCACATACTTGTATATACACTCACAGCATTACGGTAGTCACGTTATAATTTCTTACAATTAGAGAGCGATGTAACAGAACATTGTATCGCTGATGTGGGCGGAGAAACGTCCGGTGTTAAGAATATTTAAATATTGATAAGTACAGAGAAAGAAAATTTTCATGTTATTACTATAATTATACATTTAAAAGAGCAAAAAGTGGCATTGAAATCCACCACTACGTAACAGGCAATACGATAGTGTCTTAATGGAAACGAAGTGTTTTAACACTTGAATGCAACATCCCCTCTGCCAACATCGCTATGTGCGAGATACAGCGTGGAACTAAAAAAAACACTCCGTTCCTATCAAGACACTTTCGTTCCCCACTTCTTTCACATTCATCCATCTAAAATAATAATTTAATATTTAGCTCGATGACTGTACAGTGTCAAAAACAGTTTACCATATTCAATTTATAAGGCTGCCCGCCCAAACCTCCGTGTCATTGCTATTCAAATGTATATTATGCATCTTATAGAGATTAGTAATAACTGTACATTTTTATTAACACTTTCTATTTAATTCGTACTTACAGAAATGTTCACTTTATTTATTCAAAGTTATATTTTTCTATGACTTTTCTTGGACTAGAAGAGCGGAGTTCAGTTACGCCAACCAGAATGCTAAATTGAAAGTACGGAATCTGAACGAAGACGTCTCTAAAATAAATGGAAATATAGCGATTTATATAATTGTTTTAAATGAAACATAATTTTTAAATGAACACAAAAATTATTTTTGAAGCAATGTTTTCCAATTTTCATTTGATTTCTGAAAGCACGATTAAAGCTTTTCTAAAATATAATATTATTGGTAGTTTTGTTAAAATGTGTGTGGAAGTTTAATATTTCGTGTTGCATTAAGTACATTGTAAATCATATAAACGTTTTATGCGACTTCACTCGAGTTTATTGCTCTGTGTACCGACGGCAATTTAAATTATTATTATTATACAGCATATACTTTTATTAAATTAGCGAATTATTTTTACATTTTTAAATATAAATTATTAATAAAAAAAAAAAAAAAAGATACATTTAAAAATATAAAAAAACCACTCTTCCGAGGGCGGGACAAGGGTCCAAGCCATCGGTGGCTAGGGCTCCAGAGAGAGGAACCTCCGCACAATACGTGCCGTCTCAAGTAATACTGCCTTCTGTATCCGATTCTTGATCCAACAGCTAAGCGATAGCCTCTTAAGGTGTTGGTCGAGGCCTTTCGCTATTAAACCGTTAACTGAAACCACTATCGGCACAATGATAGTCGCATTGACATCCCACATGGCGGTAATCTCATGGGCTAGGTCCAAATATTTAGATTGTTTTTCTTTTTCGGCCTTCACGAGATTTTCATCATGTGGGATAGTAACGTCAACAATCACTGCGCGGCGCGCCACTCGGTCTACTAGTACTATATCAGGTCTATTGGCAACAATATACCTGTCAGTAATAATAGACCGATCCCAGTAGAGCAAAGCACAGCTATTTTCAAGAACTGACATGGGATTGTACCTGTAGTAAGGCACCTCCAATTCTACAAGGCCATATTGAAGAGCAAGTTGCTGGTGTATTATCTTGGCTACTTGATTGTGTCTATGCAAATACTCACCATTAGCAAGATGAGAACAACCAGAGACAATATGTCTGAGGGACTCCCCAGGTCGATGACACGCCCGGCAGATGTCGATAGTGCCATCTTTCATAATATGTCTCTGGTAGTTCCGTGTCTTGATAACTTCGTCCATAATTGCACAGACAAAACCTTCAGTTTCTCCGAAAAGATCCCCGAACTGTAACCAAGATAATGATGAAACAGTATCCACGTCCTGGCCCACTAGGGCTCTATGGAATCTACCATGCAGCTCCTTGCTCTTCCATACAGCCATGCGATCA